>OZ020263.1:10273130-10627918 GCA_963971285.1 Astropecten irregularis
CATATTGTATAGTTTCACAAATGTGTAACCACGGCTTGTTGGTCTAGTGGTATGATTCTCGCTTCGGCTGCGAGAGGTCCCGGGTTCAATTACCGGACAAGCCCTTCAATTTTGTCTTGTGTTTTGTGTCAAAATGAAATGAAGGGCTTGAAATACATGACAAAGCTGGAGCCTTTATTCGGCTTCGTCATGTGACCCAATCCCTTCATTTCGTTTTGTGGGTCTCGTGGCGAAATAATTTCCTTGGCCTATAGTTTCGAAATAGTTTATCAACGTGGCTTGTTGGTCTAGTGGTATATGATTCTCGCTTTGGGGGGACAAGTCCTTGTTTTTTTGTTGTATTTATTTGTTAGACGTTTAAACTGATTCTGAAAATCGATGTCATCGGCTTGTTGGTCTATTCCTGGACAAGCCCTAACTTGTTTTTGGTGGTATTTACTCGCTAGACGTTTAAACCGATTCTTAAAAATATATGTCATCGGCTTGTTGGTCTAGTGGTATGATTCTCGCTTCGGGTGCGAGAGGTCCCGGGTTCGACTCCCGGACAAGCCCTTAAATTTTGTTTTGTGTCCAAAATGAAATGAAGGGCTTGAGATACATGGCGAAGCTGGAGCCTTTATTCGGCTTCGTCATGTCACCCAATCCCTTCATTTCGTTTTGAGGGTCTCGTGGTAATTTTCTTGGCCTATAGTTTCGTGATTGTTTATCAACTTGGCTTGTTGGTCTAGTGGTATGATTCTCGCTTAGGGTGCGAGAGGTCCCGGGTTCAATTCCCGGACAAGCCCTTGTTTTTTTGGGTTGTATTTACTTGTTGACGTTTAAACTGATTCTTTAAAATATATGTCATCGGCTTGTTGGTCTAGTGGTATGATTCTCGCTTCGGGTGCGAGAGCTCCTGGGTTCGGCTCCCGGACAAGCCCTCTTTATATTTGTTTTCGTGAAAATGTATAATAAGACAAATATAAAGACCATATTGTATAGTATCATATATTTGTTACCATGGCTTGTTGGTCTAGTGGTATGATTCTCGCTTAGGGTGCGAGAGGTCCCGGGTTCAATTCCCGGACAAGCCCTTATTATATTTTTGGTTTTCTCTAAAAAATATTAAATTGATGGAGCAAATATCAAGTACTCAAACCATGTTTTATGTGGCCTTTACGAAATGAGGCTCGAGGCTACGCTTTGGATTTATTTTGCTTCCGCCATTTTGTGTCCAAAAGTAAATGAAGGGCTTTGGAAACATGGCAAAGCTGAGGCCTTTCTTCTGCATCTTCATGTGGCGAAATCCCTTCTCAAATGGCGGAAGTGAAATAATTCCTATAGGCCTAGCCTCATCAACTTATATATATCAATGTGGCTTGTTGGTCTAGTGGCATGATTCTCGCTTTGGGTGCGAGAGGTCCCGGGTTCGATTCCCGGACAAGCCCTTAATTTTTGTGTTATGATTACTTCCTCAACTTTTAAACATGGTTATAAAAGAAATCCCTCAGGGTAAACCAGCGGCTTGTTGGTCTAGTGGTATGATTCTCGCTTTGGGTGCGAGAGGTCCCGGGTTCGACTCCCGGACAAGCCCATATTTTTTTGTTGGATTTATTTGTTAGACGTTTAAACTGATTATGAAAATCGATGTCATCGGCTTGTTGGTCTATTCCTGGACAAGCCCTAACTTGTTTTTTGGTTGTATTTACTCGCTAGACGTTTAAACGGATTCTTAAAAATATATGTCATCGGCTTGTTGGTCTAGTGGTATGATTCTCGCTTCGGGTGCGAGAGGTCCTGGGTTCAATTCCCGGACAAGCCCTTCACTTGTGTTTTGTGTCCAAAATGAAATGAAGGGCTTGAGAGCCCTAGCTTTTTTGGGTTGTATTTATTTTCTAGACGTTTAAACTGATTCTAAAAAAAATAGATGTCATCGGCTTGTTGGTCTAGTGGTATGATTCTCGCTTAGGGTGCGAGAGGTCCCTGGTTCAATTCCCGGACAAGCCCTTATTATGTTTTTGTTGGCTTGAAAATATTTTCTTCTCTTTTGAATAAAGCATCAACTGCGATCATAGTGCATAGTTTCACAAATGTGTAACCACGGCTTGTTGGTCTAGTGGTATGATTCTCGCTAAGGGTGCGAGAGGTCCCGGGTTCAATTCCCGGACAAGCCCTTATTTATGTTTTTGTTGTCTTGAACATATTTTCTTCATTTTGGAATAATGCATTATCCGCGATCATATTGTATAGTTTAACAATTGTGTAACCACGGCTTGTTGGTCTATTGGTATGATTCTCGCTTTGGGTGCGAGAGGTCCCGGGTTCGACTCCCGGACAAGCCCATTTTTGTCTTGAAAATAAATAATCCAGCAAATATCAACAACTACGATCATTGTATAGTTTCACATAGACATAAACGTGGCTTGTTGGTCCAGTGGTATGATTCTCGTTTAGGGTGCGAGAGGTCCCGGGTTCAATTCCCGGACATGCCCTTCAATTCGGTTTTTTTTTTGTGTCAAAAAATAAATGAAGGGCTTGAGATACATGACAAAGCTGAGCCTTTATTCGGCTTCATCATTGTGGCCCAATCCCTTCGGGTGCGAGTGGTCCCGGGTTCGACTCCCGGAAAGCCCTATTTATGTTTTTGTTTTTATGACTCCGGGTTCGACTCCCTTCTGTTTTGTCATGTGTTCTCTAGGTCAAGGTTTAAAAATAATAGTTATAAACAAAATTACCTTAAGCAAGACCAGCGGCTTGTTGGTCTAATGGTAGGATTCTCGCTTAAGGTGCGAGAGGTCCCGGGTTCGACTCACGGACAAGCCCTTCAATTCTGTCTTGTTTTTTGTGTCCAAAATGAAATGAAGGGCTTGAGATACATGACAAAGCTGAGCCTTTATTCGGCTTCGTCATTGTGGCCCAATCCCTTCATTTCGTTTTGTGGGTCTCGTGGTAATTCCCTTGGCCTATAGTTTCGTGATTGTTTATCAACTTGGCTTGTTGGTCTAGTGGTATGATTCTCGCTTAGGGTGCGAAAGGTCCCGGGTTCAATTCCCGGACAAGCCCTTGTTTTTTGAGTTGTATTTACTTGCTAGACGTTTAAACTGTTTCCTAAAAATATATGTCATCGGCTTGTTGGTCTAGTGGTATGATTCTCGCTTAGGTTGCGAGAGGTCCCGGGTTCAATTCCAGGACAAGCCCTTATTATATTTTTGGTTTTCTCTAAAAAAAATATTAATTTGATGGAGCAAATATCAAGTACTCAAACCATGTTTTATGTGGCCTTTACGAAATGAGGCTCGAGGCTACGCTTTGGATTTATTTTGCTTCCGCCATTTTGTGTCCAAAAGTAAATGAAGGGCTTTGGACACATGGCAAAGCTGAGGCCTTTCTTCTGCATCTTCATCTGGCGAAATCCCTTCTCAAATGGCGGAAGTGAAATAATTCCTATAGGCCTAGCCTCATCAACTTATATATATCAATGTGGCTTGTTGGTCTAGTGGCATGATTCTCGCTTTGGGTGCGAGAGGTCCCGGGTTCGGTTCCCGGACAAGCCCTTAATTTTTGTGTTATGATTACTTCCTCAACTTTTAAACATGGTTATAAAAGAAATCCCTAAGGGTAAACCAGCGGCTTGTTGGTCTAGTGGTATGATTCTCGCTTTGGGTGCGAGAGGTCCCGGGTTCGACTCCCGGACAAGCCCATATTTTTTGGTTGTATTTATTTGTTAGACGTTTAAACTGATTCTGAAAATCGATGTCATCGGCTTGTTGGTCTATTCCTGGACAAGCCCTAACTTGTTTTTTGGTTGTATTTACTCGCTAGACGTTTAAACGGATTCTTAAAAATATATGTCATCGGCTTGTTGGTCTAGTGGTATGATTCTCGCTTCGGGTGCGAGAGGTCCCGGGTTCGACTCCCGGACAAGCCCTTAAATTTTGTCTTGTTTTTTGTGTGTCCAAAATGAAATGAAGGGCTTGAGATACATGGCGAAGCTGGAGCCTTTATTCGGCTTCGTCATGTGACCCAATCCCTTCATTTCGTTTTGAGGGTCTCGTGGTAATTTTCTTGGCCTATAGTTTGCGATTGTTTACCAACTTGGTTTGTTGGTCTAGTGGTATGATTCTCGCTTTGGGTGCGAGAGGTCCCGGGTTCAATTCCCGGACAAGCCCTTGTTTTTTGGGTTGTATTTACTTGCTAGACGTTTAAACTGGTTCTTTAAAATATATGTCATCGGCTTGTTGGACTAGTGGTATGATTCTCGCTTCGGGTGCGAGAGCTCCTGGGTTCGACTCCCGGACAAGCCCTCTTTATATTTGTTTTCGTGAAAATGTATAATAAGACAAATATAAAGACCATATTGTATAGTATCATATATTTGTTACCATGGCTTGTTGGTCTAGTGGTATGATTCTCGCTTAGGGTGCGAGAGGTCCCGGGTTCAATTCCCGGACAAGCCCTTATTATATTTTTGGTTTTCTCTAAAAAATATTAATTTGATGGAGCAAATATCAAGTACTCAAACCATGTTTTATGTGGCCTTTACGAAATGAGGCTCGAGGCTACGCTTTGGATTTATTTTGCTTCCGCCATTTTGTGTCCAAAAGTAAATGAAGGGCTTTGGATACATGGCAAAGCTGAGGCCTTTCTTCTGCATCTTCATGTGGCGAAATCCTTTCTCAAATGGCGGAAGTGAAATAATTCCTCTCTGCCTAGCCTCATCAACTTATATATATCAATGTGGCTTGTTGGTCTAGTGGAATGATTCTCGCTTTGGGTGCGAGAGGTCCCGGGTTCGATTCCCGGACAAGCCCTTAATTCTTGTGTTATGATTACTTCTACAACTTTTAAACATGGTTATAAAAGAAATCCCTAAGGGTAAACCAGTGGCTTGTTGGTCTAGTGGTAAGATTCTCGCATTGGGTGCGAGAGGTCCCGGGTTCGACTCCCGGATAAGCCCATATTTTTTGGTTGTATTTATTTGTTAGACGTTTAAACTGATTCTGAAAATCGATGTCATCGGCTTGTTGGTCTATTCCTGGACAAGCCCTAACTTGTTTTTTGGTTGTATTTACTCGCTAGACGTTTAAACCGATTCTTAAAAATATATGTCATCGGCTTGTTGGTCTAGTGGTATGATTCTCGCTTCGGGTGCGAGAGGTCACGGGTTCGACTCCCGGACATTTTTGTCATGGAAATAAATAATCCAGCAAGTATCAACAACTACAATCATTGTATAGTTTCACAGTGACTTCACCGTGGATTGTTGTTCTAGTGGTATGATTCTCGCTTAGGGTGGAGGAGGTCCTGGGTTCAATTCCCGTACAAGCCCTTCACTTGTGTTTTGTGTTCAAAATGAAATGAAGGGCTTGAGAGCCCTAGCTTTTTTGGGTTGTATTTATTTTCTAGACGTTTAAACTGATTTTAAAATTGTATTTATTTTCTAGACGTTTAAACTGATTCTGAAAATCGATGTCATCGGCTTGTTGGTCTATTCCTGGACAAGCCCTAACTTGTTTTTTGGTTGTATTTACTCGCTAGACGTTTAAACGGATTCTTAAAAATATATGTCATCGGCTTGTTGGTCTAATGGTATGATTCTCGCTTCGGGTGCGAGAGGTCCCGGCTTCGACTCCCGTACAAGCCCTCTTTATATTTGTTTTCTTGAAAATGTATAATAAAACAAATATAAAGACCATATTGTATAGTATCATATATTTGTTACCATGGCTTGTTGGTCTAGTGGTATGATTCTCGCTTAGGGTGCGAGAGGTCCCGGGTTCAATTCCCGGACAAGCCCTTCACTTATATTTTTGGTTTTCTCTAAAAAATATTAATTTGATGGAGCAAATATCAAGTACTCAAACCATGTTTTATGTGGCCTTTACGAAATGAGGCTCGAGGCTACGCTTTGGATTTATTTTGCTTCCGCCATTTTGTGTCCAAAAGTAAATGAAGGGCTTTGGACACATGGCAAAGCTGAGGCCTTTCTTCTGCATCTTCATCTGGCGAAATCCTTTCTCAAATGGCGGAAGTGAAATAATTCCTATAGGCCTAGCCTCATCAACTTATATATATCAATGTGGCTTGTTGGTCTAGTGGCATGATTCTCGCTTTGGGTGCGAGAGGTCCCGGGTTCGATTCCCGGACAAGCCCTTAATTTTTGTGTTATGATTACTTCCTCAACTTTTAAACATGGTTATAAAAGAAATCCCTAAGGGTAAACCAGTGGCTTGTTGGTCTAGTGGTATGATTCTCGCTTTGGGTGCGAGAGGTCCCGGGTTCAATTCCCGGACAAGCCCATATTTTGTTGTTGAATTAATTTGCTCTCCGTTTAAACTGGTTCTGAAAAAAATCCCTTTTTATGTGTCATCGGCTTGTTGGTCTTGTGGTATGATTCTCGCTTAGGGTGCGAGAGGTCACGGGTTCAATTCCCGGACAAGCCCATATTTTGTTGTTGAATTAATTTGCTCCGTTTAAACTGGTTCTAAAAAAAATCCCTTTGTAATTCAATGTTCCTGACTACGTTACAACGGCTTGTTGGTCTAGTGGTATGATTCTCGCTTTGGGTGCGAGAGGTCCAAGGTTCAATTCACGGACAAGCCCTTGTTTTTTGGTTGTATTTACTTGCTAGACGTTTAAACTGTTTCCTAAAAATATATGTCATCGGCTTGTTGGTCTAGTGGTATGATTCTCGCTTATGTTGCGAGAGGTCCCGGGTTCAATTGCAGGACAAGCCCTTATTATATTTTTGGTTTTCTCTAAAAAAATATTAATTTGATGGAGCAAATATCAAGTACTCAAACCATGTTTTTTGTGGCCTTTACGAAATGAGGCTCGAGGCTACGCTTTGGATTTGTTTTGCTTCCGCCATTTTGTGTCCAAAAGTAAATGAAGGGCTTTGGACACATGGCAAAGCTGAGGCCTTTCTTCTGCATCTTCATCTGGCGAAATCCCTTCTCAAATGGCGGAAGTGAAATAATTCCTCTCTGCCTAGCCTCATCAACTTATATATATCAATGTGGCTTGTTGGTCTAGTGGTGTTGTAATGTGCTACTATCGCCTTGGAGGCCTGCTTGCGGCTGCAGCAGCAGGACGGACACGGTCAGATCAATAAGATAAGAGACACGCCTGTTCTGTTGTATGCCACACTCAAGACTGACACACCGCGGGCAGTGGCCAAGCCACTGTACCAGGTGGACACGCTTGGGTGATTTATTCATGAATATTCATCAAACCCTACATTCACTACATCTCTCCCTACCATATTTTGGCATTTTTTAACATAATTTTTTCCTCTTGGCAACAATAGCTTCACAATAAAATAGCTCTCTCCCTACCATATTTTGGCATTTTTTAACATAATTTTTTCCTCTTATGACTTTATCTTTTCCTTCTTAGTAACAATAGCTCAAACAATAGCTCCCCCAGACCGTCCTTTCTTAAGTGGATCATTTAAGAAATAATACTAGAACAAAATCACGTACAATTCCGTAAATTCCTAAAATAATCGTACCCATTTCCCTTGTTCACGTCCTTTTTGCCTAAAACCCCAAGACACTTTCCTTGAGAATAATGAGCTGTTTTCTTTCTAGTTTCTACTACTGCAGGATTTGGCAGATGAAAAACATAATCTTTATTAACAAAAGTCAGCAAATTAAATATCAATGACTACGCCCGTCGAATGCTTAAGTGATTCACAAATTAACACTATAGAGTTGCCTCGTGTTTTCTAGGCACTGTTTAAGGACATCTTCCTCCCTAATTCCCCTAAGGCGAGCAACTTCTGCAGCGACATGGTAGGCCTTGGTCGGATCGCTGAACTTGACGTGATGAGGCGATCGTCGCGGCTTGAAGTAAGGGGCGTCGGTCTCCAGAAGAAGACGTTGCAGTGGGACTCTTCGGGCTACCTCCACCGGTTCAGGAACATCCCAGGTGATGATTGGGGTGAGGCCGATGTACAGGTTAGGAAATCTCCTGCACCAGGTGCTTGCCTGTGCCCAGCCGTTGGTGTAACAGTGTAGATGGATTTCCCATTCCCTGGGGCGTGTTTCGGAAGCTATCTCCAGGCAGTCGTCTTCGGCGTCCCGACAGTGCAGAACTACTGGCTTCTGGCACTCGACAGCGATTCTCAAAAGCCGTCGGAAAACTGATCGTTGGGTTTGCTTGGACCTCACATGCATGACCTTGAGAGTAATCAAGACCGACTTCCCCGAGTGCGCATGTCTTCGGGTGTTCCAACAAACGCCGGACCACCCGATCAGCGTCCTCGTTGAAGCGATGGGCCTGCTTAGGATGGAATAGAAGTAGAAATCGACTTCTTCCTCCATTGAATACAAACTGTTGTAGATATGAAAATTTTTCATACATACATAATAATAAAAGGAAGACCACAGGGAGTGTTTAAGATATTTACAATATTTGTTCGTAATATTTATGCTTAAAATATTACAAACTCATACTTAAAGTAGACTTATACTTAAGTATTTTTAAGATTAATAGTCGGCCTTCTGTCCGACTGCTGCCGGACTCAAGTTAGGTCGCTTATAATGTGTTTCCTTATTACTGCTGATGTATGCTTACGTTTCTCGGCAAACATAATGTGTCGCCCAGCCGACGCCGGTTGACTTCAATATATCACTGTATCGGCAAACCGAGATGGTACTCTCGTTTGCCTGCCACTTCTGGTAACTACGCTTTTACCAACTCGAGAAACTGGGTCGGGCTCAAACAGGGACTTTATTTCCAAACAGTTTTCATGGGTGTCATGGGTTGGCTTAGAGCTCTCTTCGCCAAGTAGAAGTTTTCGTTTTTTTCGTAGCCAAAATGGGGACTCCCTGTCTTCACATCTTTTGAGGAGGTCGTGGTGCACTACAGAGGTTCTTTTTCTGCCCTGAATTTGATATAAAATGGGCGATAGTACTCCTGAGACAAGAAATGGGCCTTGCCAGATTGCCTGCAACTTAGACGATTGCCCAGATTTTGTTGCCTTATTCAGTTTGTATACCACGTCCCCCTCTTCGAACTTCACCTGATTCTTTGTGTGATCGAAATACTTTTTTTGGTATGTTTGCACACCCCCAATCGTCTCTCTCGCAAGAACATGCACATCTGATAGTGTTTTTCTAAGTTCTGTAGCAAACTCATGAGGCTCTCTTTGTATTGCATTTGTATTATCTGTTTCGAAGACAAGGTCTAAAGGCTGCCTTACCTCCCTACCTAGCATCATCAGATTTGGGGTGAAACCTGTAGTTCTATTAGGTATAGCGCGCATAGCTCCAGTTAAAATTGAAAGATCCTCATCCCAATTCAAATTGTGGCCCTTGAGGTAACACCTCATGACTTGCAAAAGAGAACGATTGTACCTTTCAACCTGCCCATTGGAACTTGGATGGTATGGAGTAGTGCGTGTTTGTACTATGCCCAGCAGTTCACTAATTGCTTGAAAAAGGGAGCTGGTGAAATTGCTACCCTGATCGGTATGAATCAGTAATGGGCAGCCGAAGCGTGAAAAGAAATTGTCTATGACAACTTTTGCTACTCCTTCCGCCTTCTGATTAGGAAGGGGGTATGCTTCGATCCATTTAGTGAATTGGCAGACCAACATAAGAATGTATTTGTTACCCGCTTCCGAGGGTACAAACGGGCCCAAAATATCTAGGTGAATACGCTCAACTGGAGCTCCAGCATGATACAAGGTCATTTGAGCCTTAGCCTTCCTGCATGGCTTTTTATACATATTGCATTCCTTACAAGATTTGACGAAAAGTGTAATATCTTTCGCCATGTCGTACCAAAAGGCAGATTGTCTAACTTTTTGCAAAGTTTTGCTTATTCCTGGATGACCGACTAATTTTGCATCGTGACAAAGGCTCATTACTTCTGGTTTCAGTTTTGTAGGAATTACCAGAAGACGCCTAGGTACAGGAGTCTCACACCAGTTAATGTACAATACTCCGTCATTTACTTGTAAAAGAGACCGGTTGGACCACAAATATTTTACATTTGGTGAGCATAATTGTAGTTCACCCTGTCCGGGGGAAGTTTTATTCTCTAACCAAAGAAGAACTACTCTGAGGTCTGGGTCTTCATTCTGCGCCTGCCTTATCTGGGCGTGACTGTATTTGTTAAAAACAGACAATGTTTCCCCTTCGTCCAGCGAACACCGGTCGAGAGGGTCAACAATACTAGCTGTTGGATTCGAAATGCTAATACTATCCACCTTTTGGACACCAATTTGACGGACTGCTAAGGGAAGGACGTCATCAACGTCATCTTCAAACTTTTCCCATTGGGAATGGATCCTTACACAAAATTTGCATCCACCACAGGGGAGCTGCTCTACGTCACAGCCGGCAGTATAGCAATTGCACTGGAGAATATTACTGGGTATTCTAGAGAGCGCATCCGCATTTTTATGTTCATTTCCTTTTCTATGGAGGATGGTCATGTCATATTGGGAAAGTTCCTCCATCCATCTTGCAAGTATACCGGAAAGGTTTTTGAATCTCATGAGCCAAGCTAGACTACTGTGATCGGTCCTAACGTAGAACTTTCTCCCTAATAAGTAGTGGCGGAATTGACGGGTAAAACGTACTACCGCCAGAAGCTCCTTTCTGGTTGTACAATATTTCCGTTGGGATGGCGATAATGTGTAACTAGCATAACTTATAACTTTTTCTTCTCCGTCTTGTAGTTGGATCAATTCTGCCCCAATAGCGGTGTCTGATGCGTCTGTGTCGAGAATAAATGTTTCTTCGTTATTTCGCGGAAATGACAATACCTGGGGAGATATCAAGGCGGCTTTTAGCCCCCGAAACGCTTGTTCGTGTTCCTCCCTCCAGGTGAACGTTGCATTCTTTTGTGTGAGGTCATACAGGGGTTGCATTAGTTTTGAAACATTCTTTATGTGTGACCGGTGATAGTTGACAAGACCTAAAAATTGCTGGACTTCTTTACAGGTTTTGGGAGTCGGCCACTGTTGTACAGCCGACACACCCTCTGGATTGGGCGCAATGCCGTTGTTGCTAACTACTTTTCCTAGAAAAAGGACTTCCCGATGAAACAGTTTACATTTCTTTGCTTTCAGTTTGAGGTTGTGCTTGCGAAACCTTTCTAGGACAGTTATTAGATTATTCAACGAATCTTCAAAGTTTTTCCCTAGAATTATGACGTCATCAAGATATGCCATTGCTTCCGTAGGGGATATTCCCCTGAGAATCAATGTCATGGCGCGTTGAAATGTGGCCGGCGCATTACATAAGCCAAATGGCATTCGTTGATATTCGAACAGTCCAAATTTTGTTACGAAGGCTGTCTTATGCCTGTCCTTTTCGTCAAGCTCTACTTGGTAATAGCCACTACACATATCGAGAGTACTGAAGAATTTGGTACCTTCCAAATAGTCCAAACACTCATCAATATTCGGGAGAGGAAATGCATCCTTCTGTGTAACTTGGTTTAACGCTCTATAGTCAATGCAATACCTCACTTTCCCATCTTTTTTTCTGACAAGTACAGGTGGGGACGCCCATTCAGACATGGATGGTTGAATAACTTTACATGACAATAAGGATTCTAAGTGGGAAGCCTCTTCTCCTTCAAAACCTAAGGGTGTTCTCCGCATTTTTTGCCTAATGGGAGCGGCACTCCCTGTGTTGATGGAATGTTTGACAATGGAAAACGTTCCCAGATCAAAGTCGTCTTTGGAAAATACGTCTGAGTAAAAACTGAGGGTATTGGGGGCAGTCCCTTGCAAAATGCCCCTGCTGTTGGCATCTATAACATCGCTGCCGGGCAGGTGATGCAGGTGGCGAAGGTGAACGACTACGTATAGAACTTGCCACTGGATTTGATGACGATGCATTGGGTCCCCTTCCCTGCAAACCGGATGGGCCCAGCTTTGCACTCACATAGTTTTGTTTCGGCAGGTTCATGTTTTTGAGATGACACAACAGTTCCTTCATATTTTGATTTACCTCAGACCAATCTACGCTAATATTAATCTTATCATTCCCGTCTTGCTTAATTTGAACTTGTTGAACTGAAGGGGGATCAGTGGTGGTGACTTGTTCACTAAATGTTACGTGCCGTACCCTAGGTTTGGCTCGGGAAAGCAGTGTATGGTTATGTTTGGCTGTCTGAGTAAACTGAATGGCTTCATTCAGTGTTTTAGGGTCGCGATACAGAGCTAATTCAGCAGCATCAGTTTCAATACACCCTTTCAAGAAAGCCTCTAATGCTATTGTTTCAAAAATACCAGAGTCTACACTAGCTATAGGGTATGCACGGGTGGCCAGCTGTCGGACACGTTGCCCAAATTCCCGTAAGGATTCATCCTCACGCTGTCGAATTGCTGAAAGTTCTGACCTCAGAACAATTGGGTCTTGAACTCTTCCAAACATTTTAAGCATTTCAATCTTAATGTTTGCATAATTACGCATTACGTGAGGTTCCTGCCAGGCATAGCACTCTAGAGCTTTGCCGGTCAACGCCCCAACTAATTGTAAAAGCTTGGTTTCCTCATTCCAATGACAGCAGTCGGCAATTACCTCAAACTTCTTAATAAATGCATGGAAATCATCCTTGCCATCATATGGGGTTAGTCTAGGAACAATTGCTTTCCCAGGCGCTGCAGTTGTATGCATTGGGTGTGGGTTTGGGTGTGGCATCCCACCTGCCGGCATTGTGCTATGTTGAAGCTGAACGGATTCAAACTGGTGCGCGTTCTGATTTTGAGGATTGCTCCCAGTCTTATGTAACTCCTTTGTCTGCGCGAAAGGGATGAACGGCTTTTGTTCAACAGCTAGAGTGGGTTGCGTAATGTGGGTGGACGGTTTTATATCACTTTGCTGGATTAAATCTCCGTGTAGGAGCGGCTTTTGTTCCATTTGTGCCAAGGGTTTTTCAGGCACTGCCCCTGCTCCGTACTGACTCACGCTTGGTTTTGTGTTCTTTGGATAAAGAATGTGGGTAGGCAGGGGAGGGGCCTTGTCTCCAATTACTTTTAAAGCAGCATCTATAGTTTCATCCCCGGTCAATTCTTGGGCAGTTTGTTTCCCATGGAATGTTAAATCTAGTTTACTAGATAGATCGTGAATTGCCTGGATAGTTTTATTTGAGGTTATTTCTACAGACTTCATGAACAACTCCATTTGTTTTGCCAACATAGTTACCGATTTAGCCATATCACTGGAACTGATACTTGTTTGGGCCGCATCGATTGGGTTGTCATCGCTATGCTCGAAACTTATCAGATTTTTTTCTTTTAGTTCATGCAGCTTGGTTTGAAGTGCGGGAGTGTCATGGAAGTCGTCGAGAGATAAAATATCTTTCTGGTCTCTAACTGATGTTATAATTTGGGCGTATTTTGTGCCTATTCCCGGAAGAGTTACAAGTTCCTTCTGTGATGCCGTGTGGATATTCATGGTTAGAGAACAGAAGGGGAACTTAATGATAAACTATGAATTATTAACACAATAAACACAATCACAGTCAAAGGATGAAAACTGTTCTAGATGTCCGTAAATGGACTATCACTCACTGCCTTTCGTTGTTAACGCCTTCTGCTGGGAGTGACTTACAAATACAGCAGTTTGACCAGATTAACAACGGCAAATTTTGGTGTTTTTGGATTTTCTTCTCCGGGAAAATAATCTCCCATTCGCCAAAGTTTGTATGTAAGAAGTCAATATAAATGTTAACGAACAGTTTTCAACAAGGTTTACACATATATTAATACAAGAAAATGCAAACAGTATTACAAGTTATCGACTAGACATATTATCACTTGTAAGGAGTAGAATGCAAATGTTTGTACACTGTATCTGAAGATTCTCAGCAGACGCCGAAAATTCACTATATATTTCGTTGTATGCTTGCAGCTAACTTTATTAATAATCAAAATTAGGTTTTCAACACACGCCGAACATTCAGAATATATTTTCGTTTTAATAATTATGTTTGTAGCTGAGTTTATTAATAATTACCAAGACAAGCACGCCACGAATTATCCTCGTCGCCAATGTTGTAATGTGCTACTATCGCCTTGGAGGCCTGCTTGCGGCTGCAGCAGCAGGACGGACACGGTCAGATCAATAAGATAAGAGACACGCCTGTTCTGTTGTATGCCACACTCAAGACTGACACACCGCGGGCAGTGGCCAAGCCACTGTACCAGGTGGACACGCTTGGGTGATTTATTCATGAATATTCATCAAACCCTACATTCACTACAGTGGCATGATTCTCGCTTTGGGTGCGAGAGGTCCCGGGTTCGATTCCCGGACAAGCCCTTAATTTTGGTGTTATGATTACTTCCTTAACTTTTTAAACATGGTTATAAAAGAAATCCCTAAGGGTAAACCAGTGGCTTGTTGGGCTAGTGGTATGATTCTCGCTTTGGGTGCGAGAGGTCCCGGGTTCGACTCCCGGACAAGCCCATATTTTTTGGTTGTATTTATTTGTTAGACGTTTAAACTGATTCTGAAAATCGATGTCATCGGCTTGTTGGTCTATTCCTGGACAAGCCCTAACTTGTTTTTTGGTTGTATTTACTCGCTAGACGTTTAAACGAATTCTTAAAATTATATGTCATCGGCTTGTTGGTCTAGTGGTATGATTCTCGCTTCGGGTGCGAGAGGTCCTGGGTTCGACTCCCGGACAAGCCCTCATTATATTTGTTTTCTTGAAAATGTATAATAAAACAAATATAAAGCCCATATTGTATAGTATCATATATTTGTTACCATGGCTTGTTGGTCTAGTGGTATGATTCTCGCTTAGGGTGCGAGAGGTCCCGGGTTCAATTCCCGGACAAGCCCTGATTTTATTTTTGGGTTTCTCTAAAAAATATTATTTTGATGGAGCAAATATCAAGTACTCAAACCATGTTTTATGTGGCCTTTACGAAATGAGGCTCGAGGCTACGCTTTGGATTTATTTTGCTTCCGCCATTTTGTGTCCAAAAGTAAATGAAGGGCTTTGGACACATGGCAAAGCTGAGGCCTTTCTTCTGCATCTTCATGTGGCGAAATCCCTTCTCAAATGGCGGAAGTGAAATAATTCCTATAGGCCTAGCCTCATCAACTTATATATATCAATGTGGCTTGTTGGTCTAGTGGCATGATTCTCGCTTTGGGTGCGAGAGGTCCCGGGTTCGATTCCCGGACAAGCCCTTAATTTTGGTGTTATGATTACTTCCTCAACTTTTAAACATGGTTATAAAAGAAATCCCTAAGGGTAAACCAGTGGCTTGTTGGTCTAGTGGTATGATTCTCGCTTTGGGTGCGAGAGGTCACGGGTTCAATTCCCGGACAAGCCCATATTTTGTTGTTGAATTAATTTGCTCTCCGTTTAAACTGGTTCTGAAAAAAATCCCTTTTTATGTGTCATCGGCTTGTTGGTCTAGTGGTATGATTCTCGCTTAGGGTGCGAGAGGTCCCAGGTTCAATTCCCGGACAAGCCCATATTTTGTTGTTGTATTAATTTGCTCCGTTTAAACTGGTTCTGAAAATCGATGTCATCGGCTTGTTGGTCTATTCCTGGACAAGCCCTTACTTGTTTTTTGGTTGTATTTTTTCCCTTTGTAATTCAATGTTCCTGACTACGGTACAACGGCTTGTTGGTCTAGTGGTATGATTCTCGCTTTGGGTGCGAGAGGTCCCGGGTTCGACTCCCGGACAAGCCCTTCTTTTTTGTTTTATGATTACTTCCTCAACTTGGTTATAAAAGAAATTGAAAATACATAATCCAGCTAATATCAAGAACTACAGTCATTGTATAGTACGACAGAGACATACGCGTGGCTTGTTGGTCTAGTGGTATGATTCTCGCTTCGGGTGCGAGAGGTCCCGGGTTCGACTCCCGGACAAGCCCATTTTTGTCTTGAAAATAGCAAATAGCAAAAAGCAACAGACTAAAGTCTCTTTTTGCTATCACTGAGCATGCGCGCGCAATTGTGAGCATGCGCGCGTTGTTGCGCGCGTGCGTGCGCATGCGCTATCAACTTGAAGACCCAGCTCCAAAGTCTCCCATTGATTTCTCTCTGATTGAAGTTGTTATACCAATGTGCTGATATGCAACCGATACTAAATCAATAAAACCACGGCATTGCAGTAACATACTTGAAGGAAACATGATACGCTGCACCGTCTATGCACGATATAGCGACTCATATGACAGATAATTATAGACGGCCAGAAGTAGAAATTCTTTCTACTGAAGGGACTGACTCGAATGTTCCTATGAACCCTACACTGACTGATATTGCATCGAGGCTCATTGAACTACATACATTCTTTTAAAGGTGATTGGTTGGGGCCTATAGGTCATAGAACAGCACTCACACTTTGTCTGATCAACCATGTACATGAAATTACAAACCTGCAAAAATTTGAGAAAATCACGAAAACTCGACTCAATTTTTCTTATAAAACATAAAGAATGGTTTTGATCTTTTTTACCCCGAGATCAGAACTGTTTTCGGTCTTTGTTTGACTCATTTCTGGATGAGTAAAGCATTTCGGGTGGAAATATTTTCATGGTATGTTTCTACCAGCACCATCTTCATAGCCTGAATGTCATACGTACATCTGCGAAGATTTCTGTTTGGGTATGTTACCAATCCTGTACTGTAGCTTTAACGAGAGACAGTGATAAATTGCTATCACTGTCCTTGGTGGTTTGATTAATGCCAAGTTTAAAAAAAACTGTCCGTGTAAATGTTCATAGCCTTGAACCCATAGCAGAATGAGGATATTTTTATGATCGTTGAATGCCAGCCCGTATATATGCCTGCCCTTTTACGATTTTATTTAAAGGTAGTATCATACTTTGGTAAGACACCAACACAGAAATTTTCACAGATTTACGTATGGCTTACAAGGTATGAAGATGGTGGTGGTAGAAACATGCCGTTAAAATTGTTCCGCCTGAAATGGTGTATTTATCCAGAAATAAGTAAAACAACGACCGAAAATCTTTTTGATCTTTTAAAAGATCAAAAATAAAAGAGAAAAGACTTAAGAAATACTGTGACCGTTTTTCACTGTTTTCTCAAAAAGTGGGCGTCGTATGGGACCGAAATGTTCACAGATGACTATTTCTGTATCTTCCTTGATATTTTCCCCATGAATTTGTATGTCTTTGACAAAAACCAAAGTATGATACTACCTTTAAAAGGTAACATCATACTTTGGTCTTTTTTGATTTTGCTTCTTCTCAATAGTTACCCGTACTCAGACTCATTGTCCTATAAAACTACCTCTTTGGATGTATGGGCCTTGAAAGGTAACATCGTACTTTGGTTTTTGTCAAAGAAATGCAGATTCATGGACAAAAATAGCAAAGAAGATACAGTGACAGTCATCTGTGAAAATTTCAGTCCCATACGGTGCCCATCTTTTGAGAAAACAGTGAAAAACGCATACAGTATTTTTCAAAATTTTGGTCACCGTTAGTTTTGATCTTTTAAAGATTGGTTTTCCTCTTGTCTTGAAAATACAGCATTTCAGTCAGAAAATGTTTAACGGTATGTTCCTACCATAACCATCTTTATATCTTGTAAGTAAGGGGGCCCATAGGTAAATCTGTGGAGATTTCTGTTTCGGTATGCTACCAAAGTATGATAGCACCTTTAAGTCAACCCAGGTACGTTATGGCCTTTACCACCCTTGCTCTATAGCCTTACCACAACACTCGATGAACTTTTAATAGTTGAACGATACGACAAAGATCAAACACATGATGAATAGGCCTATGTTTTTTAGTCTCACCCCATCAATTTATCATCAATTTTATTACCAGATGCAAAAAAGTCAGATATGACCTGACTTATTGCTCTTATACCAAGTGACGATACTTTTAATGCGCAACGAATGCAAATAAAACAGCTTAGGTTAATTTGTGCACAACACTTGAGGGGGGGGGGGGCACTGCATCCACAGATCACCCTAAATTGAAACTTATCCGTCATGACACCCGGGGGCCACCGTAACCTGGGGGCCACATTTTCTTCGTTTTTTTTTTATCACCAGCTACGCTATACCTACTCAACGCAAGCATGTAGAAAATGCCAAGCTTCTCCGATACTTTATACAGATAAGGCGGGATCTGTTGTAAAGGTTGTAGACTAGAAGATACCAGTACATTATTTCCGTAGTACCTCTTTAAAGGTAGTATCCTACTTTGGTTTTAAAGAAATACAGATTCATGGGCAAAAATATCAAGACAGATACAGTATTAAAAGTCATCTGTGAAAATTTCAGTCCCATACGGTGCCCACTTTTTTAGAAAACAGTGAAAAACGGTCACAATATTTATTAAGTCTTTTATCTTTTATTTTTGATCTTTTAAAAGATAAAAAAAAATCCGGTCGTTGTTCTACTAATTTCTGAATAATAACAGCATTTCAGGCGGAAATTTTTTATCGGTATGTTTCTACCACCACCATCTTTATACCCTGTAAGTTATACGTAAATCTGTGAACATTTCTGTTTTGGTTTCTTACCAAAGTATGATACTACCTTTAAAGGTACAGTTCATGATTGGTAACATACCCTAAGAGAAATGTTCACAAATTTAAGTATAACTTTCAGGGTATGAAGATGGTGATGATAGAAACATACCGTTAAAATATTTCCGCCCGAAATGGTGTCTTTATCCAGAAATTGGTCAACAAAGACCGAAAACAGTTTTGATCTCGGAGCAAGACCTTTTCAACTATTTTCTCGTGACTCACATATCCGATTGAGCTCAAAATGTCACAGGCTTATTATTTCATGTACATGCTGGATCAGACAAAGTGTGAGTACTGCTCTGTGATCTTTACCAATGTATTATACCATGTACTAAAGGTATAATACATGATTTGTAAAGGTCACAGAATAGCACTCACACTTTGTCTTAGCAGACATGAAATAATAAACCTGTGAAAATTTGAGCTCAATCGGACATCATTCTGAGTCATGAGAAAATAGCGAAAACTCCTGACTCAATTTTTCTTATAAAGCATATAAAGAATGGTTTCGATCTTACCCAAGATCAAAACTGTTTTCGGTCTTTGTTTGACTAATTTCTGAATAAATACAGCATTTCAGGTGGAAATATTTTAACGGTATGTTTCTACCAGCACCATCATCATACTCCTTGAGTGAAAGGGGATAACTAAAACAATTCAAGTGAGGGTGTCATTTGTTGGTTCAAAGATCGTTCGGACGAACGATCTTTGGGAAAGACACTAAATTTTGATTTCCTTGAAAAACCCAGCATCTGATAAACAAAGATTTTCCATGGTGACTGTTTGTACTGTTTACGAAATGTTGAGTCCATTTTCTGTCTCAAACTCAATAAATTTTTGGAGGCCTTGCAAATCCTATATATGCAAACTTTAACTAGACTCACATCTGGTCATTATTTTCTGCCCCGCGAGAATTATTTATGGAACTTTCCTCAATCTTTGACCTGTGTGCTTCATGGTATGTTTAGCGGTATCAGATTCTGCATCAATGATATACATCTCGATCCTCGGTCGAGTATGCAGTGGAAGTCAAAGAAATTCCCACTCGTCATAAAAAATCATACTGGTCATGCAGGGATCACATCATTTCAGAAGTTGATGCACATTGCCTTTAGCTGAATTGCTAGCCGTTTTTAGTTAATGTCTTCAAGTTGGGATATTTGCTGTATTACTCATCATGTTTGTATCTTTGCCTCATGGAATCCTATCTATGTCTCGATTTGTCCCTTCGTACCCATCGTCAGTGACCAATACGCCTTATCATGACCTTATTCACAGCGCATCCATCTTGTCACCTTCCTTGTATACCCGTTGGAAAAGATAATATCAAAAAGAAAACGGGTACCAGCAAGGGCTCGATTTCACGAAAGGCTATAAAGACAGATCGTTACATGCGTATCAATCTTAATTGCTAAGCCAAGTGTGACGTCACAACACTAGCTGCTATGGAAACATCGACAACTCATCTAAAAGATGAATCGCAAATCTTCGTGAAATCAACCATATATAGGGCCTTTACGAAATGAGGCTTGAGGCTAGGCTTGGGATTTATTTTGCTATCACCATTTTGTGTCCTAAATGAAATGAAGGGCTTGAGATACATGGCGACGGGTGGAGCCTTTCTTCGACTTTGTCTCGTAGTAGCCCAATCCCTTCATTTCGTTTTGTAAGCCTCAAATGGCGGTAGCGAAATAAGTCCCAAGCCTAGCCTCAAACCTGGGGCCAATTTCATAGAGCTGCTTAAGCACCAAAAAACCTTTGTGAATAAAACCAATATGCCAGCCAAAACTCCTTGTGAATGTTATGCTCAGCAAACAATGGCTGAATACAAGTCAAAAGCAGTAAAAACATCACATGAAATTTTGGTTGGCAATCCTGTTTGATCGAGGAAGACTTTTCATGCTTAAGCAAATTTTATGCTTAAGCAGCCCTATGAAATTGGCCCCAGGTTTCGTAAAGGCCTCCAGACTACTTTGAATCCAAGCCTCAGTTAGATTACACTGCTCCGAATTTATAGGATGGATGCACCGCGAATAAGGTCTATGCATGTGCCTCATAATTAATATGCCCTCCCTTTATTTCGTGTGCCCCTCTACTTTGCCTCATTGGTTCCTCCCTGTGCCTTAGTGTACCCCTCCCTCTGCTCAGTATAGTGCTCACTGAACATTAGACATTGTAATAAAAAAGTCAAGTTGGCCTGTTGGTCTAGTGGTATGATTCTCGCTTAGGGTGCGAGAGGTCCCGGGTTCAATTCCCGGACAGGCCCTACATGTATTTTTTCTTTACTAAAGAAATTATTTGTGTTTTGTTTTTCTAAGTGAACAATTTGTATGATTTTAACTTCCGATGTATATAAATAATCATACATTGCTGTGCTTATAATTTTCAACAATGATTTTCAACAACAATTTATTAAATAAATAGTTGTTTATTTTTGTTTTGTTTTGTTTTTCTACGGTGTATATGATTTTAACTTCCGATGTATATAATTATTCATCGCTTTGCTTATAATTTTCAACTGGTTTCGTTATACTCAGAGAGCTAACATCAATGTGTGAAAAACTCTGGGCAGGATAGCAGCCAGGGGCCAATTTCATAGAGCTGCTTAGCTCACAAATTCGCTAAGCATGACATTTCAGTCTAAGTAAAAACATGATTAACAACCACATTTCCATGTGTTGTGTATCACTTGCAATTGTTCTTTAGCTGTTCTTTCGCTGACCATGAATATCAAATGGAATTTTCAATGGTGGTTCGTTTTATTGGGCGAGCTATTTTTGTGCTAAGCAATTTGTTTGTGCTAAGCAGCTTTATGAAATTGGCCCCTGATTATTATTACTAGGATGTTGTTTTTTAATTTGTTTTACCGTCATGTGTCCACTCTCCAAGCTCATGAAGTATATACACATTGTTTATAATGATCAACATTGTGAGATTGTATTTTTTTTAGATATCGGTATCACAATCCGTCTCTGTTTGGGTAAACATTAGCATTTACATTAGTATCGGCCTTATGGTTTTATCATTACAGTGCCACTGCAATGCCAAGATACAAAATGGCTATCTTCTACATTCCAGTTCCAAGGCAACGATATAAGGTATGGTTTACCGATCAAAGTATCCTTAAAGTGTATTCCCCCTCAAGACAGTCCTTCATAGCAGCCCCATGTAGGCCAATAATTAGGAGCTACAGTAGACTTGATTTCCTTGGCCAGGTCAAATTGATCTCAATTTGATGTTCATGATCATGCATGGCCAAGTTATTCTAAAGAAAAACTCTAAGAAATATGTATGAAAACAGAGACATTATAACATCGCTTGCTTTAAAGGTATTATAATACTTTGGTAGCATACCGAAACAGAAATCTTCACAGATTTACCTATACCTTAATTGCAGGGTATAAAGATGGTGATGGTAGAAAGTTACATACCGTTAACGTTTGTCTGCCTGAAATGGTGCATTTATCCAGAAATGAGTAAAACCAATGTCCAAAAACAATTTTGATCTTTAAAAGATCAAAAATAACGGTGAAAAGGTTTTTAAAATATATACCATGGGCGTTTTTCACTGTTTTCCCAAAACGTGGGCACCGTATGGGACTGGGAATTTCACAGACGACTGTTACTGTATCTTTGATATTTCTGCTCATAAATCTGCATTTCTTTGACAAAACCAAAGTATGATTTTACCTTCAAGACAAGCCCCATACATGATATTTGTCTGTTTTTCTCAGGCTAGGACTGCGTTGATAGATATAGAATTGAAATTGGCACATGTCCCAGGTGTTATAGATCATGTATTGTGTGGAATCAGCAAGCGATGTTCAGTGACCTTTACCAATGAGTGATCCCCCTCCAAGCCAAACATGTTATGATGATTGAACTTGCATCTCCGGATCATTTTCATTTTAAGCACATGTATATCAGTTTGCTTATTGTTTATTTGTTTGTTTGTCTGTTTGTTTACTTGTTTTCGGGTGAGTAATAAACAAAAGTTAAGGTATACAGTACAGGATTCCGGTAACATGCATACCCAAACAGAAATGTTCACAGCTTTACGTATAACTTACAGGATATGAAGATGGTGTGGTAGAAACATACCGTTAAAATATTTCCGCCTGAAATGATGTATTTTTTCCAGAAATTATTCAAACAAAGACCGAAAACAGTTTTGATCTCGGGGTAAGATCAAAACCATTCTTTATGTTTTATAAGAAATATTGAGTCGGGTTTCCGCTATTTTCTCATGACGCAGATGTCCGATTGAGCTAAAATTTTCACATGTGTGTTATTTTATGTACATGTTTGATCAGATAAAGTGTGAGTGCTGCTCTGTGACCTTTACCAATTATGTATTATACCATGTTTTAACATACTATAATCAAAACTATCAGGGAGTTATATTTATCCAACTGCACTCCATAATTTGTTTGGTTGTTAATTGTGGGCATACAGCCCAAACGTGAATATGCACATAGGCCCTAATTATACCAATGTTCTGTCATTTCAAATGGGCAAATCTAACCCTCCTAAGATTTTCCAGTCCAAAGACCAACGATAGCATAAACCGAAAATTTTGTTTAGGGGGCCTGATGGGGTGGATTTCACGAAGCCCTACGATCGATCGTAACTCAAGTTACGAAGGATAACCCATCGTAGATGGCCTATCCTATGTGGGGCTGCAATGCATCCAAGATCCTACGATTGAGAGTAAGTTACGATGAGTCTGGTGAAATCGGCCCCTGAGGTTTGAGTGAGTAAGGGAAAAATTGCAACAATCCTGACATTAAAGTTAGTATCATACTTTGATAAGAAACCAAAACAGACATCTTCACAGATTTACCTATAACTTACAGGGTATGAAGATGGTGGTGGTAGAAACATACCGTAAACAATTTTATGCCTGAAATGCTGCATTTATCAAGAAATTAGTAAAACAGCAACAGAAAATCTTTTTGATCAAAGATTAAAAAGAGAAATTAAAAGAGAAAAGACTTAAGAAATACTGTGGCTGTTTTTCACTGTTTTCTCAAAAAGTGGGCACTGTATGGGACTGAAATTTTCACAGATGACTGTTACTGTATCTGTCTTGATATTTTTGCCCATGAATCCGTATTTCTTTGTTAAAATCAAAGTATGATACTACCTTTAAAGTTAGAAACGAGAGCGCAATATACTACATTGTACTATAGGAGGGTAGTGGTATAATAAACTGTGTAGGCCTATATTGGCGTGGGGCCCCGATGCGTGTCATGCTAGAAACATCCGGCCAGGAATCCTTGGTATGCGGCATCTCGTGTTATGAGGCCGATGATAAGCCTACACTACGGAGGAACGAAATATTGGACTATTCGCCATCCCAAGCACGGCATGCTATCACCGCGGCGCACGGTGACAGAGCCTGGGCCTTACCTCATCTGGGACTACATCAGATTCACATTAAAGATGTGGTGCCCAATATTGGTATCATGTCTCATTCCAAAAGAATGAAAATTCACTCTTTGTGATTTATAGTAAAACCGTCATCCCTACCGACTGAATCCATAAGGGACACATCTGCCGATTTCACGAAACATTGCGTAACTTACGCAAAGTACAAATGTTGCGTAAGTTTTGTGAAACGGGCATAACTTGTGCATAACGGGCAGGAAAATGTTGCGTAAGTTACGCAACGAAATGTACGCAACATTTGCGTAGGTAACATTTGAAGTTTCGTGAAATCGGCTTCAGGGGTCGATTTCACGAAGCCCTACGATCGATCGTAACTCGAGTTACGAAGGATAACCCATCGTATCCTACGTGGGGGTGTAATGCGTAAGGAGTCCTATATGATTGATAGTAAGTTACGATGAGTGAAATGCATTCAGTCGGACAGACTGAAAAAAATGCAAAGGATTTCATCCTAAAATCAAAGAGATTTCACTCAACATCGTCTGGTCCCTGGGTCAGTTCACTCTAAATCAGGTTTAAAGGTAACATCATACTTTGCTTTTTGTCAAAGAAATACAGATCCATGGACAAAATATCAAGACAGATACAGTAACAGTCATCTGTGAAAATTTCAGTCCCATACGGTGCACACTTTTTGAGAAAACAATGAATTATGAAAAACGGCTTCAGTATTTTCTTTTAATATTTGCAACGTTATTTTGTATCTTTCAAAGATCAAACATTTTGGTGTTTTTTTTACAGCATTTCAGGCAGAACATTTTGAACGGTAGGTTTCTACAATCGCCATCTTTATACCCTGTGAGTTATAGGTAAATATGTGGGGGTTTCTGTATTGGTATGCTACCAAAGTTTGATATACTTCCTTTAACCTTTGAGGAAGATCCAGTTGACTCTGAGAAAGTTTCATTTAAAAAAAAACCGCTGTGGTGACGATTATGAAAACTGATGAGTAATGACACTTGTAGAGGTTAATTTTGCGATATGCATTTTGAAAATTAAATGATTTGAATGAATGCCTGTCTTCCACCACAATACAACATTACAAAATGATGAACTACTCCTTTAACTAAGCAGATGGTTATCAGTTTGGATGCACGTCAGACCTGGATGCCAGGCTATGCTTTGCACTGGTATATCTGGTCTAATGCTCCCGGGCAGTCAGACCCAATGTTGTAAAAATAAAACGGCGCTAACAGTTAATCAACCCGACCTTCATACACATTTTTTTTCGACAACTGCTGTTGCTTCATTTTCTCGTCACAGTACGACGAAGCAAAACTTATTTTTCTAACCTTTTTAGTCTCGTGGATGTCAAAAATATATCGCGATACAGTCACCCATTGGTGGAATACCGGAGTGCATGTGTGTGATGATGACACCGTTAGACGATTTACACCATTTTAAGTCACCCAAAATCAGGTCACGAGGACTCCATCTCTTAGAATGAACCTTGCAGGATCCTAGACGTATTATATTCAGTCAAAAGAACTTGACCGAGATTGGTGATGTTTTTTAAAACAACTAACTGGCACTCAAAAGTTCAGTTAACATTATTTAACAAGCACTCCCTCCTGCTTATTAGAGGGGAACAAAATGAAACAAATTGATCATTCTTAAGAGGAGTTATGTCTATTTTAATAAAGGTACTAATTTTGCAAGCTGTCCATGGAATGTTTATACTTGACTGAATCTTAAAATCCAAAAGGGTATTTAAGAGTCATTTTAGCTCCGTACACTTTGTCAAGTATTCCATGGACAGCTTGCAATATGAGTACCTTCATTAAAATGGACATAACTCCTCTTAGGAATGATCAATTTGCTTCATTCTTTTTTTATAATTAGCAGGAGAGAATGCTTGTTAAATATATGATTTATTGAACTTTTGAGTGTCATTTGTTTCTTTTGAAAAAGAACATCACCAATCTCGGTCAAGTTCTTTTCTGACTCACCCTGTATGGGTATATAGAGCCAGTAACTGTATTATACCAATACACGAAACCGAACTGCAGTAAATAATACTTGTAAAACATGACGGTTCTTATATGCCCATATAATCGTCTGGCCTCCTTGAACTTAAGTTCCTGGCAATGTATATGACTTTGGAAGTATTAATGCTCCCATGAACTCAATACGTGACGAAGCTAGCTTCGACAAACAAATATCACGTTGAACTCCCTGAAGACCTTCTCGCGGCCTGGTATACAATAATATCTCCCTGATTTGAACCCATTGGGTTTCAAGATGTTGTGCCCGAATTTGTGCACAAAGGATTAGGGGGGAATCTATTTCTCCGAGAATTTTAGAAAAGTTATTTTTATGCGATGAAAATACGTTTTCTATTGTCAAAAGTTAAACCTAAGTTTTCTATTGTCAGAAGTTGAGCCTACATTTTCTATTGTCAGAAGTTAAGCCTAAGTTTTCTATTGTCAGAAGTTAAGCCTAAGTTTTCTATTGTCAGAATTTAAGCCAGCTAAGTTTTTTATTGTCAGAAGTTAAGCCTTTTCTATTCCAACGGGCTTCGCTGTCTTTCACTGATTCAAAGTTGCGCCACTCTTGTATCAATTTCTTTTCTTATTCTTGTTTAGATAATTTTATTTCCAATCGAATATTCGTGATTGCTCTATTACTGCAGTAACGTATGGCCGTCCAAACAATGCACCTGAGGGTTTTGGTGGGCGGGGCCGGGATGGGGTGGGGGGGGGGGGTAGAGATAAGGAATGATGTTGGATGGCGAGTATATTCTAACAGAACGGAGGTCGATTTCACGAAGCCCTATACGATTGATCGCAACTTGAGTTATAAAGGATAACCCATCGTATGGGGCATGTCCTACGTATAGGATTGTAATGCATTATAAGTCCTACGATTGATAGTAAGTTACGATGAGTTTGGTGAAATCGACCCGGGACTGAGAGCTTTCAGCGTGCCATTTTACCCTTCTGTTGTCTTGCATTGTATTTTGTTATTAAATCAGAACATCAGAAAATAAAGAATGAACGACAGAACACAGACAGACAATCGCACAACAAACAAAGAAACAAAAAAGCAAGCAAGAATGCAATCGGCTAAGCGAAAAACAAAAGGACAGGCATAAGCACACGAACAAACAAACAAACAAACACACACCTTTATTAATCCCTATCTTCCCTATCATCTTTCCCACCCTTTTGTAGTCTGTTACCTTTGATCTTGCCTATCTGATCCCCACCCTTTGTCTGACCTATCTTACCCACCCTGACTGTCATACCACCCCTTCCCTTTGTCCATATCCTCTCATCCATTCATGTATGTTTCTTTCACTTGCACGTTCTTGTAGTTCGTCATTTAGCCTTTGAGAAAGATCCTGCCAGGATCGAAACGCGTCAGGCACTCCTAACTCCAAGCATTTGATATATTTCAGGTCATTTTGGCTGATGAGCAGTTTGCAGCAGTTTTATACTTGTATAAACAAACAAACAGACATAGCAGCATCATGGACGCCATGATTATTTCATCATCACTACACAAAAATACCAAATATGACCTACCTTAGATATGCAGACGGGTGTACCCTCCCCGCCCATAAATCTCAGACCCCATGGAGGCCCTCCCGTCATACGAACTTTCAGCAGTACTCCTTGCGTCGTCATGGTAACGTGGTATCACTCCTCCTCCCTCTTTTTCTGGATGTCAGTCCAACAATTGATGACGATTTTCAGTTCTGAAGCTCGCAGTTTATCAGGATAAGGCGGTCATGTTCTCGTATTATAAGATGGCGGCTGTATGTATAGTCCAGATGGTGAGGCTTGTCTTATTCTGACGGGGTATGTCGTGGGGTTTGTCGCTCGTCGACTTGAAGACGCACACAACTCGGCACCTAAACAGCGTTTCTTAGTCGCATTCCTACCGGTCTTTTCAGTCCTGGACATTAAGAGGGGGCCAATGTCGTATATTTAGGACTCATTATTTGTTGCCGATCATGCAGGGAAGACGCGGAGCGGTCGCCATTCGGATGGAGCTCGGGTACGTCCCGCGTCCGACCGAGATTATCTCTTTCCCAAAGCTCGATCTTGGGTCGACCTTTGCGGAATGCCAAACTCGTCTACCCGTGACCCAGCGCAGGCGGCGTAGTCCGTGCATACATTCCCCGTCCCTCTCACTCCCTGTGCATGTGCATATTATACACGACTCAGTATATACACGCAGCACATTATATAGAAGTCGTCATATTACAAGTTTGGGAAATTGCCACAAATTAATAATCATTATAACATCCACACCAAGCAGAGGGTACGCGTGGGCGACTGAATCCTAAAATATTTCTCCAACTTTCCTGATTCAGCATTCAGGCCATCCATCATTCGTGCGCCTCGTGGCTTCAACTCATTCCAACGTTTAGGAAGTTGTTTTGCAATTTAAAGGTAGTATCATACTTTGGTTTTTATCAAAGAAATACAGATTCATGGGCAAAAATGCCAAGACAGATACAGTAACGGTCATCTGTGAAAATTTCAGTCTCATACATTGCCCACTTTTTGATACAACAGTGAAAACAGCCTCAGTATTTCTTAAGTCGTTTCTCTTTTATTTTTGATCTTTTAAAAGATCAAAAAGATTTTCGGTCGTTTTACTAATTTCTGGATAAATACACCATTTCAGGCGGAATAATTTTAACGGTATGTTTCTACCACCACCAGCTCCGGCTTCGTCTCTGTCAACCATGCTGAAAATATAGGTTGTGGTTTTTCATTGAAGCTGAAGCTCTGTTTTCTTGTTCAAACTAGAGAATCTACTTCCGAACCGTAGCCAAAAGCCACTATTTTGGGACCCGTTATTTTAGAATGAATTCACGAAATGAAGCCGGAGCCTGAGCCTGAGCTCGAGCTTGAGCCGGAGATGGAGCCTGAGCCGGAGCCGAGCTTTGAGAAAGACCCATGCATGTATGCCGATTTCATGTCAGATCCATTTTACTGATTATTTCTAGGAAACGGTTGTACTGACGGACAAACAATTCACTGTGCGGGGTCCTTGCTGCTGATACTGGTGAGTTGATAATGTATTCAGACCGAGGACTTGTCATTATAGGGACATTGGGGTCCACGGTTCTGGAAAGGTCCGCAGTTTGAAAGCATCATGTACAAAATCAATAGAGCTATTGGCAAAAGGTTCCAATATAAGCCATCATAATTAATGCGTAGTTAAAAGTAGTATCATACTTTTGTAGCATACCGAAACAGAAATCTTCACAGATTTACCTATAACTTACAGGGTATCAAGATGGTGATGGTAAAAACATACTGTTCAAATATTTCTGTTTGAAATGCTGTATTTATCCAGGAAAGAGTAAAACCAATGACCGAAAACAAAATTGATTTTCGGAAGATAAAAAATCCTGTAATTTTTTGTTTAAATACCATGAGTGTTCGTCACTGTTTTCTCAAAAAGTGGTCACCGTATGGGACTGGGGATTTCACAGATAACTGCTACTGTATCGTTCTTGATACTTCTGCCCATGAATCTGCATTTCTTTAACAAAAACCAAAGTATGGAATTAATTTTAACTGCAGCAAAGCATGTAAATAGCAAGGTACTATTGTGAACTTTATTTTACGCCTTAAAATTTGTGCCCCTCCTACTTGGAGGAGTGGACCAAGTGTTTGCTACCACTCAAAACTGTCAATCTATACCGTGTGCGGGCTTTAGGATGAAGATAGCATTACCTTGGAATGCATACGCAAATATATACTGTTAAAGGTACAGTACAGGATTGGTAACATACCCAAGCAGAACATAATTATGTTTACAGATTTACGTATAACTATCAGGGTATGAAGATGTTGCTGGTAGAAACACACCGTTAAAATATTTCCGCCGGAAATGGGGTAGGCCTATTTATCCAGAAATAAGTAAAACAAAGACTGAAAACAGTTTTGATCTCGAGGTAAGATCAAAACCATTCTTTATGTTTTAAAAGAACAATTGAGTCGGGTTTTCGATATTTCTCTTGACTCAGATGTCCGATTGAGCTCAAATTTTCACAGGTTTATTATTTCACGCACATACTGGATCAGAGTGTGAGTGCTGTTCTGTAACCTTTACCAATCATGTATTATACCTTTAGTATTTGTGTCTATCCTGTAAGCAAATACCCAAACTTTAAAAAGAGTAATCAATGTAAAACAGACATTGATAATCACAAATGCAGTTCCGCTGGTCATGGAGGAGTATATTTAGTGGAATCTACGGTACATATGGTTATACTTGAGGGATTTTATAGGGGAAAAATATAGACAAATTGTGTGAACTTTGGCTTGGTTAAAAATTGTATTGGAATCAATTTTTCAGAGAAGTTATTTCTTTCTTTTTTTACAGTCACACATCACACCTTGTCACAGTTCTTAAGTCGCTTGATATAAATCGTCCAGAATAATAATAATCATTCGGTTTAGAATACATTTGCCGCGGGCTGTTGGCATACCGCCCCCAGTCGACCAAACAAAGACAGGTTCCGATGCTGATTTACCGAACGGTCGTTCAACTCGTATAGTCCGCGAAAGGACATTATTAGCTTGTAAGGCATATAAGCACTTGCAAAATCTGCCGGCCTCATTTCTGGATAAACTGCAAAGAGCTTTCGTCCTTTATTTTTTAAACATGAAGAAAACTTGAGTACTAATTGGTGTAGAACTTTCAAACCAAATGAAAATTCATGGTTTAAAGGTAATATCATACTTTGATTTTTGTCAAAGAAATATAGATTCATGGGCAGAAATATCAAGACAGATACAGTAACAGTCATCTGTGAAAATAGTCAGTCTCATACGGTGCCCACTTTTTGAGAAAACGTTGAAAAACAGCCACAGTATTTCTTAAGTCTTTTCTCTTTTATTTTTGATCTTTTAAAAGATCAAAAAGATTTTCGGTCGTCGTTTTACTAATTTCTGGATAAATACACCATTTCAGGCGGAAAATTTGTAACTGTATGTTTCTACCAACACCATCTTCATACCCTTTATGTTATACGTTAATCTGTGAACATTTATGTAGTGGTTTCTTACCAAAGTATGATACTGCCTTTATAGGCCTATTACCCGAAATATCCAAAACTACTTTTCGGCCTCCAAACTGTAATCTTCTTTTCGTTGATTCATTGAACACTTTTACATACGTCACTAAATAGGCATAAATATTACATGAACATACTGCCCTGTGCGTGTGGGATTTCACGGACATCGTGTCATCTTTATTCAACAGCGAAATGTTTCTGGCTCTGTGTATGTAATGTCATATGTCGATTGCTTATGATCTGACAGTATAATAATGCTTGAGTCACTCTCCTGAGGACGAACAGAGCACACTGTTCTGAACGTCGAGAAAATATCAACCATAGGTGTCGATTTCTTTTAATGATTGGAAGAGGGTGATTTGCCGGCGCGGTTCTACGGGGGGGCTAGGGGGGCTGTAGCCCCCCAAAAAATTTGTCTAGCCCCCCCCCCCCCCCAAAAAAAATGCAAGTGAAAAAAAAATTCTTGAAAAAACTGGATTTTGTTCAGTTATTAAGCGCCAATTACATAAAAAAAAAAACTTGTTTGGGCTATAATGTGCATGTTTTTCGACCCCTAATAAGACATAGCAGAAGCGAGTGTTAGAAGAACCCAAAATATTGGGTCTTCTAGCCCCCCAAAAAATAATGGCTCTTCTAGCCCCCCGAAAATTTTGACTCTAGAACCGCGCCTGGTGATTTGTGATTTGGTGTCCTATGCAAAGGAGCGGAGCGACCGAGCGGGGGAGGCTGTGGGAGGTGGGATACCCCCTCCCAAACCAGGGACTTTTTAATATAAACAGAGTAGAAAAGTCGCATAGTAGCATTTAAAAACGACATTCAGAAAAATTAAACAGTATAAATTTACTGTTTGAATTAACATGTTATATTTCTATACAATAAACTTGAATGATATTCAACCTCGAAATATTGGGGGTGGGGGGGGGGGGGCTGATAATACACGCCCCCCCTCAAATTAGTCAAATATTGGGGGACCCCCACAGCCTCCCCCCCCCCCCCCCCTCTCCGGGATCGACACCATACCAAAGGTTCTTCTCAGAACCACACAGTCTCACAGAAGAGATTACATGGTCTCACCGCAAACTTACCTTCTTTTTTTTAGTACTTCCACCATGCATATCTTCAAATCTTATTTAATGCTTGAAATGTCAAACAAATTCTGACCTGAAATGATACCATTTTACTGATGTGATCCGTCAGGGCATTCGGGCGGTTTGTGGCTCTTGGGACTGCTTCTATATGTATTCGCTTTTAAGAAGATTCAAAGAGGATTATAACTGCATGATTGTCAGGTTTAATTGAGTGGCTGGATCAATGTTAAGTCTGGTTTATGCCAATGCTTCGTGCGTCTGTGAGAAACTCACGTCACAACTGCATTAATGATTCACAATGAATGCTCGCAAGAGGAATTGAGCGCATCAACTTGGGCAAATTATTCGCTACGTCATACAGTATTGTGTAATTGTGACAAGTTTTCGTAACTTCAACTTTTGAGGAAAACTGACACATTTTGGTTCTAAAGTATAAGTTCTTTTTAGCCTTAAAGGTAGTATCATACTTTGGTAGCATGCCAAAACAAAAATCTTCACATATTTACCTATAACTTACATGGTATAAAGATGGTGATGGTAGAAACATATACCTGGTAACCGTTAAAATTGTTCTGCCTGAAAATGCCATATTTATCAAAAGAAGAGTAAAACCAGTGACCAAAATATTTGTTTTTTTGTCTTTAAAAGATCAAAAATAAAAGAGAAAAGACTTAAGAAATGCTGTGGCCGTTTTTCACTGTTTTCTCAAAAAGTGGGCACCGTATGAGACTGGAATTTTCACAGATGACTGTTCCATCTTTCTTGATATTTCTGCCCACGAATCTCCATTTCTTTAACAAAAACCAAAGTATGATAATTGAAGACGGTGTTTTCTGAAAGAAATTTGCAAAATTTCTCATTAGCAGGCCTGCACAATAATTACAGAAAAAGAATTTTAGATTCAAACAATTGAGGCAATTTTCAGTGTCGTTGCAGAACTTCAGTAAATTCAGTGCTTATTTTTTTGTCGAGTTTCGGGGTTTGCGCTAAGGTCAGTGGGCTTGAAATGGATCTATCCTCAATGTTTTATTTCGGGAGCTTTAGCGCCCTCTTACGGTGGGTTTTTCTTACACTTTAACGACGGTGAGTTTGTGAATTACTACCACTAGTACCAGCCCAGTCGTATTGTTTGCGATCGCTTGTATGAAAAAAACTGTAAAAAAAAAATACATAATGAACTACAAACAAATATAGGAACTGACTCAAAATCCACGATGCCCGTATAATGCTCTCCGGGAATCCATAACTAATCATTATTATATTAAATGATTTTGGTCGGGAAATAGATAGTATGCAAATTAGGCTTGCCCTTCACCGACGTGGATCAGTGCTTGTGAGTGCACGTGAAAAAAAAATCATATTCATGATTTACTGCGGTATACCCGTCGCGATATTGTATTCGATTCACCCTGCTGATCCCAGGTAGCTCGGTGCCACCTAGCAGTATGACATCTGCACTAGTCGTGGGTTTGAATCCCACCTGAGCCAGCACGTGGTTTTTTCACATGCACTCACGTGACAACGAGTATACAGTCATGCTCAGCCATGTCAGTGAAGGGCAAACCTAATTTGCATACTTATCATAATTATCTTTCATAAAATAACCACAAGAGAAACTGATTAGTTTTAGTGATTAAAAGGCGAACAAAGGAAAATTGACTGGAGTGTGATTCAAACCGGTGACCTCCTGAATACCGTACAGGCACTCCTCCAACTGCGCTACCCAGCCCTACGTTTGGTGGTGTCCCTAATAGTCAAATATCATTGTCCAAGTTTGGCAGTCAGAAACCGGCATGTATAAACTACGCGCTCATTACGTACCGCTATATCCCAATGATCATTATTTTTATCGATACTCGCAGCAATGCTTCAACCGGAGAAACAGCACATGGGGGATCACTCAAAGAGGATCGGGTTCGAATCCTGCTTCATTCTTTTTTTCTTTGTTGACCTTTCAATGGCATAATTATCTTGGCCTTTTAGGAAGGCCTGACGCGTTTCGATCCTAGCAGGATCTTTATCGAAGCCAATTCGATAAAGATCCTGCGAGGATCGAAACGCATCAGGCCCTCCTAACTCCAAGCAAATGTAATTATTTTGGCTGATGGGCAGTTTGCAGCAGTTAAAGTTAAGACTTGTATTCGTAATTATTTGTGCTTAGAGTAAGAAGGGCCTGACATAATCGGTCCTAGCAGGATCTTTTTCAAATACTAAGCATTTGATTATCTTTTTATTTCATTTATTTGCAGCATCAATATAAATGGTCTATTAAAACTGAAAAAAGAAGATATGTGACTCATAACGTGTACCAATCTCAATAATGTTCTGAGCGGAACACGCCCGCCACAGCCCAAGTTCGTAGAAAATGTAAAAAAAAAACTATCTGACTCAAAACGCACGAGGGCGGTATAACGCGACACGGAATCAGTACGGCTAACCGAAAATAAAATCTTGTTTGCGCAATTGATTACATGTTGTCCATTTTTGGTGAAACTGTGCTAAAATGCAAGCAATTAATTTTATGTCCTCGTTTCCGCATAGAGTTGGCGCATGACCTCGAATATACAAAATAAATGAATAACTAATCTATTTTGTTATTTGTAAAGGTATTTTAGACAGCTTATTTCTAAATTAATTGTTTTAGCAGGTGGAGGGGGGGGGGGGGTCTTGCCTCAACTAAAAAAATGTTTGCAGTAACTAGTTTCCTAAAAATGTAATGATAATACTAATTAATACATACATGTAATTAAAGGTATTATTATACTTTGGTTTTTGTCAAAGAAATACAGATTCATGGACAAAAATATCAAGATATTTACAGTAAAAGTCATCTGTGAAAATTTCAGTCCCATACGGTGCCCACTTTTTGAGAAAACAGTGAAAAACAGCCACAGTATTTCTGAAGTCTTTTCTCTTTTATTTTTGATCTTATAAAAGATCAAAAAGATTTCCGGTCGAAGTTGACTAATTTCTGCATAAATACACATTTCAGGCGGAAAATTGTAATGGTATGTTTCTACCACCACCATCTTCATACCCTGTAAGTTACACGTAAATATGTGAACATTTCTGTTTTTGGTTTCTTACCAAAGTATGATACTACCTTTAATAATTATCACAAATGGATGCATGCATTAATAAATCATCAATGAAATAAAACAATTTTTTGGAGTTGAAGTACAAAACACTTCAACGGCTGCCTGTAGCCTGCAAAATTATTTTTCTCACGGAGTCAACTTTTCACTAGCACATCCCGTAAATAATTGACAATAAATTCAATTCATGGCGGAAGGAAGGACATTAAAAAAAGAGCAAGATTTCTGAGAGAAAAAAAAATGGACATACGTGTATGGAATTTGCACAGAAATACCTGTACACGTAGGGCCTACTCACAGAAAGAAAAGACATTTTAATAATCATAGCCACTATCAAGGGATCATACATTGAGCTAGAGATTAAAAATTTAATGGATTTCTACTCAGGCGATTGTCGTCTGATGCCGACTTGTTTACGAGTTTGAGCTCGATAGCGCTCTAGCCCCCCCCCCCCCCCCCCTTCCCATTCATTGGATTCACAACCCGTGTTGTTTTTCCAGCAAGAGCGGCTACTAGTGCATGACGGGAATTTGTCTCAAAGGGGATAAAAACCACATTATGGCTACGGCTGCAGCTAAGGCTGCGTCTTAGCTTCGGCTGCGGCTTCGACAGCCTATTCTCTACATTTATTATGTATTTTGTTAGATTTATTTTTAAGCCGCAGGTATGAAAATGAATAGTTCTGGACTAAGTGAGGAAGAATATTTCCTGTTTTTGAGCGTCAGTGAAATGAAGCCACGAGTTGGTGTGTTCAGCTTTAAGATGACTGGGCAAAGCCTGAGTCGTAGCCTGAGCTGAGGCTTTGAGTTGAGGCTCACTATACCAGTCAGCGTGTTGTGTGTGTATTGTGTGTGTACATTATTGAGTGTTGTCTGCTTCGGCAGGCAGTGCTGACAAAAAATGGCCGACCACACCAACACGCTCGTCCAGTGCTCGCTCAAAATTCGACACGGCCGTAAGGTAAGCGTCTCCAGCACTCACATTTCTCACCTACAAACCAGGAATAACTCATTCTGCCGCACATTTTTGAAAGTTGGTGTGTGTGGCGTGGAATTTACGACGGTTTTTCTGTCTTGTTTTTCTTGCAGTGGAAAACACGGTGGTGCGAGTTCACCAAACTCAGCCCGGTATCCGGTAAGCGCTCTTCGTATTTTTGTTGTTTACTCCAAACGCTTGGTCTTTATAACTCCGCTTTTCCTATCTTTTCTCAATTTTTCAGAACTACAAAATTGCTTTTAAGTGTTTCAAATGCTTGGTTAATTGCTCTGATGTTTTAGATTCTACGAGAATTTTCGTTTCCTATCGAAAAGATCGGGTTATCGGCCTTGTTTTGTTGAGCTTGTTGACAAAGCTAAATTCATCCTGATTAACCGAACGGCAATTATCATTAGGGCCTACGCCAGTTACGGACTTAGCATAGCACATAATTATTCAGAATTAGCATTTTTAATCTAGTATTTTACCTCCAGTGTAATGACTGTGTACAAATTCCATTGGTAATCATTTTTAGCTACATTTGAAAAGTGATTTTCCCAACATAATTGGAAATGTTTTTGTATTGAAAGAATTCCACAGAAGATCAAATGTGTAAACAATTGAACAATATTTCTTAATTTCATCGTCAGTATATTTAGGCTTTATCAATTTTGTTCATTGCTTGTTTACCTTAACCTACCCTTTTAATGTTTTAGTCCATCTAAAATGCAAATTTGTCGATAGTGAAAGAGGATAGCCCACTTTATCAAACAGTGAATTTAATTGTAAGATAATTTAATTAAAAGAATTGAAAATGAAATTTTCGAAAGTGTCACAAACCAGGCCTAGAACTCATGTTGTCTAAAAGGTGTCTACATCCATTGCACTGGTCTTGCTTTGTGTTGTTCACTTCAAGTGTTCAGCACATTTAGATTTTCTGTTGGAAATGTCCCAATACTAAAGAACAACTTGCTTTCACAAAGAACCCAACAAAATTAACAGTAAAAAAAATTGGATGCACAGTTTCTGTTACCCAAATGTGTGGTCACTGTTTCAATTCTTGTGCAGCAAACCTAAAATCGGATATAAATTTATGGTTCAAAAACATCTTAAGTGTTCATACTACAAGCGCACTTTAAAATGAAAGAAATTACAAACTCAATAGACTTGTCACCGTGGACCTTTAGCAAAATGCAATTAACATACTTAACATGTTCGGAATTTTGAACTTCATGTAGTTGAATTTATTTTCAGACTGAAAAATATGTATGCATTGATATTAATTTTAATATAACTATGCATTGCTGGAGGCCTTGAAATGTTTTTCTGTTCATTTCTAAAACTGCAATGAAAAAGTAACAGAATTAATGGTCCTTGCTTGATTGCAAAACATGTCTCGTTTCTGGAAACTTGTTATAATGTTTAATGATCAAAGTACATATTATGGTGTAATTGCCTTCTAAGAGGAATCTAGACATGAAGTAATCAAGTTGTTTTTCCCCGGTCGGTCGGTTAATACTCTGTATTAAGCTTCCCCAGTGTGTGGTCTCTCTAGGGCTGGTGTTTTCCTGACTGTTATCAGTGGAGGCCCAAATCCTCTTACAAATCTTGGACAATAGTGCCAGTAACCTGTGTATGTACAATGTACGTGTCAGTCTATATAGGGTCTATACTGGTCTGGTATTTGGTGGCAGTGCAAGTCATCCCACGGAAGAGCCGTGAAAGTTTCCCTTTTTTTTGTCTGGTGTTGTTTTCCCTTTTCCCCTCTCACCCCATCGTAATTTGTCCTGAATGTCCACTAGGCAACCCATGGTGTTGCATTGAAGGGGACGGAGGGTCTTCAAAGATGAGACAATTATCGGGTGGTCGTGTTCAGGGGTGAATGCACGCCATGCCCCTCTGTAGCTGCCGCTTCATGGCCGACCATTGCAAACCTGTTTTGTCAACGGTGCAAGCCCCTAACAATTGAACCAGGTCTCCTCATGCTAAAGACTGCCATACCGAAGTGTTTGTGTGGAAACATGGTCACAACAAGTTACCCTAGACTTGACACAGTCGTCCACCATTTGGAAACTCTTGTTATCTAACCATTAGGAATTTTGGATAGAAATTTACAGAATCCATCAAATTCTTACAAAGTACAACATCCCTCGAAAGTTAATTGGATTGAGCCAGTAAACTTTATAAATTTACAATGTGTCTAGGTTTGATGTTTCAAAATCCTAGAAAGCTAGAAGTAGATTTTTTGTGGATTTTTGGGATGGGCTCGATCTTAAAAATAATGTGTATGTCACTATAGAACTTGACTTTTGTGCCAACTACCTGTAGCTTGAAGGCAATTTCATACTTTGTTTTTTGTCAAAGAAATTTCAGATTCATAGGCAAAAATATCAAGAAAGATAACAGTCACCTGTGAAGTCACCAGTCCCATACTGTGGCCACTTTTTGAGAAAACAGTGAAAAATGCCCATGGTATTTTAAAATCTTTTCACAGGATTTTTTATCTCCCGAAGATCAGAATAGTTTTTGATCTTTGGTTTTACTTTTTTCTTCATAAATACAGCATTTCAGTCAGAATAATTGAACAGTATTTTTCTACCGTTGAAATTACCTTTAAGCACTGGGCCATAGTTCCATGCATGATGTATGTGTAACAGTATTTAACCAGCAACCTGATATTGTACAGAACGATGATGATACTTTGTCATAGCAAGATATTCCATTTAATTATACATTATTCGCTGGTATGCGCATGAATTTCAAAAATGGAGACGTTGATGTAAGAACATACAGTGTACACATGCATGCAGAAATGAGTCATTACAATATGCAGCATTCTTCAAGTGTGTGTTAAATGATTGCTTGTATGCAGAGATGTCTTAAAATTGCCCTTAGCAATCTGACTTGTCCTCTTAGAAGTGAAAAGTACTAGAGGCAATGTCCATTTTAAATAATTAAGAGCTGGCCATATGAGTCATCAGTAAAATCACATTCCTTCGGTAAAATATTCATCTTTAATGTTTGTGTGGGATCTGAAGATAATCTATGCATTGTAGAATATGGGCAAAAGCATTTTGTTCAGTCTAAAAATGGTGGTTGTTCGTATCACACTTGTAAATGTACTGCCATGAAATGTATTATTTAAGCACATCCTGTATCTCTACACTGTTATCAACCAACGTTTTTACTGTCTTGTTTTGGACACCTTTGCTGTCTTGTCACCCATCTCATGGACACATTTACTTAAATGTACATCATGTGTACATGTTGTAATTATTCAGAATGTGGCTCTTTTTTCTGATTTTGGCTGGAACCTACAGTATATGTAAGACATTGCAGATTCAGATTTTGATAGAATTTCTGATTTTGAAAAAGCTCTCCTCTAAATGACAGTGGACATGCACGAATGTGTCATAGGATGCTCTTTAAACTTAATTTCCCATTTTTTTCATAACATAGGTCCATCCTTCCTAAGATGTCTAGTTCCTAGTCAATGTATTGGTCACTGTTATAGTAGGTCTGGGATGCATACATGCATCTTGAAAGGAAGACGTAGCATGTCTTGGTGTAGCGTCGTGCCTGTCTGCTTCAATGCAAGACGATATGTAGGGTGAATTATGGCCCAAGTACAGGCCATGTTTCCTGACTGAGACCTGCCTGCTTAATGTCATCCCAAAATGTCACCGTGCCCTCTAAACCGACAAGCATGCAGAGTGGTATGCAGATTCCGCATTCAAGATGATACTCATATGCTGGTTGGGATGTATACGTAAACCACTTCCCCTAGTACTTCGGTGACAATATAATACTTACGTACACTGCATACTTTGCGCATTCCCAACATACTATTACATGAATTAACTGAACATTAATGCCATTAGTTGTTTCAACATTTGTTCATTGGAAGAAACGGCAATGAGTTGCCTGTTGATGTTGCCAACTGCTGTATCGTGTATTGTGTTGTCATATTGCAGCAATTTTATCATGATTATTGATGCAACAACTAGTGCTACATTCCTATAACCACATCCTTGCATCATCAGCAGCTAAAATTCCAGGAAAAGAATTAAGATAGTCTGTTAAAAAAATACCCGAGTAAGAGACAAAATAAATCATTACCGTCACGTGTTAACTATAATACATATGTACATTGATTCACATTTTGTAGAACCTCTCTTAAACAGGCTGGGAATTCCCATGTGTTTTACAGAACCAGATATGACAACTATGTACATGTATGAATGTTGTAGAACTTTGGCAGACAATTCATATTACATTATATGACGACATTTCAGACTAGGGTAAACAAAGTCATAACATTTTACTACATGTACATCCCACGGTAAAGCTATAAAATCCTGATGGTAATGTTTGCTCATTACTCATTCTGACTACCAGTATAATCACATGGACAATGTTACATACATGTATGTATATCCCTTATGCATTAAGAACAGTGCATTCAGGATTTTATTTAAGAATATAAAATTATGTAACATTGTCTCATGACTTAATTCTTGTTCATGAATAGCCTTTATCATACAGGTTGAATGTGTTCTTGTAAAGGACAGAATTTGCAAAGAACATGTAACTTGTAATGAATTTAAAATCTCAGTGACCATGGCTCTGGGGCAACAAGTCAACAACCAGGGGCACTTAGGCAATGACTGTGCATGAAGGTAATGCATAGATAGAGGCACCAGGGTTATGACCAGGGACAGGAAGGCAATGACCAGGGGCACCAAAGCAATGACCAGGGGCACCAAGGCAATGACCAGGGGCACCAAGGCAATGACCAGAAGGCACTGAGGCAATCATCTTTATTGCCTCTTTAAAGTTCCAGCCCAATACCTTGGAAACATTTGATGTACAGTGTATTTGTTGCAAGAAAACGGCATACCTTACATTGTAAGGCCAACCCCTAACATGCCAAAGACAAATGATCTATTTACAGTAACCTGATCTAGGCTACAGTACCAGGACATTTTCTAGCCAGCTTGTTCAGCTCAAACTTTGAATTTTATTTCCAGTTTGGATTTCTCAATGGAAATAATTATTTTTTAGAAATGTTTACAAATTCATTTGTTCAATCATTTGTGTGAATGGATTTTTTTTATGTGGAGGTCTGCTTTCATAACTTGAATTCATTTTGGCCCATCCATTCTGTCAGTTTTTAGTGCTTCTTTATTTGTCCTGGGAAAACAAATAATTTACATTTCCCATATGGGAAGTTCCGAGGGATTTTGTTTTTAGCGTGTACCACACATTTCTTCTTTTAGAAATATGGTGTTACTTTAACTAAACATTTCACTTTATTCACAGACAGTGATTCACAGAGTGTTGACATTGAAGCTGTTTGTTATTCTTTCGGAGGGTAGTTTTTTGGAGTGACCGACCTTAGAAATTTCTGTGTCATTTTTTTCCATGGAAATATAATACACTGGAAATATAATACACTGTCTGTAATAATTGAGAACAAATCACACAGTTGACCTCTGTTTTTTTTTTCAGTACTTTCGTTTTTCTTATGGATTGAGTTCAAAATGTATTACTGGTATTGAATGTTAGCAAAACGCCGCGCTGCAAGATGAAAAACAGCATGAAAACAGTTTTCTAGTAACCTTGGAAGAGAAGATAATCATGGCCTATGTTTTGATAATTACATTTGGATTTGAGTTACATTTTTACCCTGGATGTTTTTTTATCAGTTGTTATTCAGTTTTTCCTAGTGGAAAGCGACTATTTGTCACTTTTTACCTTATCTCCTATTTCTGTCTACTTCCAAGGAGTGTGATTGTGTATACCGGATATAGAGCATGTATTTATAAGGTACTGTGGTTAGCTGTTTGGGTGTTTGGAAACAATCGGGTGTTGTGACGATTGGCCCATATAATGTTCCCTCATTCCACCTATGCGTCTTTGTTTGGTAACTGGAAATATATAGCCATCCAGCCCAATAGAATTTGATGCTGGCAAAAGTACTGCGCTATTAAATGACTCGATCGCCCAGACTCAGTTAAGTGTAAATAGCCCACTTTTCCCTTTGCACCGTTGTTGTACCAGGGGGGAATGACAAACAAGTGGAAACGATCCCGGGTATAGCCCTGGCTGTCAGCAAATATCAATTACGGGACACTCCAGAAAATCAAAACAACAGTCGCTGGGACTCGACATCAAAAGGCACTATGGGCAAACTGAATATATACTGACTAGACATCTATGTACTCAGTAATCACGAAGTAATCAGACAGTCAGCAATAGTGAATGAGTATTTCCCCTGGATTTCTACCTCGGGGGTCTACAGTTTGAATCCTACCAGGGGCGCAGTGAGGATTAAGTTGTCAGTCCAGGCTCATTCATTTTGTATGCAGTATTCCTTGGAACATCACCCCCGCAGCTCTTACCAATGTTTTCCCCCTATGTCCACTTCACATTACAGCTAGAGCCTGTATTTACATTAGATCATGTACTTCATGCATTTAGAATCTCCAGTTTACATTAAACATTGTGTAAATATTGAAATATTTTGTAATTACGGCAACTGTTCGCAGGTGGGTGTGCAATGTGTACATTCATTTTTTAAAGTAATTTGTATCCAATGATTTTAGGCAGAACAAATTGAGTTTCAGTTTTGCACGTGTGTACATACTTGTATGTCACATCCTGTCATTCCGTCAGGAGGATTTGTCTTTCAAGACAACGCAAATGCGATTCATGCTTGACTGACATAGAAGGATTTAGCTGGGATTTGTAAATAGGCCGACCAATTTAGCATTGCATAGACAGAAAACCCTGCTTGAGGTTGTGTTGCTCGTCTTTTTGCTGTATGTCCATGTATGAACTGCAGACAAAGCCTGGTTTCCAGAAGACACTCAGTCTATCCTGATGCTCAAGGTCTGTGCTCAGCCTCTTCCCCTATGCCGTCCTTATATAACTCAAGACTGCCTTCATTATGCAACACACAGACCTCAACCGCCCTCTTGTATATACCCCTCCCTTAACCAGTGATTTTGAGGATTATTACAACTGGATATGCTATGCTGTTATTGGGTCAAATCTTTAGAAAGCGGGCAGTAATTCAAATCAGTTTTCTAAATTGTCCATTAGCCAGAGGCCCGGGTGATGTCAATTTTATTGGGCCTTGATGAATGCATCCAATAATTGCATGGTACTCATCTTCATAGCAGTGGTTGTGTAAGTGCCCGCTGACGGTTACCATGTATTTTGTTAAAGCAATGCAAGTAATAAACTGCTGCAAACTGCTCATCAACCAAAATGATGACCTGAAATTTATAAAATGCTTGGAGTTAGGAGGGCCTGATGTTTCAATCCTAGCAGGCTCTTTCTCAAAGGCTAAATGACAAGGAACAAGAACTGGCAACTTGAGGGAATGTACATTTTTTCATCCGAGGAAGAAAGATTGCCTTTGTCCTTTAAGAATGACGTGTTGGAAACTATGATTAGACATTTTAACTCTAATATTAAGCACCGATTGTACCCCTCAACTGCCCGACAAAAAATGCGTACCGTTCTTTTCACCTCTGCATAAAAGCTCCAGACGGTCTTCCGTGAAAAACATAAATGGGCCGCGATGTGGATAATGGGGCCACATATCATTCATGTTCATGCTTTACACAGCCCCGGCATCATTCCATTTCTCCCTCAGTCTCAGTGTGTGTGACTGTGTGCGTTCCCTCGCCATAATCAGGCCCCGTCCTTGCAGACAATCTGTTATTAAGCAAAGCGGAAGTGCTGGCTTGACTGTAATGTCAACATGGCAAGCCTACCCCTCTGAGGTGTCCCAGTGAAAATCATTTTTTTCACTCGATGGAGACTTAATGGCGTTTCCCCAGCGTGCATTCTTTTCTATTTATTCGGCACATTTTACAATACATGGACACGTGTTCATCTCCCATCTGAATATTAAAGGACAGAGCAAAACATGTTGACGACTGTCTTATCAGTTTCTGGTTTTGGGCTGGATTAGGGAAGTTGTGTGACATTAATACAGTCCCAAGGATTTGTATGATTCTTGCTATTCAGCATCATGTACTGCACAATGTACCCATACACTTGAACATGATGTGAATTCACTGTTGTGAACAGGTAGGGGTAGTATAATCACATTGGTGCTGATTTTTACTCACTCCTCTGGTTTGCATGAAAGTCGTGTATGAAAGATGCTTGCAGGATTCCTATGACCCTGCATGTACCGTCAATGGTTGACCTTTGTACCTTCAAATACAGACTGACCAAAAAACACAGGCCATTTACAAAAAGGAGGATCAGGCTCTGTCTCAAGCATCGGCTCCATTTCATGAATCCATTCTGAAATAACGGGTATCAAAAGAGAGGTTTTTTGCTATGGTTCTCTGAAAGTAGATTCTCTGGTTTGAAAAAGGAAAACGAGAGCTTCAGCTTCAATGAAAAACCACAACCTATATTTACTGTACATAGTATGTTCAGCGGATGTCAGAGCTGGAGCCTGAGCCTAAGCCTCTGTTTCGTAAACGCCCATAGCCTCTGAACATTTGTTAGAAATCACCTCATCTAAGAAGAATGTCTTGGTAAAATTGATACTGTATGTTCAATCATCAGACCCTTGAAATTGTGCATTCACATACAGTCGACTCCCGTTATTACGAGGTCCATCAGACTTCCACAATTTTGTCGTTATAACCAAAACCTCGTATTGTACTCTGTATCTACACTGTACAAATGCCATGCTTTAAAAATTAAATTGATGCTACAGCAGCGTCAGTAATGAAACCAGCATGTAATATTTGCGACATTTTTATGGTGTGCCGTTTGGCAATATATTTTTTTAACAATCCTTTCCTCATCACGGCATAGAATTTTGGTGTTGGATGCGGCCGGGGAGCTAAAGACTTGCAGGTTTTTCGCGCAACGTGTTTTCCCTCCTTTAATTAAATTCCTCCTTGAACGGTGGTTCTTTGAAAACTAACAGCGGAAATGTTTGGCAGTGTCCCAAGTACAGTCATGTATATAGCACTATGGGAGAATAAGCAATGACCTTGTGTACAGTTAGTGCATCCCCCTGGTGAGTTAGAGCGTGGATGGTTAGGGGAAGGTCAACTCGTTAAGTACAGCATTTTTTATGGAGTTGTTGTTTTCAAAGTGACTTGTAATTGATAAACAGATGCTGTACAACAACGGGCAACGTTGGGTTTCAAACGAGGAAACTGCATGATAATTCAAGGGATCAAGGCCCGCCGGATACATGTACAGTATGTTTTCAGGAAAAATGTTTTGGTAAACAAGTTTTGTTGATTCTCTCTAGCAAACAACAGGAACAAACAAACACCTGTTATTTGATAATAAGATTTCCTCCTCCTTAAAGGTAGTATCATACTTAGGTAGTATACTTACAGGGTATAAAGATGGTGATGGTACAAACATGATAAATAATTTTTCTGCCTGAAATGCTGTATTCTTATCCAGAAAAGAGTCCAACCAATGACCTAAAACAAAAGTAACGGTGAAATTTTTTTAAAAAATATTGTGGGCTTTTTTTCCTTGCTCTTTCCAAAAGTGGAAAGTGGATTTCACAGATGAATGTTACTGTTACATCTTTTTTGATATTTTGCCCATGAATCTGCATTTCTTTGGCAAAAACCAAAGTATGATATTACTTTTTTAACACACTCTTGAAGAAAGCAAAATTTATTTATTGATGGTAGCTTCGCTTTCTCCAATGAGTATCTGATTGCTATGGGGAGAACAGTGTGAAGATTAGGACTAAAAATCGGATTCTGTCATTTTTTTTCAGATTTTGACAAATTTAGTCACTTGATGTTTATTGCACGTTCTTGTAGGCCAGTGATAGTTCGATGGCAAATGTCCTTTTTATGTTTGCATTTTTCCCTCGTTTGTCTGCACACTAGTTCTCTCAACTTGTTGTTGCCAAAAAATGATAAAAGAAACAACAACAAAATGCAAAGCTCCAGCCCTGCTCAGGTTCAGCCCTGAGTACACAACAATGGAGATGTTTGTGCCAAAGTCCAGGGCTCTCCGAATCCATTGTGCCCACAGAGAAAACAGCGCCCTAGTGGTATAAATAAAAAAGCTCCATTCATGAGAACTCAGCCAGCAATGGAGTAAAAAGGGGGGGGGGGGGGTTCGGGGTTGGAGGAGCCCCTTATCACTGCTTACACACATACTAAGCAGCCAATGGGAGCGGGTATTACCTATGGTGCCCCCTAGTGAATGGGCTCACCAACTCATGACTGTTTGTCACTCTGCTGTACTTTGCTAATAATAAAAATGCCGGGCCCTATCAACTCCTGTGACCAACATGTGTTGGGCACAAATAAAGCCACCCGTATTGGTTATGCAAATATTTTTCTCAACGGGCGCAAGCAAGCAAACTGGCGGTGCACGTACAGCGCGTCTGCCTTGGCCTCGGGGATAGTCAGTCGTGGCGTGATGGGATTGAGAGAGGGGAATTTGGAGAGAAAAATAGGACAACAACAAGTTTTAATAATGCTGGACTGAGCCAGGGCCGTGTGTATGCAGAGTGTCTGCTCTTGACAACGCTGTATGTTAATGAAAACAGCTTAAATGAGTACGCTAGCTTACGTGCTGAACAAAATAAAGACTCCTCCGGAGGTTACAGTTGGGAAGCAAACTGAGATTTTGTACATTTATTCAGAGCTTGATTATAAGAACAAGTCTTGGAAGTGTTGCTAGTCTCCTCACGATTCCTTGCCATCCATTAAACCTAGTTACCCAGTCTCATCAGCAACGCTGCCCGCATCTCAGATGGTCTCAGACATTCTGGATGCACTCCTTTGATTGATTGATTGCAGGCACTTGCCGTGGTCATGGTAACACTGTCTCTGTTTGGTAGAAAAAAGCCAACACCATTCATATGTGTTGCAGTAGGCTAGCTGAGTTTATCACAGCTCAATCTGGTGGTTGTGGTTTGTCTGACAAGAGTTGCTAGGTGTGACAGGGCTCTCCACAAGGGAGGTCATCATAACTTGAGGCTCCCAAAAGTAATAACAAAATCATTCAAGATTCATTGTCGTGTACAATACACAACTCAGTTGTCTACTTTCTGTTTCACTTTGTATTCTTGTTTGTTACTCCTCTTGTATCCTGATAAATAGGCTACATTAATATGACACATGGATGAAGTCTCATACACTGTCTTCCCATGGAGGAAGAAAAATACTTCCTTCTTTCCTCCATGGTCGTCCGATGATTGAACCAAGCAAGCCCCACCTACTCATTTAGTCAAAGCATGCACGATCAGTTAACAATTAACTCATGCAATATACTGGGCCAAATAATAACACCCCCAACTTGTTTACGCCTATTACTGCTTGGGCAGTCCCACAATGCACACAACAAATATTGGTGCTGGGCTGACTAGCTATTTATAGTCAAAATAGGATACACACTGCACTGGTAATGGGATAGTGGGAACTACATGTGCAGTCAGACTTGCGCCTATAGCTTGTTCCCTGCGGGCTCATTCACCTTTGTCCCAGATCACTTGTTTGCAATTGACTCTGTCAATTTGCTCTTTGTCTTGTTTTCTTCCTGTAGTGTGAAATTGTCATTTTGGTTCTGCCAGCTGATAATGGTATGGCAGCCTACATACTGCTGTACATAGTCTCCTTCCATTGCCCACCTGTATATGGGCGGGTCCGAAACAAGGAAGGGAAAACCAAATTTGTACACAACACTGTACTTCATAAGCACAACTTAGCCTTTTAAACTAACACAGTATACCTCTTGACGTTGAGGATTTGTTCGGGACTTGTTCCTTTTTTTTGCTCTTTGGTCCCTCAAATTGTCAAGTCATGCCCCTAGGTTCATGAACTCTCTCCACATATGTAACAAAATGTACTTCACATCTTCACAAATGACTACATTTACCGTACAAATGTAAGTATACATTGTGAACATACATTGATATTGTACATTACATGTCTGTGTATTAAAATAAATTGGTATATAATCCTAGCTTGCATTTGTCCACAGTTACCCAAAGCACAACGCTAAAAAACTACCCTGGCCGGTGAAATGACACATGGCACATTCATTGCATGTTGAAGCTGCTTTGAAATGAAGCAATATACATGAACAGGTGAACTCGATACACCTGAAGCCTCCTTCCTATGTCAAGTTGTCATTCAGATTGGAAAAAAAAAACCCAAGAATATTAAGTTTACACAGATACTGACATTGTGGGATCATGTTAATTGAAAGTAACTTTACTTGTGACACATTAGTGAAATGAATTCTTTCCCCGGGGAACAAACATGCATCAATCTAAACGCAGTTGGTTATTGATTTATATAATGCGTGTCTACATACTAATGGATGTACAGTGGGTGTTGATGTATATTACACAAATGCCACATCTGTCATGATGTGCAGTATATTAACATTGAATTCCGCAGGACTTAAATGTAATTATCATACTTTGGTTTGTGTCAAAGAAATGCATATTCATGGGCAAAAATATCAAGGAAGACTACAGTAACAGTTATCTGTGAAATTTTCAGTCCCATACGGTGCCCACTTTTTGAGGAAACAGTGAAAAATGCCTAGTATTTTTTTTAATCATTTCACCGTTATTTTTTACCTTTAAAAGTTCAAAATTGTTTCTGGTTATTGGTTTTACTCTTTTCTGGATAAATGCAGCATTTCAGGCAGAACAATTTTAACGGTATGTTTCTACCATCACCATCTTTATACCCTGTAAGTTACAGTGTATATGTAAATCTGTGAACATTTCTATTTCGGTATGCTTCCAAAGTATGGTAGTACATTTAAGGTACGTACATGTACATGTATGTACAAATTATGTACCTTGCATCTATGTGTACTGTACATGTACAGTATGTGTTAACATTATTAGCTTGTGCAACACTCTCGAAGGATTCACAGAAAGTCAACCACATGTTGTGCTTCTTTTGAACCCTGATTCATTAATGATTAATTTGTGGTGGGTAGCTGTTTTTCCGGTCCCTATTTGTTTTAGAGACGTGTTTTGTTTCCCAACAAAACTTCTGTGCACCCCCTCTACATGTATATTCAATCAGAAAAACATCAACTGAGGTTCATGCAGTGTTTTATTTATTGCCATAGAATGAATTACCGTGGTATCGTTAGTGTATAAAGTTCACTCACTCAATTTCATCATTACAGCTCAAAAGAGGAATACTTTTGTGGGAGGGAGACACCCTACATATTATTTCAGCTGCTTCACTCCTGTGTCATAGATTCAAGATTATTAAAATAAAAATATTTTACAGCGAAAATGTTGGAGAAAAACCTGTATTTGTCAAAAGCTTGACAACCGATTATAAGCTAGCTTCATGATATAATATGCATTTGGAAATCTACATGCACTGTAGTGGATGATTCGAATGAATTAGCCTTCATTTCCAAAAGTCAGCATTCATTTGTAAAATCCCCAACACGATCAATGATGCTCTACGTGTACACTGTACATGTACACGTATGCTCCCTTGTAGTTTTGTAATGTTAATGGGGACAAGTTCGCATTCACAGACTAAAACTCTTGTGCGTCCTTTTGAACTTCAGCTTTTAAATGCCTCATTTGTGTAGAAATCTCATGTCTTGTTTATTTATGCATGTTTAAATCCGTCTGGAGACACCGTATGCATTCATGTATGATTCCAAGTACGTTTAACACAGTGGTAATGTCAACCTGTACAGTACGCGGCACATGCATACAATGTGTCCACCGTACCCTGACACATACCCTGTACCAAGCCGGCACAAACATGTTGTTGATACTCGCCCCAGCACAGCGCGGCGCTAGCTCCGGCTCGTATATATACTGAATCCGATTAAGACCCCCAAGCCTTGAACTTATTTATCTGTGAGTCACTCGCCGCTCCAAAATATTATTTCCATGGACACGTCTCTCGTCTACGGCCATAATGGCAGAGATTCAAACATGGAGGCAATAGATCGAGCCTTGCCGGTCCAGGTTACTGAACCTGTACTCCTAGCAAATCGGCACATTCAAATCCACTCAACCGGACACACTACCTTCCCTCTCTTGAATTCTCCTCACAAACATGTTTATTCCAAGACTGACTATCCCCTCTAGTCTGTGCTGTTATTTCTTGATTTTATTATAATTATCATCTTTACTGAGCAGTAAAGTTAGGAGGAAGGATGCAGGGCTATTGTGAAGAGAGTCCAGGAGAACCTGGGTCCAACCTCAGGCAGGCAAGATAATACTCAAGACATGGGTAATGATTACCGGTAATACAAGATACATTGTACATACTGTACATAACTGCACATGATCAATGCTGGTGGTTCTTATTACCCCGGTACCGGGAATGGGTCATTAGGGAGACTTTCTCATTGGGTCGTGCGCAAACTTTACTTACCTATTTCTAAACATCCTCCAAACCAATGAACTTGAAATTGACATATTGAGCACATTCTCTGTCTTCTATTAAAATATGGAAAGCTAAAATATGTCTTTAAAAGGTAGCTGGTATAATAGGGAGACACCGAAAAGTCTCCCTATTTGCAGATGTCTCCTAAATGTTCACTTTCAGATGCTAAAGTGTCTCCCTAATAATGCAATTTAGATAAATTCCACAGCAGTATATAGGCCTAATTACCATATCATGCTGTAGTGTATAATTATTCAAAACACATAACAAAATTCTTTACAATAAGTTTCCATAGGCTTACACAACACATGTATCAAAAACAGGAAACAGATTTTCCTTTAAAATTTGACCATACACTGATATTATGGAAGAAGCCCCCAGTTAAAAGAAACATTTTGGTCCGAAGTTCTGTACCATCTCCAATGATTTCCCTACTCTTTGAAGAAGACTTGCACATGAAACACTTTTGGGTTAAATTGACACAAAAATATCCACCGCCTACTTTGCGATCGTCTTGATTACACCACATGAACATCTGGAATCAAGCATGTTTTGCCAGAATCCATTTGAGAAGATTAGAAGCAACATTTGATATTATTTTCCTGTGAACATGGTTGCACCTATGGGGGATGAGATCTGGCAATTTGAGTAAACAGAGCAGTTTTTGAGAGTGGCCTGCGAGTCCCTGGTGTGTGTATACAAGCGCATCAAATATTCCCTTGTTATATCTGCATTCCATGAAGGACATATGTGCTTATTTTCACTACTGCCAAAAACGACAAAAAAACAAATAGATTATAATAATAAAATGAACCCAAATGGCATTTTACGGTCACAGGTGAATGCACTGGTGAATCGCACTGTCACGTTCTCTGTGGGTTTAAGCATCAGCCTTTTGGAAATTACCGGGAAAAAAAAAATTGCCGACCTCTGTTGTGGAATAACTGGGGATCAGTTCGTCAAAGTTTAATTGCAGTGAAAGCCACTTGAAAGGCAAGCAACATAGCGACACTGTACACGCAGATTCTACACACTGATAAATCTATCAGTCATTGTGGTATTATAGACAGAGCAATGGACATGTCTGCATGTCAGTCCGATGCAAGATTACCACGTCAGTGAAATCAGTCTCATCTGTGAGAATTTATAATCATGTCATGCATGTGAACATAATAGACACTAAACATATTCAGTATTTCAGTTATGTACCTGGTCACAGTTGCAAAAAACAAGAACCATTTCAGCTACACTAACATCCAGGTTGGAATTTGAGATCAGGCTAGGGGCCAGTTTCATAGAGCTGCTTACTTACTTAGCACAAAATTTGCTTACCGTAAGCATGAACTTAGTCTTCCTTGATCAAATAGGATTACAAACCAAATTTACATTTTAAAGTTTACTGCTTGTGACTTGCATTCAGCCATTGTTTGCTGAGCATTCACAAGGATTTTTGGCTGACACACTGATTTTATATATAATCAAGGATTTTGGTGCTTATTTCTTTTAAGCAAATTTTTGTGCTTAAGCAGCTCTATGAAATTGGCCCCAGGGTTACATGTACATGTATGTTTCAAATTTCATTTGACTCATTGACAGTCAGCTTATTTTAAAGAAACTTTTTAATTTTGTAAATTGCAGCTTTCTTTAATACATGTATGACCGAATTTCAGCAGGAATATTGCGCAAAAATATCATTTTTATCATGGAGATTTCGGACTGAAATTAAACAAAATACGTTTGAATATTGTTCAATGCCACATATAAAATTGACGTCCTTTTTGTTGTTGATAACATGTGTATGAAGAAAGGATCTCTCTAGAGATAAGTGGACTGCTGTGGTTCAATACGAAGTAGTCAAGCTGAAACAGATTGTTTTGTTCATTCCTTTCCAACTCATGTTGAAAAATATGACATAAACACGTCGGTAAAATGTTAAAACCTGTTGTAAAATCTGTTGTGCGGGGAACAAAACAATCTGCAGAATGGCAGATGCATTTAGCATAATATTCCCTGGTGTGCCATGCATCAAGCCGGTGCTTAAGATGAAAATATCCCTGAGTGCTTTTAAATGAATGCATTAAACAGTCGAGACTGACGCTGAGTGTCAATTAACCATCGTGCCAGCGCCGCATTTGATTGTTGCGACTCTCATACTCATTGCATTATTTGTTCTTCAGTGTGACATGGTGTGTTGTGTCCCAGCATCAGAAACCGACAATAGAAACCATTAGACCTTCTGTTTTTATTATTTATATATCAGGTTCAGTACTTGTTTGTCCCAAGCTCACGTTTTTTTACCGTGGTGTGAACTGGTTTAGTTGTTGATGGAGACTTCGTTAACGTCTACCAGTAATTTAATTGGATGTTAAGGTTTCTCTCGTGGTGTGTAGTCATCATTGAAATGGCACAGAAGTTATCCGTACTCAGATGTGGCTGCATTTCACTGGAAAATATTTGTAGAACATTATAAAGATTTGAGGCTTTGCATGGTGACAATTGGTACGTGGATTGGTTTGTGGAAACACCATGTAAGAATCGTTCGTATTTTTGCACTTCTTATTTCGTTGGCACTTCTCGTAAGGTCTCAACGTTTCGACTAGCTTGCTCTAGTCATCATCAGGAGACATATGTATTATACATAGTACACGTATGAATTTTATAAAACGTAAGCTTTAAAATCCAAACGTACATGTAATGTTCAGTGATGTTTATGACTCTCAATATGCCAATCCTTTACTGTGCCATTAAATGCTTGTCTGTCTGGAAAATTCAAGGTCCGTCTTTGACGTATACATGAATTTTATAAAAAGTACGCTTTTACATAGATCGAAACTAAACAGTGATGTTTTGACTCTCAATGTTCCAATCCTGTACTGTGCCTTTACATAAGTGCAAGTCTGCCTGGAAAATTCAAGTCCATCTTTGACGAGCTGAATAAATGTTTATTCGCGATCATGGAAATTGGCAAACTTGCTGGAGTGCTTTGTGCGGTTTACAGCACATACGATGATTTGGTTGTCAAAACTGGCTGAAAATCAAGTCTTGTTTGTGCTGTGATTGTACTGCAATTATATCAGATTGTCCCCCTGTCATTCTGAGTTATTCTAAGTCACTGTCAGCACTTTCAAATCCATCTATAGATTAATGCCTGTTTGTGAAAAGGAGACTTACGCAAACACACAAACTGCAGGAATATTGTGATTTTAAGGAGATGTACAAATTAAGATATCGATACTAATTGAGAAACATAACCATCTTAAAAAACAAATTAATTTTCAGATTCTTCATTTTTTTGGTTAGAATATTTTCATAATTATTCATAATTTGCTGCTGCAAATTGTATATTCACACAAAGAACATGCGATGATAATTCACATTTGATGCCGACGATTAAACCTCTTAAGATTTGATGAATGTGCTTCGAGCATCAAAACATGTGATCACGAAGTATGTATGTTTTTTGTGTGTCTTTCCCCCCATGATTAATTTGGCGCAAAAACAACCGGATGGCACTTGATTTACTGCTTGTACTTTGAATGGATTATGCCGGAGGGTGCATTAGCCCCATGATCATCTCTTGATAGATTATTCATTGATTCATTATCTCTCAGAGTAATTTCTTGTTGTTCTCCACTCGTCCACCGGCGGCGACGGCGATGAAGCCCGGCTCTCAACCGCTGGCCATTACTGCAAAAGTGCTGCATTAGCGGCATTGATGGTGCGGTGTGTAGAAGCATTAAGAAGAAGAAAGGGGGAAAAAGCATATGCACGTGGACTTGTTATTACTAATGTAGGCTGTGATACTTCAGCTTGTCTCCCAATCCACTGATATATAGCACGTGGCAAAAGTACACGTGAGGATTCTCTACATTGTGTGTTTATGCGGGTAGGTAATAGCAGTTTGTTGACACCGGTCTGGGTGCAATTACCGGTGATCCGCTCATGCAGTCCCCGACAGGAACAGGTTCAATTTTTTTTAGCTTTCCACAATAAACCGCCTCCTTGCACTTGTGTTCTCTCTCTCGCGTGAAGTCATTCACATCTTGCCAAGGAATCCAGTCTGTTGTCTAGCGGCGTGGCACTGAGGCTACGGCTGCTCCCGAGCACAGCCTAGGATGCTTAAGTGCAGGTGGGCACATCGTTGCCCATAACAACAGCCGTAGCCATATCGTAAACCCTTGATGCAAATGTAATCAAAATTGTGCATATCATTTGCGGTATACATGTACCTTACCTTTACAGCATCATTTAGTGCAAGTACACCACAGACTCTCATTGCACTTTCCTTTTACTTCATTGACATGTTCATGAGAGTTGTTTTTCTCAAACTGAGTGTTCTGATCAACGCATTCACCTCCATGGTTTGTTTTTCATCCTACTGTGCATGACAATTAGAAGTGATTCATGGATGCTTAAATAAGCCTTCAATCATGTTTGCGTGCACCTAAGTACATTCAGCTCATCAGACAGACGGGATTTTGTTTTCCTTATGTTCAAATTGTCCATGTATATTGATGCACCTGTGTCTATTAGTACACACATAGTACATGCACTTGCAAAGTACATTGTCGCAGGTACGTTGTACGTTCTTGCATCATTTGGTGTGCGTAGGTCGTTGCACCCGTCTCGTATTATGGATTTATACTGAAATTATCTTACATCATGTCTCATGGTGTTTCATTTGAATTATTGCAATCAAAATTCAAAATCCACTGGCGAGATTTCTGAGGTTATTTCTTGGATACGACAGCGTTTCAGAAGGAAATATTTCACCGAAATACACGTATTGGTTCTGTACTATTAAAGTACATTGTAAATTGCAAGCTATGTACTGATTGTGTATACGGTATATTCTACCTATTGGTGTATACATGTACCTGTCGTACATCATTGGTCGTTCTGAAACTGAAAAACGAAAAAAAGTGACAAACGTTTGGCTCACTCAACAACCCCAAAATTGTAAACTGTAGAATACATACTTGAATTTCAGTCAGTTTTGTCCATTTTTGCCAAGTAGAAACACACTTTTCAATTTCACATGATCTAAAAGAAACGTTGTACTACTTGATCTAAAAATGCTTGGTCTAAAAACATAACATCGTTAAAAGTGTTTTGAAAGCAACAATTACATTGAAGAAGATACCATAAATCGTGCATGACGTACATGTAGGTTAACCTGATGTTTTTTTTAGAATCAGTAACCGGATATGAGATAACCCGATTTTGACCAGCTTTAGATTTTCGGAATAATACAAATGGTCAGTACTGTCTTTGTATCCTTCATCCTTAATAATGAGTGTGCATTTGTAGGTTTTCTTCCAGTTAGAGTGAAATCATTTAATGAGGTATCCGACGACGGGAATACAGCCGTGTTTACACAAGGAATATGAATCATTACAGAGTATTTAGGCCCTAGTATCTGGTAACAGATTGATGAAGTACAGTATACAGCAAAGATCCTATAGCTGTACGGAGCTGTACTATCTTTGGTATACATGTAGCATGTGGCTGCTAATGTCACAGTATATGGACACCATATTATGCTCCATCCTGGGGCCAATTTAATAGATCTGCTTAGCACAAACATTTGCTAAGCATGACATTTCTTAGTGTCCAAGTAAAAACAGGATTAACAACCAAATTTCCTTGCATTGTGTATCACTTGTGGCTGTTCTTTGGCTGTTGTTTGCTGACCATGAATATCAAATTGAATTTTTCAGTGGTGGTTTGTTTTATTGGGCAAGCTATTTTTGTGCTAAGCAATTTGTTTGTGCTAAGCAGCTATATGAAATAGGCCCCAGGTGCAATGAATGGAGCAGGAACATCATACCATACAGTTTTTGTATCTAGGCATCATTAAGAATCTATCAATTTTTTTAATGAGTCGCACTCCTATTCTTAGCTATGCAGGTTCAATAACATCGCAGTTGCTGGTTAAATTTGGCATCAGAACACGACGAACATGTGCTGGTAGTGCCATCCCATCAAAACATGTTGTTTTGTATTTCACAGTTGTAGAGAAAGTTCACGGTTTCTTTGCAAAAAATATCATCCCTTTGAGAATATCTTGTACTGGGAATTCTTCCATAGTGAAATAATTTGCTGGTTATTTGACGGACTGATGTCATGGTTTTGTAATGCTCATGCTGTATCAATTCTCTGTTATCGAGATATCTGTTCCCCTGTGTGTTCACAGCTGTCATGTATCCATTTTCAGCAGTCCGCGGCTTGTTTTTGCCTGCTCTCTGTGCCAAACACCATTAGGGAAATTCCCAAGATCCCATCTATAAATTGAAGATTATCTATACATGTAGCTCCTTTTTTTATCATTATTAGCAATAATCAGGATTTTTGATCTTCTTAAGATGTGCATTTGTGTGTCGGAGTGCCAGGGGCGTTCAGAGTTTAAATATTCAAAGCTGGGTTGTTGTTTTTCCTTATTATGAAAAAAAATGCATGAATTCATAAGATATTGCTTAAAGGTATATCATACTTTGGTAGCATACCGAAACAGAAATCGTCACAGATTAACTTATAACTTACAGGGTATGAAGATGGTGATGGTAGAAACACACTGTTGAAATTTTTCTGCCTGAAATGCTGTATTTATCCAGACTGAAAAGAGTAAAACCAATGACCAAAAAGAATTTTGATCTTTTAAAGATAAAAAATAATGGGGAAAAGATAAAAAAAAAAATACAATAAAATACTGTGGCCGTTTTTCATGTGGCTGTTACTGTATCTTTCTTGATATTTTTGCCCATGAATCTGCATTTCTTTGACAAAAACCAAAGTAGCAATATAACTTTTCGAGACAAGAATATGTAGGCCCTGCTCGAAACTCAATGTGCCTTTAAATTCTGAGGGCATTTGATCAGAGAAGGAAATTGCAGTGTTCTTCCTGTATAATTATTGCTTGTCTTTGGAGCATTTGTCATTAATTCCTGAAACCATCTCAACTCCCCTAGAGGGAGTATACAACCCTCTGGCTTTGTGTTTATTCAAAATAAACAGATGTCCTTTAAATCAAAATTAAATCAATTTATATGTTAAGATGGAAAAACAAAACGGCGTGAATTAGCAATTCTAGCAGATGGGCAAATGTCCTTGATGGTTGTATGAACCCCGGGACAAATCATTTCCAATACTCATTGAAATAGCTTATTTATTTGATGTCCCAATATTCAAAGGTACTTGTAGATAAGAAATCAAATGGTCGGCCCAGATTTTACGTAGAATATTACATTTCTTGAATCTGGTTTCGGCATTTTGTCAACCTTAGTCAATAGAAGGCTGGTTGCCGGTGTAGTTACTATATGACAAAAGGCAAACATGGGTGGAATCGGAGAGAAAATGTTATCCTCCCCTCCTTCATTGTCCGGCCCTTGTTTCTTAGCGAGGTCTCTCATCGCGGGACAGACCTTGTTTATCCCAAGAGCCGAAGCGCAGCTGCATCCTGGGCACGCGAGCTAAGACCCCCCCCCCCCCCAACCTTCCCGCTCAACCCCCCCTCCTCCCGTCCTCCCTCACCTCACAGAGCCACTTCATCTTTAGGTCAATACTCTGCCAGTATACAACCCTGGATGACTCAGATTCCGAGCCTAGCGCATACGATCAACAACAGTCTTCAACCTCCCCAACCCCCCCTCCCTCCTTCTCGTTTTGGCCGCATCACGCCGGCTTGCTGCATCCTCACAGCAACATCCTCTCCCCCCGTCCCTCCGCGCTTCTTCTGCTTGAAGATTTATTCCTTTTGCCAAGATGAGGGAGTCTTGTTGTTGTGGGTCTGCGGTTGCGGTGTATAAGTACTGGGTGGCAGGACCGTGCATGTGGGGGATATTATGGGATGAATCATACGCTCAGGTGTTTACTAGCCGCGGAGAGAGTAACGTGTTATGATGGGAGATAATTTTTCATTTTTATGCCGGCCAAGTACGGTATTGGCACATTAATATTTCCCACATTGACACGTTGCATGGTATTTTAGCTGACAATTTTGTTTTATCTAGGCTGCCTAAACTGCTGTATTGGCAGTTAGCAGTGATGAGGGATACAAATTATTATCCCCAAAGCAGATTTATAATTACAAAGCAATAATTTGATACAAACAATGGGAGAAATTACAAACAGGGATGAGATGTCCCAGATTTGTATCTGATTTCAGATTTCTTTGTTTTGTATTTCAGATTTTTTCTTTCACAGGCTGTGTACAAAAGTATAGGAGATTTTCAGAGTTCAGATTTGTTATGCCTAGTGTCAGTTGTTGTCAGATATTTTAATCATTGGTCAATCTCGTCCCTGTACAAACAATAATTGTCTTGGCAAAATATGACAGACACAGTCTGCACAATTGTGCATACTAAATTTACACAAATGTATATTCCGTAAATATCAGGTGGAAATGTTCTGTTTTCGAGTCGTGCTTTGTTGTTAAGTGTAGACATTCAAAATCAGCTTTTGTATCTTTAACTGAATTTATGCACATTGCATTTGCTGCTACATGTATGTTTAATTTTAGTTGAAACGAAACAAAAACATGTTGGGATTATCAGTTTTATTTTTTGAAAGAGGAACATTTTTCACACGAACTTTAGTTGTAATAATTACTCAATATTTGGGAAACATTTATTTAGGGCATTGTGCAAACAAACGTGTAATTTCTTAATACAGTGGAACACTGTACCACTATGACAAACACAGCTATACTGAACGTTTGGCTATACCGAATATCATCCTTGGCTCACATTTTTGTGTGCAATGTATAGGCCTGCTGAACATTGTTTGCACTATATGAACGACCACTATAATGAACAATTTCTGTGCATTGCATCCTGGGGCCAATTTCATAGAGCTGCTTAAGCAGAAAATTTGCTTAAGCACGAAAAAACCTTGGTAGATAAAATCAGTATGCTGGCCAAAACTCCTTGTGAATGTTATGCTAAGCAAACAATGGCCGAATACAAGTCAAAAGCAGTAAACATCACATGAAAATTTGTCTGAAAATCCTGTTTGATCAAGGAAGACTTTTCATGCTTAAGCAAATTTTGTGCTTAAGCAGCTCTATGAAATTGGCCCCTGGTGTGTTCGTTATAGTGACATTCCACTGTATCCCCAAACCAGTGAACCTGAAAAATCACTCTGTGTTTTTATGGCATTCTACCATAAAAATTAAGATAGTAAACCAAAAAGTCTACCCGTATTTAAGGTCGAAAAAAGGAGGCATTTAAATGTCGCCTTAACATTTGATGACTCCCGTTTGTCTTTTTTTTTACAGCAAAATTGATCTCCCAATTTATCTGACAATGGTGTTTTTGATCTGTACCCATCCTATTTACTACCTTGAAGAAGAATATCAGTTTACTAATGGTCAAGATACAGTGTAGTATCGGTTATTTTAAATTGCTCACATGATATCACGTAGGATATGTGCCTGAGTGGATAGTTTGCAGTCTACTACTAACCAATGACCACACAATCCCAGAGGCAACCTAACTACCTTTAATTGCCATAAATTGTTCTTTTCCCATGTGGGCCCCTCAGGACATGTGTAAATCTGCTGATGCCTGGCAGTAGCACTGCTACTGTGTTACACATGTGCTACTGTGTTACACTGTACCTCTGTCTGCATGTACCGGTACTTTATGTTACCCTTGCTCTGTGCTACTGTGTTACCCACTGCATGGGCTGTGCTACTGTGTTACACTGTGCTTTTACAAAATGTACCGGTCGCTATGTACAAGCATGTCAGCCTTCCAGCTATGTGTTATTGTTCACTCCTTGCTGCATGTCATGTGATATCATAAAAAATTACATGATTTCATTGAAATAAACAGTACAGTGTCCATGGAAGTATATATATACTGGTACATGATGTAATAATTGAATATTTACACATGTTTATAGACATTTTGCCCCTTATAGGTAATTTCATTCATGTACTTTGGTAATAGGTCAAAGAAATTATGCAGATTCATGGGCAAATATATCAATGAAGATACAGTAACAGTCACCTGTGAAATTTTTTTTTTTTTATTTAAAACATTTTTCTGGCAAGGAGCTAAAGAAATTTGAATTTATCAAAGTATCTTGTTCCTTTTGTTTTGCTCGTTTGTTCCTTTAGGATCCAAACATGTTTAATTCAGTCAACTCTCCTTCAAAATATGCAGCCACATAGCTCACGATGCCTCATATACCATTGCTGGGGAATTTACTTTTTGTGTTGTTCTTCCCAAACATACACAGAGCCGTTAATAATTGATAACTCTTGACAATAGCTTGCCTTTTGCACGCGCATTGTGCACAAACATTCCCTTCCCCCAAGAGTTGAAAGCATTGATCGGTGGAAGTGTACAGAGTGTATACCATGCCTCAGGGACAGCGGAAGACATTGTAGTCTTAGTCTTTACATTATTCATGTTTTCCTCTTTTTTTTCTCGTCCAAAATTGCATGTTTGACATTCATTGTACGTTCCTTTCAATTCCCACAGTTTTATCATCGGTGTTTATGTGTGTATGTACCTGCTTGAAAAGACAGACTCAATGGTTTGTTAAAGGTACAATACATGATTTGTAAATGTCAAAGGACTGCACTCATGCTTTGTCTGATCAAACATGTACATGAAACAATAAACCTGTGAAAATTTGAGCTCAATCGGACATCTGAGTCACGAGAAAATAGCGAAAACCCGACTCGATTTTTCTTATGAAACATGAAGAATAGTTTACTTTATGTTGGTTCCAAAAATCGTTCGGAACTTCGGACGAACGATCTTTGGAAAAGACACTAAATCTTGAATTTCTTGAAAAATCCAGCATCTGATGAACCAAGATTTCCCATGGTGACTGTTTGCACTGTTTACTAACTGTTGAGTCCATTTTCTGTCTCGAACTCAATAATTTTTTTGGGAGGCCTTGCAAATCCTATATGCTCCCTTTAATGATGATTCTTGGCGAATACAAGTAATAAACTGCTGCAAACTTCTCATCAGCCAAAAAAATGACCTGAAATTTTATAAAATGCTTGGAGTTGGGAGGGCCTGACGCATTTTGATCCTAGCAGGATCTTTATCGAAGGCTGAATGACAAGAAGACAACAACATGATTATTGGTTGTTGAAAAATGAAAGTCTAGCCCCAGACGTGAAAACAAGATTTGTTTAAGTACTGAGATTGATACAATCGTAAAAATGCTTTATGTTCAATCTCAGTCCTCGAATGATAACATTTCAGTTGTTTTGTTTCAGAAATGTAGCATGATCGAACAAAATCAGTCACAAGTCACTTTAATAAACATTTTAACTGATTTCTAGTCAGAGTGCCTCCAAAATTTGTCACACATTGTGAGTCTGGTAATAAAAATCTCTGATGTTTCCACCCAAAGATGTTCTAATATTGTAAGGTTTACTGACCCGAGTTAGTCATATTCCAAAATGGAAACCCCCTGAATAATACACTTTCCAGTAACATGAATGAAATGGGAAAGTGAAAAAAAAATAACATGTTGACCTTATGACTCATTTTGTGGGATTCGGTCACAGTTAAACCAGTGCTGACTGGTCTTTCCTTTCCCATAGTGCTGTTGTTACAGAATCCTGGTTGAAAGTTCTAGCATTCCAATCCAGTAAGACATACCCTGTACCCCCATCGCAAAGCCTCAGTGGAACGCCGGCCACAAAAGGCCGGCTTCATTTGCATGTACAAGGTGGTTTGTTGAAGGTGGAGGGGGGGGGGACATTTGGCTGTCAGCCACAGCACTTTTCAAGTTTTTACCGTCCTGTTCTGTCCGGCGCAAACAACAACAACAACAACACAATTCACAATCAATATCTGCATCACTGAGCACTTGATGGCCACGTCAAAACTAATGTGCGTTTCTCCACCGGGATTTTACTCATTTTGACTACAATTTTTTTTTCTGTGGGATAGGTTGTATTCTGTTTGTTGTTGAAAGGAACATTGAATATGTCAGTCCATGGTGTTTGGGAAAAACTCAAATTGACAATCATTTTTAGAGTGGTTTCAATTGGATCAAGCTGATACAAAAATGCTGCTAGAGTGCTTGTGATAGTTATATTTGTTTGCTTTTTCGTTTGCAAGATTGGTAGAGAAACATGTTTTTGCTCTAAGACTAACACCTCAGCTTTTAAGGTAAATTCAAGTGGACGCATCATCATTGAAAGGAAATGATGTTTAGAAATCTCAGTATTTTTTTTCGAATATCCCTTCTTTAATGTACATTCAACTTTTAATAAACATAAAATGTAAGCTTCTTTCAGGTGTCATCCTCACACGATAAAATGTTGGTAGCAAAATTCTCTCCCCCTTTATTTCCAGGGGACCATTTAACGCCTGTGTGAGCATCAAACATGTAGATATTTTTTTTTTTTACAGCGTACAGCATTTTGCAATCTGTGATGAAGCTGTTTGCGTCTCTTGTTGTGTGTCTGTTGGTCGTGTACTGTAGGGACCCTCTAGTCTGGAACATGTAGCTCTTTGAGTCAGCGCCATTCGTAGCCTCGGGGGGTAGAAACGCAAAAGAGCGTTAGTAAATGCACAGTTGAAGTGTTTATTCTAAGCCCTGCTTCCTATGCGTGTATTGTGAACGAGGGTTCTTTCTTTCTGTCTTTTTATAGTCCGTCTTTCCAAACCTTTTCCAACCTCGGGGGAGGAAGGTGGCCATTTTGTGTGTTGTAGAGAACCCGCTATAATCACCCATGCATAGATACATACTGTACATGGAAGCTCTGATGATTCAAAAGTGCTGTATAGTTTTTCCTTTTTAATATCGGAATTGCATTTTAATTGCTTCAAAACCTGTTCATGGGCATGACCGGTGCTAAGGAGAAGGGGGGGGTTAGACAAGACAGTCAAATTAACTCACAATTAGTCTGGGAGCAATGACTCCACAAGTTATTATAGAGCAATTTGTATAGATGTGGACATTACATGTATATTGGGATCCAAATTTCATAGAATCCATTACAGTCTATTTTTGTACTTACGGACACTGCTTTGTGTGAAATCTATTTCATGGAATTTATAAGCAACATTTTTGGTTAGCAAAGAATTTCTAGGGTAAAACCGTGATTATTTTCTTCTAACGTGCTGTCATATGCATTCTGCGGTAATTCCTTGCTTACTCTCCCATGAAATACGCTAACCGTAACCAAAGATAGTCTGCTAACGTAAGCAATGAATTTTTGCTAATGGTAATGGATTCCATGAAAAAAGTGCTGGTTCATGTCATATTGTTAATCTGCAGACATTACCTAGACAATGTACTAGATTAAGAATATCACGCAATCTTTTCCCCATAGATCTTGTACACGTTACTTCCTGGAATATTCTGGTGTTATTTGTCTCAAAACCCATTGACATTTAATCAGAGTTCAACCTTCATTGACATGACATTTCTGGGTAGAGGGAATGTTGTATCGTGTATCGTCCCGGTTAAAGGTATAATACATGATTGGTAAAAGTCACAGAACAGCATTCACACTTTGTCTAATCCAACATACATGAAATAACACCTGTAAAAAATTTGAGCTCAATCGGACATCTGAGTCATGAAAAAAGTAGCGAAAACCCGACTCAATTTTTCTTATAAACATGAAGAATGGTTTTGATAGGCCTTTTACCCCAAGATCAAAACTGTTTTCGGTCTTTGTTTGACTAATTTCTGGATAAATACACAATTTCAGGCGGATATTTTTCAATGGTTTATTCCTACCAGCACCATCTTCATACCCATATATGTACAGGTGTATGTATAAATCTGTGAACATTTCTGTTTGGGTATGTTACCAGTCCTGTACTGTACCTTTAAGATTTATGAGAATATCAGAAGATGCGGATTTGTCTTTGGCCCCCGCAACAAACTGTATTCATTTGGAAGGATTCACACGTACCTGCTCTCCCAGTCTGCGTTTATAAGAACTGAAATCATCTCTGAGAGATTCATGATCAGGATGGATTGGATCCTCAGGGTTTGTCTGTCTGTCCTGCTTAGTCAAGGATTAGTCCTTTCTCATGGTTTGGGAACATTTTTGTAACGTAAGTTACATGTACCTAGTGGCATACTAGCTGATTCCAATAAACAGTTTTAAATTGGAGTCTTCCAAGAATGGTTGATCATTTGGAATAGGTCAAAGTCACTAAACATGTAACTTATTGACGTTAGCATGGCATTGCCCATATTATGGGGTTGGAAGGGGTTAAGTTGGAGGGGGTGTGGAGTGCCGTGGCCTAGTGGTCTGGCGTGTCGAACTTAAGATCTCGTGGTCAATCTACAGATTGTGGGTTAGAGTCCAGCCATGGGCTAGTGGTGCTTGCGTCCTTGGGCAAGACACTTTATCACATATTGCTCCTCTTCACCAAGGTGTAAATGGGTACCTGTGATGGTAGAGATGGCTTTGTGGTTGATTAGCCTTTGTGCTCTTTACAGTAGCCGGGGCTGTATAACTCCCCAGGGAGTTGAGATAGTTTCAGGAATGTAAATTATGGCCCAATGATCAGGGATAATAATAAATGTGCGCCACATGTGTCTTTGGACAGATGTGTGCGCGGAATAGATTCAGAATTATTAATATTATTATAATACCACTCTAAACATAGTGACATCAGTGACAGTATCAGCGGTTTATTGATGTGAAGATGTAACAAACATTTCCATGTTTGGCTTGGAACGACTCGGAGTGGGATGAAATTGATTAAGCCACAAGTCGTGTCGCACAGAGTGGTATTTGTCATCTTTCAGACAAACTGTGTCCTATTTTAGATACCTTACTCTTTATCCCTTCTACTTTTATCTCCATTTTTACAGATCAAATTGTACTGAAATTCTACAAAGGGCAAGACCAGCTTTTATCCGGGAAGGAGATCCGACGCGAGCAGATCGTCATAACAGCACAGAACTTTTGTGGGGTTGAGTCCTGCATACGACACCCAAAGAACCCATACGTGCTTACCATTATATGCCTAGACCAGATAGTATTACTGTCATTTGCTTGCCACACGGATCTACTGGACTGGTACTACAAGACGTATAATACATTAGGAACTGGTAAGTGTTGGTTGGATATTCCTCACTGGTAACCGTTGGTATGACAGATGTTCATGGGGTAGACATAGTGCTAGTATATGCTCTGTGGAACGGGGCTTCAAATTTATTGAAAAGCTAAAACCTGTATTGTCAGCTTTTGAAAGACTGAGCCAGATCTGGGGTTGATTTCACAAAGCCCTGTGATCGATCGTATTTTGAGAAACGAAGGATAACCCTTAGTATCCGGTGTAGGGTTGCAATGCATCTTTAAGTCCTACGATTGATAGTAAGTTATGACGAGTTTGGTGAAATAGACCCCTGGATACATTTTAAGTGACCTCTGATCTTTTGGTTGAGGTCTGGTTCCTCATTAAGTCCCTCATTGTGTAGATACAGGCATTCCGACACATCTCTCTCAGGTCACTCCCAGAGAAGCCGTCCGTCTGGGCATGTCCGTCTGGGTTTTTGAAAATATTTAGGAAGTCCAATTAAATGTTGTAGGGTAAGACTTCGCACAGGAACTAATCGATTGTCTTGTCTTGTCCTCTACAGCCATCAAATTCAAATGCAGAATCAACATTCCAAACGGGAGCCGTCTGCGGGCTGGCCCGGGCTTCCTGTACTTCCACGACAATCACTTCGCCATCACCGACGATGTGCCCTCCCAGCTCATCGGTGGCTGGAGTCTGGCCAACCTCTCAAGATACGGCCTCATTGACGAGGGTTTTGCCTTTGAAGTGAGCTCCACAAGCAAAGGTGAGACTCAAGACTCGCCTTGATGCTATGGTCTTAGACGTCCATCGTGGCCATCTCTCTATCAGTCCATGGACATGGACTAAGATCATAAATGACTGCTTGGAGTTAGGAGGGCCTGACACGTTTCGATCCTAGCAGGATCTTTCTCAAAGGTTAAATAAATTATTGTTATCAAGACCTTTTCTGTTATCACCCTCATTTATGCATTATTAGGTGGAGGTGCATTCGTCGTGCTTACCCAACATGCTGAATCACTTCAGTCCCATTTCGATGCAGCCACCTACAGCTGTACTTCCAACCGATGGTCACACGTATCCAGCACAGGTAAGATATCAGACAAATGTTACCAGATCCTACAAAATGAGTCTTAATGCCAACTGCAATGAACATGTTTGGATATCACTCAGTTTATATCCTGATGCAAAGAAAAGTTGGTTGTTGGTAGTACAGCTGCAGTCTGTTCACCATTTTGTCGTGGAATAAAAACAAACCTGTGAAATTATCAGCTCAATTGATCATTGGAAACATTAGAAAACAGCCAAAAACCGTTGCAATTGTTACGGGTAATTGTGAGGTAATTGTTATTGTGAGGTTTTGATCTTGAAAACCGAAACTGTTTTCAGTATTTTGTTTTAGTCATTTCTGGAAAAATTGTAACAGTATGTTTGTGCAAGGTCTATCTTCATACCCTGTAAGTTATAGGTAAATATGTGAACATGTCTGTTTTTGGTTTCCTACCAAAGTATGATTATTTAACAGTGCACCATGTGAATGACTCTCTTTGTGACAACTAAATAATTGATTGACTTCTTGTTTGTGTCCGCAGTGTCAATTCACGAGGAGCTTGTTCCCAAACAGAAGGACTTCTCGGAGGAGATGCACCACCTTCTTGGCATCAGCAGAAACAATGACCACCAGCATCCTTCCAATCGAACAGGCAGCAATGGTCAGGGTGGCATCCAGATGCGACATACCTATCCATCGCAGGCCAGGAGTGCTGCAATGCTGGAGCACTGTTCCAACCGACGAAACCAGGTGCTGCGCAACCAGGACGGTCCGGGCAGTCGCAATGTGGAGATGATCCAGATGGAACAAGCTTGGGCTGTTGGTAGCAGCAGTGGCTACGGAGGAGGCAGCAGTAGTGGCTCCAGCGTGGAGACCATCTTCAATAATTGTGATAGCCTGCGCTCGCCTAAGAAGACCACTCCTATCCGGGAGCAGAACTATGAGGTGATGGCCTCGTTCAACCACCTCCGAGAGGTGGAAGACTCCTCCAACGGTAACGAGCCTCACCTGGCTGAGGTGCACGAGGCCTGTGCCATCTGCCAAGGAAGCAAGAAAAACCACAGTGACGAAAGCGAAGAGCACGAATACGTCAACCTGCCCCCACCCAAGAACAGTAAAAAGCTCAATCAACAGGGTTCTGTCGATGGTGAAAACCTCAACGCAAGTCCCACCAGTGCGCCCTCGTCAGAAACGAGGAAGGAACAAACTGAGAATCGGGCGCCCAAGTTTTCCAGTAACGCTGCGCATGCACGGACAATGAGCTTGCCACTTAACGAGGATTATCTACTTATGAAATATAATGAGAATGAGAGTTGTAGACAATCTGGTAGTAAGACTGGGAAGCCAAGAAGCCTATCGATTCACCCCTCACTGGATCACACGAATTCTCTACCCCCACCCTTCAACAATCTCCTACCTGTGAGTACAGTACATGGTGTGGCTCATTCCGAGAAATCATCGAGCCAGAAAGCCAACCAGAGCGATATTCCAGTACCATTCCAGCACGGTGATCTTGTGAAGCCTGTTGGACCCATAGCTATGCTGAGACTCAACAGTCTATCCAGCAGCAGCAGCGAATCCATCCTCAGCTCAGCCAGCGAGTCTTTACTGGATGTTAAATCCTCCAGAGGTGCCTCCTTCAGCCGGCCGAGGCAGTCCTCCATCGGCTCGTCATACCAGAGAGCCTTTGCTAAGATGCACTCCCGCAGCCAAGATGAGCGGTCCTCCTCGCCATCCGTTGATGCTCACTCCTTGAAGTTCCCGTCACGGAGCTCCGATCCTGATTTCCAAAGGATGACCGGACAGAAAGAGGATGACAATGATGCTTTTGTTTATGTCAGGAAAGGTTCTCTAGAGCGTAGACCAGAGAGCCCTATATCCAGTGCACCATCCGTCACTTCCTATATCACTCGGAGGAGGCAGTCTCTACAGAGAGCAGACTCGTCTATAGGTGAGTGATTCCTGTCCTACTTAAATAAGACTTGGCTCTTCTGACTACCATTCATCATGATTGATATCACGCCAAGACAAACCGTACGACATGCAAGGCAGTGCAGTACCGTGCTTTCCCGTACCAAACCGTGCTTTACAAATGTGCATTTTCCAAACCGAATCTGGTAACTGAATGTGTTCAGAGTTAAATTTGAGGCAGTTTCACAGTAGCTAATTTGCTGAGCAGAAAATAAATGTGACAATAATGTAGCAATTCATTTCAGTCTTAGTAATCCTTATTTATTGTTCTTTTTACAGACGAGTCCAAAGCCCGAACTTTGGATGACAAACAAAGCATCAACTTCCCTCGTCGCAAACGCTGCAACACCGATCCCTCGGTGGTCTTCACCACATCGAGCGACGGTACGTCATGGTGCCGGGATCCCAATGATGATGACGATACCGATGGCTACCTCATCATGAAGCCTGTTTATGAGGAGAAGCTGAAACGGTTCGAGTCTCGACAGCATTCCAGCAGTAGTGCCAGCACCCAGGTCATGCCTCAGAGCCCGCTCCACTCTGGGGAGAAGATCCCCACCATCCAGTCCAAGCTCAAGCGTTCTGCAACCGTGAGCGGGGAAGTCAGTAACCTCTCCCCAGTGCGCTCAAACCAGCGAACCATGAGTCTACGGGAACGCCCGACCCGCCACACCTCCACCTCCAAGCCGAAGGACCAACCCAAGAAAAGCTTCATGGATCGGTTCTTGCGGAAGCGTGGCGGCTCAGAGGGCACCGTCCAACTGGACATGGCGCGGCCGCGACACAAGCATAACTATGCCAGCATCGACCCAGAGAACGTCGTCCGTCAGTCGCGACGAGGCAGCCTCCAGGCCAAAATGCACAGTGTCGATGACACGCCAGCCGAAGTGGATATATTAGACGACCCAGAGTTCAGCGAAAGCTTGTCCAAGTTCATCACGGAGAACCCTCCCCAGGGTGAATATGCCTCCTCAGTCCCATGTAGGATGCAATTCAACCAACTTGAAGACCGTAGATCCTCTTTGGGTCGAGACACTGGGATCAATTTCACTGCCGATGTGGACACGGTGGTCTTCACAGAAGACCGACGGAAGCTAGACTCCTCAGATGAGTATCTGGATCTATGACAGGTAACTGCTGGAAGCCGTCTGTTACAATTTACAAACTACTGCAGAATATGATAATGTACACCAGCGTGATGGTGATTGTGCAGAAATAGCATCTATACTGTCACAGTGTGGACCTAAAGAGGTCATGATTGCCACTTTGAGGGTTTTGGTTTTTCAGTCTGTACCAGCATTGGACCAGTTATGAATAGCACTCCGCACTTGCGCTAAAAAATAGCTGGCTCTGACAAACAGTGCAACCATGCAAACGCGTGGTAGGTGTGTTTGTGTGCGCGGTGTACACTATACGTGTGTGAGTTAATGTTTGTCTGACATCCGGGGATTTTGTACTTGCACGCGCTGGCCAAATCACTCGTGTAATGTCATTAGTGCGGAGCGCCATTCCACACCTTCTTCATATGTTATAGCGAACATTATAGCAGTGTGCGACTGGTTCAACCACGGACTCCAAACAGCAACTCCTGTGATCTCAAGTTGCTCTGAATTTCACTCCTACATGGATAGAGTACATCTGTATATACCGTCCACATCACACAATCAACTTGTACACTGGATGGTATGATACCATGAGGCTACATTACATCACCATCGACCTGTGTCTCCAGCAGGGCTATGTATTCCAGCTCGTCTACAAATTTCTTCTAATATCTTGGCTCTTTGAATCTAAATTTGAAAGTTCACAATTTCGTGGAGGTAGAGGTTCGTTCATAAAGTGGTCATTCTTGGAAGGAGTATTGTGAAATTTTGTGTCAAATATTGAAAAGTATTTATACAGTAATCTGAACACAGATTTTTGAGTGGCGCCCTCTTTTGATTAAAAAAGAAACTTTTTGTGGTGTTTTTCAGTCTACATGCATGACTACAACTCCGGCTCGGTACGTGGTGCGCAGTTTATTCCTGAAAGGAACACGGAGTTAGAAGAATATTCGGCGTGGACAACATCTCCCGGATTTCCCCACAGGTCTTTTGCTCATGATTAGCTTTCCGGCTTCCGTATTTCAATAGAAGATGATTTGGCGGTGTACAAAATAATATACTGACACCACTGCAGTTTCTTGTTTTAATCAAAAGAGGGCGCCACTCAAAAACTTGTGTTCGGATTACTGTACTGGTTCCGGTTTTTTTTTCATCAATTTGTCTTACCATTTCCATTCAAAGATAACAATGGTAGTGGAAAACAGATACAGGGTTGAACATTAATTTTTCTCTTGTTTCCCTGGTTTAAAACAAAGTGTGTCAGTTACACCAATAATGGTTTGATATGTAGACTATTACTGAACGAAATGATGTTTGTCCAAATTGTAAGGCTGTGTCCCAATTCTCTGGCTGCGGCTGCAAATTACGCATGTACCTATGGCAGCCACTAGCCAGTGACTGCAGCCGTTTCCATAGACTTGTGTGTTATTTGCAGTCGCAGCCAGAGTTATGACACGGCTATAGTCTGTATGGAAAAATGGTAGTTTATAAAGTACATGTATGTGTTTATAATCTAGCAAAAACTGAGTACAGTGTACATTGGATATAATGTCAAACTTAAAAACTGACATTTTTCAGCACTTTTATTCAAGGTACTAATGTCTTTGTATTAAATTTTTTTTCCACATACCACACAAAGTATATTTCGGTCGTTAACATGTCGTGGACCAAACTATTGTGTGTTATTTTGTAATACCAAGAGAGCACATGTACATGGTGAATTTTCACTAGCGAACAGTGTTTTGTATACATGTGCATTTTTATACAGTGACCAGTGTGTATGTCGTTCATATACAGTACATTCAGAGTAGCATTGCAATACATTCTTGCACAAACGTTATTTGGAATCACATGAGACAATGTTTCAAACTTTATGAAAGTGAATATTGTTTCAGTTGGCCATTCCTGATTTTATGGCCAACACAATAGGAGGGCATTGTTTAAAGTGGGTCAACTGTGTAAAAATAGTTTACCTTTATTTTCATCAACCCACTTCAGACAGCAGCCCTCTGTTAATTGTTCGTCGGACAAAATTTGCCCGCCATACATGTACATGCACCTCCATGAGGCTATTTATTGTAAAAGCACTTTGATATGCGGGCTGATTTTGTGGGTTTTTTTGTTTTGATGTTTGTTTTCGTTTTAGGTGTTTTCCTTTTTAGTGTCAAGAGTATTAAAAGAGATTTCATTAGAAAAAAAAAACCAGTTCAACTTTCCTAACGAAGGAAACTTGTATGGCTTGTATGGCCCCAAACTATAAAGAAAGGAAAACAAGTTTATACTAGCTTCTACTGCTCCAAAACATTTTTGACTTTCAGCAAATGTTCCCGAGTCCTTGAAACCCAATATTGAAGAAAGTTCTGCAATATTTCAATGTAAAAATAGCATTTTTTTAACCCGCTTGTTGCAAACTTTAAAACAGCCCGTCAGTCGAGCATTAGTCTGGTAACCAGACCCAACAGATCAAAAACTTCAAAATGAGAGCGGAAACCAGACTTTTCTCGTCTGCGACCGTCCATTTGCCCTGAATTGAAAAGTCGCCATAAATTCCCTCAAAAATCAAAGCCCTGCCCTCTTTCCACAAATTTAACCTTGCTAAAACGAGGACACCACGAACGTATGTTTAAATTTTATGAGTCTCTTTACAAAAAGTTGCTTTCCTTTCCTTTATAGTTTTGGGCCCACCTTTATATCCACAATCGCTGCTAAAACTGAATGTCGATCCCACCATGAAACCATAGAAATATCTTATGTTGTCTTCAGATTGACCTTTCTATTTTACATAAGGACTCTACTTATATCAGGGGCCAATTTCATAGAGCTGCTAATCACAAAAAATCGCTAAGCATGACATTTCTGTATTAGTAAAAACAGGATTAACAACCAAATTTCTGTGTGTTGTATATCACTTGCAGTTGGTCTTTGGCTGTTTTTCGCTGTCCATGAATATCAAATGGAATTTTCAATGGTGGTTTGTTTTATTGGGCAAGCTATTTTTGTGCTAAGCATTTTTGTGTGATAAGCAGCTCTATGAAATTGGTCCCTGGTCACTTCTTTGATCTTCCAAATCCTTTCAAAGAAAGAACCCTTTGTAATATTGTTTTGTAAAATAATGATAATATTATTCAGAGTATTCTTGAAATATTCACCTTTTATGAACAAAGTTCCCATTTTGCACTGTATAAGAGGCATGAAGAATATTCGGCTGATATCGAAGCTCCACAATTTTTAACATCAATTAAGCACAGACTTCTCAAGTTCAACAGCAAGCTTCTTACAATCGTATAATATACCCAAAATATTGAATCAAATGCAGAATATGCAAATAGCAAAAGAAAAAAAAAGACACAGAATATATTTTTTTACGCGGACAGTATAAACTGTTCTGCCTATTAGGAGTAGGAAAAAAAACAGTCATTTTTCATACTTGTGATACATTTCAATGCAATCGTTTCTTACAAATGACTGTGCTTATATTTATCTGTCTCTGGACTTGGACCAGATTAGGTCGACAAGCTCTCACTCCAATGGTCTCAAGCCCCTTTCACTCACAAAGTTTGCACAAGCACTGCATTATGTAAATCTTTGAAGGAAAGGAAAACAAATATCATCATTTGTTTACAATTATGGCTATATTATGATTGATTCCAAAACACGAATTATGTATGATGAATTATGTTGTTTTTTTGTGAGCTATATATAAAATATTGGTACTTTTTTATTAGCTTTGTATTTATGCAGATATGAATACGTTTTTGTGCATTCACTTGATATTATTATTGGCTCAAAACTGGCTGACTTTGCTAAGTTTGGAGGGAAAATGCTACCCCTCACCCTCTTTAACTGTTGTTTTCCTGAAATGACTTCAGAAACGAGTCTAAGACCTAAACCAGCAATTTTACTCCTTTTTTTTGTAAGATTAACTTCAGCAGGACGATTGTGTATGCATGTCAATACTGTGGGCAGGCAGGTCCTCCTAAGTTGGTTGAGAAGACAAGATGTCTGTTAAGTAGGCACATGCTGACCATAGGTCATCCATAGAGCTAGGAAGAGAATACAGCTGGTATTTAAAGGTAGTATCATACTTTGGTAAGAGACCAAAACAGAAATGTTCACAGATTTACACAGGGTATGAAGATGATGCTGGTAGAAACCTACCGTTAAAATTTTTCCGCCTGAAATGTGCATTTATCCAGAAATTAATAAAACAACGACCGAAAATCCTTTTGATCTTTTAAAAGATCCAAAAAAAAAGAGGAAAGACTTAAGAAATGCTGTGGCTGTTTTTCACTGTTTTCTCAAAATGTGGGCACCGTATGGCAATGAAATTTTCACAGATGACAGTTACTGTATCTGTCTTGATATTTTTGCCCATGAATCTGTATTTCTTTGACAAAAACCAAAGTATGATATTACCTTTAAGAGTACTTGGGTACTGGTAATCATGTTTGAAAAGTTCTGATAGCTTTGAAATACATTAGGAGATACGACTTGTTGTGATTTTGATAAGAAAATGATGAAAGGTTTTTGCTTGATTTGTACCAGAGTTTGAAAAGCTCCTAGTTGCATCAATAGTGTGTATGCTCTGTGACCAGAAACACCTTTTTTTTATTCAAATTTATGCCATGACTTTTATCAGGGCAAAACAACAGTGAAAAATAATGTATTAAATATTCACGTATTTATCTCATTCTGTTCACTTCACATTTTATAAACTGGTCTATATAATATTATCTTGCAATTAACAAATTCATTAGGTTAGTCTCTTTTTCATTTTTTAGAAAATGACAAAAACTGTATTGTTCAACAGCAAAATGTGTGAAAAAAAAGTCTTTCACTGATCATGTATGTATATTTTCGTTGGTTGTGAAAAAAAGCCACAAAAAGCTATATATTATGAGTATGCAATATTTTTCTTGGGGTTGATTCGTATATATATATTATTACTAGCATGCAGTATGTTGTCCTTTGAACCTCTGTTGCTGTATATAGTGTAATTATTGAGTTTAATTATATTTGTATATAAATTATATGAAAATTCCACTTGCAAGGTTTTTTTTTGTATAGTAAAGCAAATAAATATTTAATTTTCAAGGAATCGTCTGTGAACTTGTTGTCTGTTTTTATTTTTTTTGCCAACACCCCCCCTCCCCACCACAAAAATAAGACCCAAAATAATAAAGCTAAAGAACAAAATTTGTTTTTCGCTGAACAATCTACTGAAGGTTTGATACTTTCAGAAAGAAAGAAAGATTTTCAGGAAAGTATTCATTATTTGTCTGGATGAGATGCCAAACCAAGAATTAATCAAATGACTTCAAAAATGGAACAAAAGTGAGAAATCCATACAAATTAAATTTTTTTAATGACGAATAAAATGCCATCTTGCCCTTCTTTGAAAATACGGTAAGCAGATTGAAACAATATAAGTATAAGCACTGAAAAATATAATCTGTCAGATTGTTTAATGAGCTGTTCACATTTGATTACATATTATATACAATATATATTCAAAACCATCCATGTGATCCCGCGTCTTATATCTGTGGAGAGTTTACGCTGCATGAAGTGATAATTACGGAGCTCCCTGAGTGCCATTCTACTTATCCAGATAACCACATAATTTATCAATATGGTAGTACCCCCAGTGTGGTAGTTCCCTCAGTAGTTCCCCCAGTATGGAGTAGTGCCCCCCAGGTAGTTCCCCCAGTAATTCCCCAGTATGAAGTAGTGCTCCCGGTAGTTCCCCCAGTAGTTCCCCAGTATGGAGTAGTGCCCCCAGGTAGTGCTCCCAGTAGTTCCCCCAGTATGAAGTAGTGCCCCCCGGTAGTTCCCCCAGTATGGAGTAGTGCCCCCAGGTAGTTCCCCCAGAATGAAGTAGTGCCCCCAGGTAGTTCCCCCAGTATGAAGTAGTGCCCCCCGGTAGTTCCCCCAGTATGGAGTAGTGCCCCCAGGTAGTTCCCCTAGTAGTTCCCCCAGTATGAAGTAGTGCCCCCGGTAGTTCCCCCAGTATGGAGTAGTGCCCCCAGGTAGTTCCCCTAGTAGTTCCCCCAGTATGAAGTAGTGCCCCCCGGTAGTTCCCCCAGTATGGAGTAGTTCCCCCAGTATGGAGTAGTTCCCCCAGTATGAAGTACTTAACCACAAAACCACAAAGCATTACCTTGAAGTTTGTAAGTCTAGCATTCTGTACCAAATGCTTGTTTTATGAATATGGAATCAAGTATAAGCTTCACCTTATGCTAAATACTTAGAAAAAAAAGTACTTACTAGAAGTATTTACTTGGAAGCACCTGCTAGTTTTTATGAATACAAGCCATTGACTTATTAAGCCCTAAACGTTGACTTATCGAGATAATTTATTCGTACAAGATGACTTAGTGGAAACTAAGAATTTGACATATCCTGATAATTTATCTCACCAAGACGAATTACTGATAGAAGGAAGTCGACTTGTCCTTATAGTTCACCTTGCAAAGACGACTTAATAAAACTGAGGTTATTTATTAGGATAAGACGACTTTTTAGATGCACTTCGTTGACTTGGCCAGACAAATTATTGGGATAAGTCGACTTCTCCTTTTCGCTACAAGTCATCTTGTTGAGATAATTATTGAGACAAGACGACTTTTACCACTCCAAATGTCGACTTGGCAGAATAAATTAAATGGAATGGCATTCGTGGAGCTCCGTAGATAACTTCACTTTTCTCTATTCTCAAAATTCGGCAAAAACACAACGAGTAACAAAAATTATAACATTCATGAAAAATGCACGAGGGCGCTGTTTATTTTCTTTTGTGGTATCGTGATTAAAAAGCTTGATAAAATACATGAGGCTTGAGGGCGCTATGCAATTTTTGTTGTGGTTGATTTCTCTATCTTTTCAACAGAATGCAATTATTTCAGACAAGGACATGTAACAGAGCACACAGTATGGCACAATTTCACTTTGAACAATATCTTAACTCAGTTTAATAACTCAGCTTCATGTTTTGGTCATTCTCACAAGAAATCAACAGATCTCGCGGTTACAAAAAATGGAGAAATTGAACAAAGTATTTCTAATTACTATACCTCATAAATATTCATGACCTATAGCCAAATCCCAATTGGTCAATTCACCATCACGTGCCAATGGATATATTTGCTGATCACCAGCGAGTAGGCCGGGGAACTGTTACACATGTAACATCTCACTGCGCAGTGTAACATCTCATGCGCATATCTAGGAAAAGTTTGCAGCGCACGTGCGTGCGTGAGCCTCGACCTGCATGAAGTTGATGGTGGCTAACGAACACGAACATTTTGCTGTACTTACTGATACTGATCTCGACGAAATTGTGAATATTTATGAGGTATAGTAAAACAAATATCACATGGTTTATTTCGGGTGGACAGTCTATTCTAGCTTCCCTCGGTGTTGGAAGTTGACAAACTAGTTCCCTCGGCTTTGTCTCAGGAACTATAGTTTGTCAACTTCCAACACCTCGGGAGCTAGAATCGACTGTCACCCTCAAACCATGTGATATTTGTATACTATTGTACAGTATAAGTTTTGAGTATTCATCAGAAAATAAAGCAAAATCCCCGAAAGAAATCACAATGAAAATAATGTTCTTCGTCCACTTTTGTTTTCTTTCTTTCCCCTCCAAATTTTAGGATATGTGGATAACGTACAGTCCAGGCAACAATCCATTGTTGTTAATTTGGGAGTTTGTTGGCTCAGATTTTTGCCCTCTTTTCATGATAAACTGAGAACTTATCTCTTCATTTTGAAATGTTTAGTCATCAAAAATAATGTGGCTCTTCTTTGCTCCTGATCCAAGAACTTTCTCCGACTTGTCCAGTATCTACAAGAAAGAACAAAAGTGGGAAATGAGAATGTAAGAAAAGATGGTTACCAACCACATTGTTATGTATTATTGCATGCAACTCTTGAGGTGCCATCCAACTTGCCATCCGACCTTGGGATGACGACATATAATTCAGGATATCGACATCTTGAATTTAGGAAGTCGTCATCTAATGATAAATTGTCTGAAGATAATGACATCTTGATTTTGGGATGTCATATCTTGTGATAAATTATCTCAGGATGTCGTCATCTAATCTTGCCTGTGACACGTCTTCTATCCAAAATAATTTATCTCAGGATCTCAACAAATCTGATGGCACCTCTACAGCTCCGTAGTTATGGAAAACTTCAATTATTCTTCTTCTTCTTAAAGTCCTGCAGGGGTTCTTTTATGACTTAACACCACCTTTGGACACAACTGACCTAGTCCCGATCCCACAAACACGGACAGGCCTGTGGAACATGTGGGAATTGGAAGTGTTAAGTGACCTCGACTGAATTTATACGTAGCCCGGCTGTGGCCCCCACTCCTGGAGTTACTGATATCATATGAACGTTAGGTGATTTTGGAGTTTGTGGTGGGGTACTGGAACCCCTGCTGTGGGCATCAATTAACCACAACCGACCTCCCGTAGCCAACCCCTCATCTGAACATACCCTATGAGATGGATTTGTAGGGGACTGAGGGGGATAGGATTGATGTCCATCTTACCCTGACTACACCACGTTTCTTCGGCTTGCGCTTATTGGACTGTAGCTTGGTCAATCTTTGTGATCTCAGCTTCTCCCAATATTGTTCCTCATCTTGACCTGTTAGTGAAAAATAAATGAAGGCAAACTCATAACTGCGTTGTTAACTACAAAATAAGTACATTCGATGAATCTACCAAAATCAATCAAACCAATTGATTCAAATTATAAAACCAATCAACCCAATCATGAATTTAATTCTAATCTCAATTCTAATTTAACTCAATCATGCATTTAATTCAAATCTATCCAATGCAAATCAATGCAAATCAGTATAACTCAACTCAACTCATCAGCTTATCTCGCTCAGCTCATTCTAAATCAGCTCAACTCAACTCATCACAACTCAACTCAGTCAGATCAACTTATCTATCTCAGCTCAGCAATTAAAACCATACTAAGCTCAACTCAACTCATCTAAACTCAACTCAGTCAGATCAGCTAATCTAGCTCAGCTCAGCTCAGCTCAGCTCAACTCAGCTCAGCTCAACTCAACTCAACTCAGTCAGACTATCAGCTCAGCTCAGCTCAGCTCAACTCAGCTCAGCTCAGCTCAGCTCAACTCAACTCAACTCAGTCAGACTATCAGCTTATCTAGCTCAGCTCAGCTCAGCTCAGCTCAACTCAACTCAACTCAACTCAACTCAGTCAGACTATCAGCTTATCTAGCTCAGCTCAGCTCAGCTTAAAGGGATGGTACAGAACTGGTTTTTGCGACAAAAACAGTGAAAGCACATTATGTAATCCATCATATACCTTAACTGACAAACCTGTAGAAGTTTGAGGTCAATCAGCCATCTGGGTCACGAGAAAATAGTGAAAACAGTTCTCTGTACACATTTCAACGAATGAATAAAACGCTTCGAAGCGATTTATTCCAATCGAAAAAAATAGTTTCATTTATTTCTCAACGAATATGGCATTTCAAACAAAAACATTTCATGGGATGTTTTCTCCTATCATCACCATTATACTGTGTAAGTTTTATGTGAATCTGTGATCATGAAGTGTATTTTGTCTTACCAATTCTGTACCATCCCTTTAAACGAATCGACTCAATCATGCATTTAATTCAAATCTATCCAATGCAAATCAATGCAAATCAGTACAACTCAACTGAAATCATCAACTCAACTCAGTCAGACTTGAAGCTATGCATGGTGGAAGTACTAAAAGAAGGTAGGTTTGCGGTGACACCATGTAATGTCTTCTGTGTGAGTGTGTGGTTCTGAGAAGAACCGTTGGTATTATCTCGACGTTCCGAACAGTGTGCTATGTTCATCCTCAGGAGATTGACGAGGACGAACAGAGAGCACACTGTTCGGAACGTCGAGATAATACCAACGGTTCTTCTCAGAACCACACACTCTCACAGAAGAGATTACATGGTGTCACCGCAAACCTACCTTCTTTCAACTCAGTCAGATCAGCTTATCTAGCTCAGCTCAGCTCAGCTCAGCTCAGCTCAACTCAACTTAATCAGATCAGCTTATCTAGCTCAGCTCAGCTCAACTCAACTTAATCAGATCAGCTTATCTAGCTCAGCTCAGCCCAGCTCAGCTCAGCTCGGCTAAGCTCAACTCAACTAAGTCAGATCAGGGGTCAATTTCACCAAACTCTCCGTGACTTACTATCAATCGTAGGACTTTTGATGCATTGCACCCCTACATGGGATAGGACCACTACGATGGGTTATCCTTATTAACTTGAGTTACAATCGATTGTAGGGCTTCGTGAAATCGAAATCTAGCTAAGCTCAACTCAACTCAACTCAACTTAGTCAGATCAGCTAATCTAGCTCAGCTCAGCTCAGTTCAACTCAGTCAGATCAGCTTATCTAGCTCAGCTCAGCTCAGCTCAGCTCAGCTCAACTCAGTCAGATCAGCTTATCTAGCTCAGCTCAGCTCAGCTCAGCTTAACTCAACTTAGTCAGATCAGCTAATCTAGGTCAGCTCAGCTCAGCTAGACTCAGCTCAGCTCAGCTCAGCTTGACTCAGCTGAGCTGAGCTGAGCTGACCCAACTAAACTCAGCTATAAAAAACTCAAATCAACTCAGCTCAGCTCAACTAAACTCAGCTTAACTCAAATCAACTCAACTCCAATCAAATAATCAATGCATTAAATGCATTATTAAAATGCAAACTTCAACTTCAAGACAGGAGGGCACACCTGACAACAGGTTCATCTGGACAGGTCCGCTGGCGTTGGCAACCTGGCTGGCTTTTCCAAGAACTGCCATAGCTCCCTCTGCAGACTTCAATCTAACAAAGCCAGTAGTATCACCATCGGTCATATCGATGTAAGCCACTGGGGAAATCCCTTGAAGCTGTTCCTAAGATGACCAATGAAAATATAACATGTACTGCCTGAGTGATATTTTGTGTAATGGACTGACAATAATGCAGGATGTTTGTAGTAGTGCTGGGCAAAATCAGGTTATTTCATATCCGGTTACTGATTGCAAAAAAAAAATCAGCTTAACGATTAACCTATGTAATCACGAGCAATGTGTGCGATTTATGGTATATACATCTTCTTCAATGTGACGGTCGCTTTCAGAATGTTTTTTATGTTATTCATTAGATCAAGCATTTAGATCAAGTACATACAACGTTTCTTTTAGATCTAGTATGTGAAACACGTGTTTCTACTTGGCAAAACAGACAAAATAACTGACTGAAATTCAACAGTTTACACTTTTTGGGTTGTTGAGCACGAGCCAAACGTTCTTCCCTTATATTTCCTTTCAGTTTCGGTTTAATGGTTAGTGAAAACCAGATAATTAAATCAGGGTCAGCTAACCTTTAACCGGATAAAAATCCCAGCACTAGTTTGTGGAGACATACATGATAGCGTGTGTACTTCAGGGGCCGATTTCACAAACCTTTTCGATCATCGCTAAAGCCCAAATCCATCGCTAAACGAAAAATTGCTACGCAATGTAGCGATAAATTTTCCGTACAGCGATGGATTTGGGCTGTCATGCTGGATCAGACAAAGTGTGAGTGCTGTTCTGTGACCTTAACCAATCATGTATTATACCTTAGTTAGCAAAGTTTGTTGTGACACCACATATTGCTCTCTTTTCTCTAGTATGTATGATTCTGAATAGAACCGGTAACTGGATATCGTTTCAGATAGAATGTGCTCTGTCCGTTATCAGGATACAGCTGGATTTCACTCAGTGACTACACAAACCCTAAAAAGAGAGAAATTCCATTATTATTATATTTCCCTATCCACCGTGCAAACCGTCAAGCACTACGTGAATAAATCCTTTGCCAGGAGCCATAACTTACTCTGAGATCAACGCGAGATGCAAAGGGCTTTTCGCTGCTGATTCTTAGGACTGTGCCTGGGACAAACAGTGGCTCAGTGGATTTGGCTGTGGCTGCGGCTGCGGCTGCGGCTTCGTCTACCTGATGGATTGAAGAAAATAACAAAGATAAAACGTGTAAATCATTTCACAGACCAATTTGAGATCCAAATATGCATTTGTCATAAGGCTTCTTAAAAATGACAGTGGCCTTGCCATGTGGTGTTTTGGATGGTAGTTCCACAAAACATTTCTTTTCATTTTAAAGCTCTGTCACACCTAGACGAACTGACATGACGGAGCGATACCGGAGCACAAATTTTTCGATGTTCCGGGATCGGTACTTGTACGGCAGTACTCCGGTTTCACATCGGTAAGAACGGTAGCACATTGCTGAGAACGGTAGTACATCGGAAGGACATCAGCGACAATATTAGCAACAGCAGGTGACGGTAAAAAGTTTTGAACATGCTCAAAAATGTCTGCCGATGCGCTGCCGGAGCGAGCAACGGTATACATCAGCAGTACACCGGTATGGCTTCGTTAAGATTGGTAGAGCACCGGTACAGCACCGGTACCGCCCCCGTTAATGGATCGGCGTCTCCCCGGTGGCCTCAATGTGTGCCGTACTGGTACCAATGTGATACTGAAGTCTTGCCGATGTACTAATGATACATTACTGTTCTTACCGATGTGAAACCGTAGTACTACCGTACTACTACCGATCCCCGAAAATCTACAAATTTGTGCTCTGGTATCGCTCCGGCGAGTCAGATCGGCTAGGCGTGACAGGCTTTAATTATACAAGTGCTATCTCGACGGAGCTCTAGCGATTTTCTCGCCGTCGTTAATTTTGTGCTCCGGTTTAGCTCTGGCTAGCCACATTGGTAGTGTATGACAGGGCGTTTAGGTCACTAATCTTCCACTCTGCTCTTAAAATAAAGATAACCTTGCCAGTGACAAGATAATGTTCTTCACCTGGGGTTGTGCTTGTGGTTCTTTCTTTTGATTTGGCTCACTCTTGGATCTGTCTGTTTGATACTGTGCCTTCCAGTCTTGTTTCATTCGCTGTCTGCTGGCCTTCTGTATGGCCAGGTATTCCTCCTTCAGTACGAGCCACTCCTTCCTGTCAATCAAAGACCAAATCAAAAGGCTTCTGATTAATTTTTCCCTACCTAAATCCTCTCGTAACTTATATCAGACTTAAGAAAGTAAGGTTTGCGGAGACACCACGTCCAAACGCTTTTCTAGAAGGGTGGTTCTGAAAAGAACAACTTCTCACCGGTTCTTTTCAGACCCACACTTCTAGAAATGAGTTTTTTTTTTTTTTTTCTTCGACTGTCCAAAACCTCATAGCCTCTTTGGTGAGACATTATGCCCCAGCCCTCACTGACTCACTTTGGCATGACCCTCAGCTGAGACATAACTGCAGGTTCGACCTCCTCCTTCTTGTGTTTGCGGCTTCTACTCTTCCTCTTCTTCTTGTTCCCATCCTCCGCCTCCTCTGTCTCCTCTGAGTCCTCCAGTCTCCTCTTGGCCACTCTTCCCTCTTCCTTCCTGTCTTTGTGAATCGAGGAGGAGGACCTCTTGGCTTTGGAACCCTCCAGACTGCCGGTGGAATCGTCTCGTTTCCTCTTGTGAGTTCCGGAGGCCTCCTCTTTAGCTCTGTCTCTTGATGACTTCTCATCTTTGCCACCCGCGTGTGACCTCTCACCTTTATGCGACCTGACCTCACTGTGAGATGACCTGCCGTGTGAGCCGTCATCCCCTTCGGAGTGTCTTCTCTTCCTGGAGGTCCTCTCTGACTGTCCATCTCTCTCTCTGTCTCTTTTGTCGATCGAGGAGGTATCTTTCTTTCTCTTTGCATCGACCTGCTCGCCTTCATCCGTGGTTTTGGACTCTCCTAGCTGGACCTTTGAGGAAGACTTGACCTTCTTGTGACCATCGCTGGCAGATTCACTCTTCTCGGTTGATGGTTTCTTCTTCTTCCTGTCCGATTTGTCGCTCTCATCTTCTGGCAATGGAGGCTCCTCAGTCTCACTCGCTTCTCGCTTCCTCTTCGTAATATTTTCTTTTTCGTCACTTCGCTTCGTTGAATGGTGCCGTCGTTCTTCAGGTAGCAGTTCCCTGGGAGTTGGTTGCTCAGGTAGGATCAAGCGACCCTTTCTTGTCAACGGGAAGTGGCCTTCGTTATGGAGAGTTCTCTTAGGAGGATTGTTCAGAAGCTACAGAGGAGAAAAAAAAATAAGCTTGATAATTAAAGGCACTATCATACCGAAGCATACCAAAACAGAAATCTTCACAGATTCACCTATAACTTACAAGGTATGAAGATGGTGATGGTACAAACATAACATAAAAATTGTTCTGCCCGAAATGCTGTATTCATCCAGAAAAGAGTCAAACCAATTGACCAAAATCAATTATCTATCTTCTGAGGATCAAGAATCAAACACATCCCGATTTAAAAATACTGTGGGTGTTTTTCACTGATTTCTCAAAAAAGTGGGCACCGTATGGGACTGCAATTTTCACAGATGACTGTTACTGAATCTGTCTTGATATTTTTGCCCATGAATCTGCATTTCTTTCACAAAAAAGTATGATACAGGGCAACAAAATTAATCCCAGGATGCATATTCCCCAAGAAAATATTGAAGTTGGAAATTTGGAGACAAGACTACATCTGGATAAGACCGAGACCAAGCTGTGGGGAGGGGGAGGGTGCACAGGGTGGGGAGGAGGAGGATGATGCTCACCTTGCAAGCTTTCGCTGCCTCCATCGGGTTGCTGAACTCCACAAATGCAAACCTCTTGGGATCTCCTGATGTCTTGTACCTGGGCAGGCTGACATAGGCCACGTTACCGCAAGTGCTAAAAGTTTTCTTCATCATGTCATGGTCCACATTGTGAGGCAAATTTTCCTGGGCAAGGTTAAATGTGTGTCAAAAAAGTATGCTCAATCAGAACCCCGAACAATACAGGCAGACATGCAATGCTTTGCTTCCCAAAGAGGGACAAACTCAACAGACCGTACTAGAATTCAAGACTTTTCCTGTGGTTTCTGTGTTATGTTGGAGCACCAGATCTTTGTCACTGTTTTATACAATGAAGATTACAATAGATCTATTGTGTTCCACCATTGTTAAACCATTTGTATTCTGCTCAACGGAAGGCAAGTCTCAGCATGCTCAATGAAATGAGGTTTAAAAAAAACAGGACAAACCCTGTGAAGTATCCACACGGCACACTTTTGGACGTGGACCAAGTTGGGCCTACAAGCCACATAAAGTTAGATATTTGAAGCTCTACAGTCCTATGTCTTTTACAATGCCACAATGTACAGTATCCCTTTGGCACATTCTTTATACTGAGTTGGACCGGCAAGATCGCAATAACCCTGTATGACTGACTTAAACACTGTAATTGCCATTACGCACGTGATAATACTCAGTCGCGCAGTGCAGATCGTGGGCGTATGATAGTTTGGTTCCGATCTTCATTTTTTTCAAAATAAATTGTACGATTCAAAGCATTTTACAAGGAGCAAGCCTAATGCTGAAAAAAAATCAGAAATGGCGTGGAAAATAGAAAAAAAGTCGGATTTCCTATTAAAATTGGAAAAGTTGCACCTCTATAAATACTGACAAAGCAGAGACTCACCACGTACACAATGACATCATCAAGGTTGTACTTCAGTTCCTCCAGTGGTGTCTTCCTTCTGATCATGGTCTTATCTTCGCTCAGCTGGAAAACCATAAAAACTGTCAGTCAATGCAATTAATAAACTGCTGCCAACTTCTCATCAACCACAATATAAACAACATAATACCAGGGACTGACATTTCAATAGCTCTCCGCACCTGCACTAAAAATAGCATGCTAAATGCTGTGACGTCCCACCGGATCTCAGACAAACATTGCAACCATGCAAACGTGTGGTGGTGTGCTTGTGTGCATGCATGTACATGTATGAAAAGTTTGTCTGACATCCAGGGATTTTGCCAAATCACTTGTGTGACGTCATTAGTGCGGAGCGCTATTCTAACAGGATCATCATGTCATCAGGCCCTCCTAAGTGGCCTTTGAGAAAGATCCTGCTAGGATCAAAACATCAGGCCCTGTTTTAAAACTCTGAGCCGAAAACATGTTTTACACGCCACCTTGAGTCATGTTTGGGAGGATGTGGTTTATGCACCGAATGGTTATATGATTTGTATCACAGGAAAATACAGTACACAGTACACACACTGTGAATAGACATGTAGAACTGACACGGCCTGACTGGCATCTGTCGACAATTACCCAATACATGCAATGCAAAAAGTTAACCCCGGTACCCCTGCAGTGGCCTAAGTACTATGAACCATGGGCAATGCCAAAATCTTATGCAAATTTACCTCTATGAGGTCTGATTTCTCCATTGCTTTGGCAATCAGCGCTTGGTCGCCAGTCATCTTACGAATCCGGTTGAAAGAAGCAACAGTTGAGATGTGAATATCTGACAAAATAAAAAAAAGCATCAATATTGATCGACCAAGTTAAGTCACTTTAAATGCAAACAAAGAAGAACTGACTAAAACAGGATTCGAACCTATGACCCTCAAGGTGCAAGTGAACATTTGTGGCATGGATGCATTAGGCACTTGACTCTCACCAGGCTAGTGTGGCCTTGGTTCAATACCATTTGGGGCCATATTTGAGTAAGTACCATTGTTGACTTTGCTATGTTCGCTGGTTTCCCTCGTCACATCTGTCTACTTTATAGGCCTAATTACAGTATGTTCCGTAAGGTAAGCGATAACCACACTCAGAGAGACATGGCATTGCCACCACCTTTTACTTCTGTCTGCTTGTTTGTCTGCTGTCAGGTGGTTGCTCACCTCAGTGAGACATGGTATTGCCACCACCTTCTACACTTGTCTGCTTGTTTGTCTGTTCTGTCAGGTGGTTGCTCACCTCAGTGAGACATGGTATTGCCACCACCTTCTACACTTGTCTGCTTGTTTGTCTGTTCTGTCAGGTGGTTGCTCACCTCAGTGAGACATGGTATTGCCACCACCTTCTACACTTGTCTGCTTGTTTGTCTGCTGTCAGGTGGTTGCTCACCTCAGTGAGACATGGTATTGCCACCACCTTCTACACTTGTCTGCTTGTTTGTCTGCTGTCAGGTGGTTGCTCACCTCAGTGAGACATGGCATTGCCACCACCTTCTACACTTGTCTGCTTGTTTGTCTGCTGTCAGGTGGTTGCTCACCTCAGTGAGACATGGTATTGCCACCACCTTCTACACTTGTCTGCTTGTTTGTCTGCTGTCAGATGGTTGCTCACCTCAGTGAGACATGGTATTGCCACCACCTTCTACACTTGTCTGCTTGTTTGTCTGCTGTCAGGTGGTTGCTCACCTCAGTGAGACATGGTATTGCCACCACCTTCTACACTTGTCTGCTTGTTTGTCTGTTCTGTCAGGTGGTTGCTCACCTCAGTGAGACATGGCATTGCCACCACCTTCTACATTTGTCTGTTTGTTTGTCTGTTCTGTCAGGTGGTTGCTCACCTCAGCGAGACATGGCTGAACCGGTGAACCACTGTGGGATCAAACGGTGAATCCAATGATGGTTCACCGTCGTAGGCAGTTTGAAAGGGGTATTAGTGAGACAAAACTGGACAGGTGGATTCTGTCTTCTTTGGCCAGCTGTACATGCACCTAATTCAGGGCTGGAAATAAGGTTTGGTGAGGGCAAGGCCAATTTTCCATTGCAAGGGGCACTTCCATTGGAAAATCATAATGTCTATGGAAACATTTGAAGGGGCACCAAGGCCAAGAACCAGGGCAACGAAGGTCATGGCCTCCGTTTAACTCCAGGCTTACTCCTTTGCTAGAAACTTACATCCATCTTGAGTTTTGTCCATCTCCTGTCTCAGGAACCGATCTTTCCTCAGGTTAGCATCGCTGAAGTAGAATTCGATCTGCTGGCGGATCTCAGATTGCAACTTCTTCAGACGCTTTCTCTTTTTCTTTTCGTCGCCCGAATTCTGTGGGTGACTGGCGGTATTTTCATCCATGCTGGGAAGTTTCAAGTCTTGAACTATAGCTATTTATGAATAATAAAGCATAAAGATGCAAATAAAGAAAAAACAATGATTTATTAATATCAGTATATGTGACAGTGAGTGGCACATCACATGTACATAGAACACAGTGTACAGTATGTTCCGAGTGCGCGAATGTACACAAACATGTTCGCGACGTTTGAGTTACGCTTGGATTTTGAAGTGGAACGTACACGCACAAATGGCAAACATGTGTTGTGTATTGCGTCCATCTTTCATTCAATGTAGTTAGCCAACTTCAGCAAATTCTTCCTCTATACACCATTAGCTATGTTAGGCGAACGTTGTGTTCATGTTTGGCGAACAGTGCATTCCGGTTTGGAAACGGTGGCGCACATTGTGCGCTGTGCGTGTAGTAAGCTGGATGTGGAATGCACCCCTGGTACTAGTCCCACTTACTGAGGCGTTAGAGCTCCTTTTTAACGATTTTTTTTTTATGTCAAAATCGTTAAAAAGGAGCTCTAACGGCCAAGTAAGTGGGACTACCCTGGTACGTGACCTGCATGCTCAGCCAATTAATACTTTATTAATACGGTTGATCAAATCAAAATCAAAATTGTTAATATGGAGTAAAACAGGGCAGGGCTCCTATATCGCAAATACCATTTTTACCAAGAGAGGGCGCTTCTGCAAATCATTGTGGGATACATCTTGGTCGACCTGCATACATGACACACAGTGCACAAAGAAAACTGACCAAAAGTAAGCACTGAGATGCTTGCGCCTTTTGAGTTTTGACCCTTGTGAATCCCACAACTCCCTGCGGTCGCTATATGCTATTTAGTATTTGCGATATGGTCTACTGCTTTAGGCCCAAATTAGGCTATAATGAGTTTTACTTTAAGTTTTAGCTTTTAATAAGTTCTTAAGGGCCTAGCCTAGGCTACATGCAATCATGGAGAAATAAGACACCCCAATCAATTTCAATCATTCAAAATTAATCACAAAGTTTAGGCCTATCAACTTTTCAGCTTAATTTAAGACGGGAATAATGACCAGTTTCTACTGAATTGAGTTTATAAATACGCACTTCAGTCACTTACCTGTATTCTAAGTTTGTGTCTTTTAATTACACCATGCATGGACAATGATGGAGCATGGAGGTATAAAAAGGAACAAAACACAGACGTCTAGTACTTAGTACTTTATAGTAGAACTTCGATTTTGGATTTTGTTTTATTTTCGTTCCACACGTGAATTCGAATGGACGAGAAGTAGTGCGCCCTCATTCGTCGAAATTGCGAAGTGACAGTAAATTTATTGAAAATGGCAGCGCCCATCAAAATTTTGTAGTGACTGATTGTTTTTTTAGTCTAGATACAACATGGATCTCCCTCCTATCGGAAGCAACCCATTCTCTCCTTTTGCAGGGCCGAAAGAACGACCCAAACCTACTCTTTCTGATGCTATTCATAATTACCATGGATATGACGAAATAGCTCAAATTGTTGAAGAAAATCCGGAGGCTGTACACAAGAAAGGTAGCCAAATGCAAACGTAACGTCAGTCGTTACTCGTTAGGCAGTCCACTGTCTAACTAACTGTAGTGTTAGTATGGGCCTAATTAGCTCCTGTACAAAGTCTATGGGGATTGTTTTTGTAAGCGTTATCTGAGTGAAGAGTATGATACCTATAAAGGAAATAAAAGCAACTTGATAACTTCTACTGTTCCAAAATGATTTTTTTTACTTTCACTTTCAGCAAATGTTCCAAAGTATTAAAAATAAAATCCTACATTTAAAGGCATTGCATACGTTTGGTAATGACTCTGAAAATTTATGGCAATAAAAACTTACTTGGTGAGAAGTACAGCTGCTTTGGATAGTATAATGCATATTGAGAAACGTTCAATTCGAAGTACCGCGGCTATGGAAAAATATGTCACTTTTTATCTCCAAAAATTATGAATCTGAGAAGCGTTATGGCCGTAACGCTTCTCAGCTATTGACTAACTGTTATCTGGCGTGACATAACCGCTCTAGTTTGTCGCCAAAATCTCAAAAACGCTACCACCTTTTGAATTGAAACTTTCACAGGTTAGTTTTATGGTAGGGGCCTATATATATACAATTATATTGGTTTGAAACAAACAATAGGCTCAAATTACCAAACGTATGCAATCCCTTTAAATTAAATTTGTGCAACATTTCACTTTTCAATTTGATTCAGTGTAAAAAATGAATTTTTCTTTAATTAATTAATATACGCTTGTTGCAAGAATCTATACAAGACCGCGTGTTCGTTTTGTAGAAACTGTGCGATCGAAATAATGTCGGCCATTGTGTGAGCTGTGTTGCTGTGTTGCCCGTATGTAAAAATGTATGTAAAAATATTATTTTTCTTTCTGTGAGCGTGAGGTGGCAGTATTGGCAAAAATGTGCAAGGCGGTCCCCGAAAACCATGAGGCGGGCCGCCTCACAATTTAATAGGCAGGGTAAACACTGGTGCATTCTGTATCTTCATGTAGGTTGGCACGGTCTGACTCCGCTACACAAGGCTGGCCTCCGTGGAGAACCTAAGATCACCCGCCTCCTGCTCGATCACGGAGCCAACGTCAACGAACCCAACGACTACGGGGAGACACCGCTCCACTTCGCCTGCAAGCGTGGCGCCCTCAGGAATATCCACGCCATGCTGGAAGAGGGAGAGGTCAAAGGTGACGTGTGGCACAGGGACTTAGCCGGAAGGAACTGTATCCATCACGCTGCTTCCGGAGGGAGTGTGTAAGTTGAAAGGAAGGGCAGAAATATGAGTGTAAAAATTACCGAGCTTCAGTAGCAGGTCTAGTCTCATAAATATTCATGACACAGTGGAATTCTAATTGGTCAATTCACCATCACGTGCCAGTGGATATATTTGCTGATCACCAGCGAGTAGGCCTGGGAATCTCCGAAGGAACTGTTGCACATGTAACATCTCACTGCGCATGTAACATCTCACTGCGCATCTATCCTAGTTTACAGTGCGCATGTGTGAATTAACTTCGCCCTACCTGAAGTTCACGAAAACGAACATTTTGCTGTACTTCTCGACAAAATTGTGGACAATAAAGAATGAGGTATAGTAAAACAAATATCACATGGTTTATTTCGCGTAGACAGTCGATTCTAGCTTCCCTCGGTGTTGGAAGTTGGAAGCCTCGGGAACTATAGTTTGTCAACTTCCAACACCTCGGGAGCTAGAATCGACTGTCCGCCCTCAAACCACGTCATATTTGTATAATGCAGTGCCACAAACCAGAAACGTTAAGTTTATTTTTCTTCTTTCTACTGATGACAGGTTAACCTTGCATTACCTTTCTGGGGTTCATGGCATGGCGTTCCACGACAGAGATAGCAGGTGAGTATATTTATAATGAGGGAGGTTTTGGGGATGAGCAGAGGAATTTTGACTGAGAAGGCACAGAGGCACTCCACCCTGTAGACTGCTGAACTGATGGAGCTATTGCAACGAATATACGAATTCGACAAATAAATGCCCTCTATCATCCGATTCCTACTTTCGGTACCGAATTTGCAAATCTGTTAAGTAGACTTGCTGCCAGTCCCCACATTGTCAGTCCCCACGATAATATTCCATTAATTTCATGGAATCCATTACTGCCTTTTTTTGTGCTTACGGGCACTGCTACGCGTGAAACCTATTTCATGGAAACCGTAAGCAAGACGTTTAGATAGCAAAGAATTTTTAGGCTAACCTTGATTTTTTGTCTGCTAACGCACTGTCATATATGCATTCTGCAGATAGTTCTTGCTTATCGTTACCAAAAAGAAAACTCTCCTGTGAAATATGCTAACTGTAAGCAAAAACAGTCTGCTACCATAAGCGAAGATTTCGTGCTTACATGTATAACGGTGAAGGATTCCATGATATTGGGCCCAAGCGTATTCTTATTACCATTTATGTATTTTTTCTCCCTCATAAGTGGCCAAACTCCACTTCACATTGTCTGTCTTCAAGGATTTCAAGACGCCATGAAATATTTGCTGAAGAATGATGTAAGTTGGACTATTACCTATCATGTTGTATGCTCATTTTCCTTGATATATTTTGCACAGTTGATAATCTTCCATGATTGTCTTAAAGGTAGTATCATACTTTGGTAAGAAACCAAAACAGAAATGTTCACAGATTTACCTATAACTTACAGGGTATGAAGATGGAGGTGGTAGGAACATACCGTAAATTTTTTTCCGCTGGAAATGGTGTATTTATCCAGAAATTAGTAACGCAACGACCGAAAATCTTTTTGATCTTTTAAAAGATCAAAAATAAAAAGAAAAGATTTAAGAAATACTGTGGGTGTTTTTCATTGTTTTCCATTGTTTTCTCAAAAAGTGGGCACCGTATGGGACTGGGAATTTCACAGATGACTGTTACTGTATCTGTCTTGATATTTTTTGCCCATGAATCTGCATTTCGTTGATAAAAACCAAAGTATGATATTACCTTTAAGATGGCAATTTGAGTGATGGCTGTTGAGTTGCGCCCTTGAAGTCATCTTGCTGTATTATAACACCAAAGAACTTGTTCTTAATCCCATAAAACGTTGGTTTTTTTTTTTCATACAGAGGTCGGAAATTACATGGACTGATAACAACGGCAACATGCCGCTACATGTTGCCTGCGTCAATGCCCTGACTGAAGCCTGCTGGATCCTGCTGCAGCACGGCACCTGCAACATGCTGCGAGTTAGCAACAACCATGGCCAGACACCGCTGCAGGTCCTAACAGAAGGCCGTACGGCCGGGTAAGAGACGCACCGACCGTCTTTCCTCCTTAAGGCCTTTATTTACACATGACGCTAAAAAAAAATCGCAACCATTGAAAAATCTTCTCATGGTTGTGGTTTTGCGTGGCAGCTTTTGCGTCCTTTCACACGGCACAGTGTAACATTTTGCAAGCCTCCCTTAAGACGGAACGTAAGTAATCGATAAACTATGCATTTTATGAATGTAAAACGCTGCTTAGTACCATCACGATCAGGTTGTGCGTAAAGGGCGCGGGAGTTTGCACGGTCTGCAATGACCATGTAACACATAGAAAATACACGCATGCGTATTGCAAAAAACTTCATAAGGGTCCCTTGAGAAATGTTGTCGTAGGTCTGGACCTCGGTCAAAATCTCTCCAGGATTCACCAGGGACGTCGGTCACTCTCAAGCATTCGTGTCCTTTCACACGATTACACTTTTGTAAGAATTTTCAACCATGAGAGAATTTCTCAATGGTTGAGAATTTTTTTTTGCATCGTGTGAAAAGGCCTTTATCCCCTCCAAACTGGTCTCATGTTTGTCAGCAACATTTATTGCTAAAAATTAACTACATGTAGCAATCATGCAACGATTCCTTTGTTCAATGTTGTGAAGCATGGCTTACTAAAATACTGTCCCGATTGCCTGTGAAATATGAAAACAAAACTTTAAAATGGCTTGAGAGGGATTTGAACCTCTGATCTTGCTTTCTGGAGAATAATGTGTGGTTCTCCATTCCATTACCTGCTGGGATGGTCCTGATCCAAGTTTATTTGGGATACACTTGTTGTTTTTTTGCCCACAGGCATCATCACTTGTTCAAGGAACTTTCCTACTGGGCGGACTCCAATACTCCTACCCTACCTCCTAAGGGCCCCCTGTTCACATGGTACTTCTTGCTGACCCTACCGGCTCACTTCTTCGCCCTCATGATCATCATTCATTTGATTATTCCTCGCTACGGAGCCGTTTTCACCACAGTGGCGACTGTTGTCCTGGCAGCTTTCATTGGTAACCAGAGTCATCGGCTGACGCACATTTCCAGGTGAGCTCTTGTGTTGGGTCATTCTGCAAGGATTAGGTGTCAGTGTTCATGTTACCTTGACAGACTTCCACCATAAATTTCCCTTGGTATAAATTTATAATACATGATTGGTAAAGGTCACAGAACAGCACTCACACTTTGTCTAATCCAACATGTACATATTAATAACACACCTGTGAAAATTTGAGCTCAATCGGACATCTGAGTCACGAGAAGATAGCGAAAAACCGACTCAATTTCTCTTACAAAACATAAAGAATGGTTTTGATCATACCCCGAGATCCAAACTGTTTTCGGTCTTTGTTTTACAAATTGCTGGATAAATACACCATTTCAAGTGAAAATATTTTAACAGTATGTAATTGTATCTACCAGCACCATATTTATACCCTGAAAGTTATAAGTAAATCTGTACATACCTTTCCATATTTTCCATTAGTCTAAATTTATTAACTACCGGTATTTTATTTATCTTAGACGAAAACAGTCAGATTGAATATATTAGAAATATTTCCGATACGTTGGTACTTTTAATTTTTGCCAGTTTGTACAGCTCAACCTGTTTGAACAGAAAGATTCTTGAATTTGGAGCTCATTTGATCACTCTAACTGTCTACCATTTATTTCTATCCATAGATGGTCCAACCCTGTATTTTGTGGAGCATTTGCAGCTGGTCTCATGCACACAATCATATGCTTCTGCTGCAAGATATTACCAGATATCCTTTGAAATAATCGTCACAAGTAACATAAAGTAATAACCTTTAAAGGTATAATACATGATTGGTTAAGGTCACAGAGCAGCACTCACACTTTGTCTGATAAACCATGTGCATGAAATGATAAACCTGTGAAAATTTGAGCTCAATCGGACATCTGAGTCAAGAGGAAAAAAGCGAAAACCATAAAGAATGGTTTCGATCTTACCCTGAGATCAAAACTATTTTCGGTCTTTGATTGACCTTGATAGGGCTAGACATTCACTTAGACCAAGGAATTTAAGACTGAGACTAGCCTGCCTGAGATCAAGACCAACAGACCTTGATAGGGCAAGACTTTGACCAAGGAATCTGGGTCTTAGACCAACTCTCTTGAGACCGAGGCCAGCTCTCTGAGACGGAATCCTTGACAGAGCAAGACCACGACAAATGAATCCGAGAACGAGACCAGCCCTTCCAAGACTGCCCCTGGCCTTGGGAGGACAAGACCGATAACACTTGACATGATGACCTGGTATTAATCCTTAACTTGATGCGTACTTGTGTGGCCAGTCAATTCCTACATTCATCTCCTGATAGACCTACCTCTACTCCTAGCTGTTTCCTACTTGTACATCGGGCTCATGGTCCGTGACCCGGGCAGGTGCACAGAGTCACGGGCGGGCCCATCCATCGAGGAACCATTTCTGGACATCAGTCACGTGGCAAACGGTGAAGTCAGTTATGAGGAATTCTGCGGCCCTTGTGAGGTACAATACTTTAATAATGAGCAAGAATGTGGTGACAGTTCTGTAGACTTATACACTGAAATAAATCTTCCCTTTCTGGGAAATATTTCCTTCAGAAATGCTGTCATTATCTAAATAACTGCTTCCAAAATCGTTTTGCAGCAATAACTGTTTGTTGTTGTTATTTGTTGTTATTCTCTCTCTAAAAAAACAAACAAACCAACATGGCCACCAATTGGATGGAATTTAAAATGGAAAAAGGTGATCGATGTCATACAATGTTGTGTTGCTGGTGGCGACGTATCATCTGCTGGAACTGCTAGCCTTCACCTTTACAGTTTGTAGGTGCTGTTTACAAGCAGTTATATTAATTACTGATGTTTTGTTTGTTTGTTTGTTTACAAAGATCGTTATACCGCACCGTGCCAAACATTGCAAGCTGTGTGAGAAGTGTATGCTGAATATGGATCACCACTGTCTCTTCTTGCTACGCTGCATCGCCAAGAACAACCATCGCAACTTTGTGCTCATGATCCTCCTAGTCTTGCTGTCTCAGATTCTATTCCTTGCCTACTCCGTCCAGTATCTAGGCCTGCTCTATCCGGACCTCGCCCTGTGGGACCTGGGCGTGGCCGTGGTGCACCAGCAGGGCTGGGCGTGGTCCCTGTGGCTTCTGAACGTGCTGTCCATCGTCTGGGGGGTGTCGCTCCTCCGGATGCAGCTGCGACTGACGGCCAACGGGGTGACCATGGTCTGGCATCCGACGGTCCATAAGATGTCCAGCCTGGGCGCGGTCGGCCGGCTGTCCTGCAGTGACCGGCTGAAGAACTTGAGGAATTTCTTCTCAGGTCGGAGGATATACACCGCGGTGGAGATGAACGAGTTAGGACATTCTGTGTTGTAACCAAGAAGCATTGTCTGTAATTTAACGATACTTTAATTCCTTCTCATGAGAACATTTAGGAAAGGCTGACATTTCAATACCAGCAAGATTTACTCTAAACAGGGATGTGATTTTTCAGGACAAATCCTGATTTCAGGTTTTTTGGCCTCACTTTTGCCTGTACAAAAGTATAGGAAATGTATGATTTTCAGTTTTGGGGCTATGTTTTCAGGTTTTTTATGCAAGTATAATCACAGCCCTGTCTAAAGACCTTTTTGTGGATAGCATGCCTCTAGGATTTTAAGCACAAACTGTCCCATGATACATTTCTCATATACAGTACTTAAACTGCACGCTTCTTACCTATCTGTGGAAGGGTCGAAGGCTGACTAACAGAAATACAAAAACAAACAGGTTATACAAAAAACACAAAAAGAACAGTACTACCGATTATTTTCATATTTTACCTCTGGTATCGTTAAATTATGGAGAACACAGGACTGAAGATTCTGTATGCTGTAATGTTTAATGGGGCTTGATGGCTTAACTTGGTTGTCTAGTCTAAAGAGTGTGCTTCTGTATAGTACATATAGGGCACAGGACTGTAGAGCACAGGTACTGTAATTTTATATCAGGGTTAATGGCCCAACTTAGGGTTTGGGTTTTTTTTATTAGGATTTTGGTAGATTAAGGTAAGATGCAGATCAAAGTTTGGGACAATAATCCAAGAATCTGCAATTTTTTTTCAGGATTTCTGGCTCAACAGTACTCTATTGTCTACATACAACGATACTATTAATGATTTAATATAAATTTTAATTATTTTATTCACTTGTAAATTTATCATTGTGTTTTAACCATTTTTACATTTGTTGCCACTTCGGACTATGTTTTTTAACCCAAATTTGACATTAATATGTAACACCAATATTATACCAAAAATATGTTAAATAGGCTGAAATAGTTATTTGCTGTTGTTTTTTTGCTAAATATATATCACTTTTATGTACTTATACATGTATAGCACTTTGCACAAATACATTTGGTACATGTACAAATTATTCATGTTGTGGCACATTGCAATGGGTGAAAGGTGCACAAATCTGTATATGATTCCAAGTAAAAGACAGTTATTTTCCTCTGATAGGTAGGAATGAGCTTTCTATTATGTTGTAGGCATTTTCCTCTGTCTGTTGAAATCTGTGACAATTCAGAAAAGATTTGACTGGTAGAAGTTGGCAAAATGTTAACAAAATAAACATTAAAAAGTGAACAAAGAAAAATTGACTGGAGTGGGATTCGAACCGGCGACCTCCTGAATACCATACAGGCGCCAACTGAGCCATCCAGCCCTACGTTGGTGGTGACCCCAATAGTCAATTATCTTTGTTCGTTTGGCAGTCAGAAGCCAACAAAAATAATTGACTATTGGGGACACCACCAACGTAGGGCTGGATGGCTTAGTTGGTAAAGCGTCTGTACGGTATTCAGGAGGTCCCTGGTCAATTTTTCTTTGTCACTTTTCAATGACTTTAAAATTCAGTCAGTTTCTCTTGTGGTTATTTGATGATAAAAGATAATTTAGTTATAGTGGCATTCCACTGTACTGCATTTAGTTTGGTCTTCTTGAGTTTAAGAGAAGAAGTCATTATTGACCATCTGTACCAAAATCGAAAGGAAAACCAGTAGGCCTTTCTCTATGCTATGAAATGGCCATACCGTATATCACATGATGTACATCATTTGCACAGTTGTAAACAGTTTTTAAAAATCCATGTGTTATTAGAGATGTGTTTGTTTTTATAACTACGAGACATTCTGGTCTAGATTGCAATATTGTACTGTAAGAAAATGTAAATAATTTGTGAAATAGATGTTGAATTTTTGTTTTGCTGGTTACTAGAAAAATCCTCAAAAAAAATTAATTTACTGGATACATGTTTATCCTTAAAAAATAAACAAAGAAGTCAATAAAGAAATGAGACTGACAGAACAATGGATCGAACTTAAAGGCACAATACATGATTGGTAAAGGTGACAGAACACTCACGTGAAAAAAGCTCACAGTACTTTCAAATCTATTCACAGGTGTTGAGATAAAAACTGTTTTCAGTCGTTGTTTTACTAATTTATGGATAAATACAGCATTTCAGGCAGGAATATGTTAACGGTATGTTTCTACCTGCACCATCTTCATATCCTGAAAGTTATACGTAAATCTGTGAACATTTCTGTTTGGGATCGTTACCAATCCTATACTGTGCCTTTAAAGGGTCACTGCAATGCGAATATTATGGCCTGAACATGTGCCAATCAAAAAACTGTACATGGGAATTGTGATTTTACCCACTTCCTCACATTGAATCAGGGTTAAAAACAGGTTTTTCAGTTTGTATGCTTATTAGCATTTCCATATTCATGAGCAAAACTGTGATGTCATCTGGGGAACTGAGAGCAGTAACTCAATTGATTTGTGCACAATAAGTTCCGGTTGTTTTATAGGTTTTCTGACAAAACTTTCCCCCTCAATGGGTTTTTTCGTGCTGAATATGTTCCTTTCACTCAACTGGTGGTGTTATTTTTTTGACAAACCATTTCTGGGGGTCATGTTTGCCTCTTCATTTGTTTATGTTTTTTCATTATACTTTGGCTGTTGGTTCCCTACATGAGTATGCATGAAAATCCCCCGTTTTGCAAAGCCGTTCAAAAGAAAACCAAATGCTGGTTTGGAACCAAAATAAGACTTGCCATTCATTATTTGTCAGTATATTCTCTGTATGAAGGCAATAAAATAACCTGACTAAAATAAGCACTGCAGCCGCCCTTTAAGAATATATGAATATTCATCTTCAGTAGAATAAAGAAACCATGGAACTATGTTGCATATATTTGCATACATTTACATATAATTATCATCCAGGAACAGAGGTATGTACTGTACAACCTTTATGCACTGACAAAACTACAATACAGCAACAATGGCGTAACCAATAGATACGACCTTGTTGCTATGTTGTAACCTTGCCAACCATAAGGTCATCAAACATCCACATCATTTATAATTGTCTCATTTATAATTGTCCCAATGCCTTATAATGTTTATGAATGCAGTTGTTTATTCATTAAAAAAAATAATGATAAGAATAAAAACGAAATTCTGAGGATTGTAGCCTTTACTCTTTTTATTTGCTTTTTATATTTCTTATAACATGAAATTCCATGCTAGAAATATTGCAACAAATGTCCCCAATTCAAAGGGATTTTAATGCAGATATACTGTAAGGAATGATTCAAAATGTGTTCAAACCATAGAGCTATATTAAAATTACTAGAGCGCTAGCTCCGTGTAGATCCATGTTTGCGCACAGACCTCTTGTATGTCTTTTGTACGTCTATTTGCATATCTGCGTATGTGTTCTGTACATGTGCGTTATCGAAGTCCATTACGCCCAAAATCTGACGCACCTCTGGTAAATGTGTGTTTCATTTTGCACACAGTCCGCGTACACGCGCTGCACTTCAGTCACGCAATGATTGCAAGCGTCATCAAGACGCGCTAGCAGTACTTTTCGTGCATACTTGCGCGTTGCTTTTAGAGTACATTCTTCAAAAGGCATTCCAGTCAAAGTTTTCTTGTTCCACAGACACGCACACAAATTCAAAATGGCTGCGCCCAGGACGGCTTCAAAGCGTCTATGCACAGAGAGTAAATTTAATATAGCTCTATGGTTAAAACACAAACGCTGAACTATGAACAACATAAATTCTGTCTGTGAAATTCAAGTCATGGAATGAAACATAAAAAGGACATCATTAAATATGTTCTTAAATTTGGCCACTGGATAAGATTTTTGTTTTTTCATGCAAGCCTTGGCAATCAATGAATAATTAGTTATTACATTTAGTTGCTTAGCAACTGTACTTGTTACTTCATGCATAAAAATAATTTAAGTTCACTTCAAACTGTAGTGACAATTTTACATTTAACATCTCTTTGGATAAAGTCTTTGGTTGCTAGGCAACAGTTGCTACATGCAAATGTCTTAATCGAAATGTTCAGACAATTTTTGAGTTGGACAACAAGAATATGTTTTTACAGACAATGTTACCTGATATAAAAGCTATTAACCATTCAAAGCTCAGGAAATACATCATGTTACCTGGAAAAATCTCGTCTTACAGAACATGCATGAATACTAGGTTTATAGTTTTTAGGTTTTCAATACCCGAGCAATGATTTTATTTTAAAAAGCCGATTTGAATTCAGATAACATACTTACACATAGGACATTTATGAAACAGAGGCTTAGGCTCAGGCTCCAGCTCTGACATACATATGCTGAAAATATAGGTTGTGGTTTTTCATTCAAGCTGAAGCTCTGTTTTTTCTTTTCAAACTAGAGAATCTACTTCAGAACCGCAGGCAAAAGCCTCTATTTTGATATCCGTTATTTCAGAATGGAATCATGAATTGGAGCCGGAGCCTGAGACGGAGCCTGAGCCTCCGTTTCGTAAACTCCCATAGACCGAACCTTATTTATGTCGATCAAGTAACTGAAGCCCTATAATTACTACTCATAAACTGCAGGGGCTAATTTCACGGCCCTGCTTAGCACAAAAATTTGCTTACCATGAAATTTCAACCTAACAACCAAATTTCCATGTATTGTGTACCACTTGCGATTATTCTTTGGCTGTTTTTCGCTGACCATAATTATCTAATGGATTTTTTAATGGTGGTTTAATTTTAATTTTTTTTTTAAATATTGGGCAAGATATTTTGTGCTAAGCAATTTGTTTTGTGCTTAACAGCTCCATGAATTTGGAGGATGAAATAGGACTCTGGTTATTATGGTATAAACTGAGTCTTCACTTTAATCATCAAATCTGGTTCATCATAGTTGAAATTTGGGGGGAAACTTGCATCAAAACATAGGGCCAGTTTGTTTCACGCACGAGATCACGAATCCTGCTGATCCGGAACCCAACTTAGCGCATCCTGTATGGGATGTGGATCTGTAGGATCCCTGATCGCGCGTCGATCACAAACAGTCCCTTGGGCTCTGGACTACAGTTTTGGAAGTAGACACTCAGGCCATGTCCCAATTCTCTAGCAGCGACTGCAAAAAACACACAAGTCTATGGAAATGGCTGCAGTCACTGGCTAGTGGCTGCCATAGGGGTGTGTGTAATTTGCAGCCGCAGCCAGAGAATTGGGACACGGCCTAAGATTCAAACAAGTGAAGGAAAAACCACAACTTACATTTTCATCACATTATAATATGAACTCAAGCTGAAAGAGCCCTTCTCAAATAGCATAATGAGTATTAATGAAGAATACTCAAACCATCTACAGGTACAGTCAAACCTCAGTAACTCAAACTCTGATAACTCAAAAGTCCACGTAGCTCAAAGTGATGCTTTGTTCCCACCGAAAGAATAGGCTTTTGTGTACATCAATACTTCCGTATATACATTGTACATGTAGTATCAAATTACCTGCGGTTAAAATTCTGCTTAAGTAAAAGTTTTCCCTCCGAACAATTTAACAATACGCGGCTGAGTCTGTCCTTAATTATAAAGTGCTACAGGTACATAATTGAACATGAAGTACGTATACATGTAATTTGGGCTATGTAATATGCCACTTCCATTGTGAGAGTGTAGACGGCTGAACAATTCAAACCATGCGTTAGTCAAAGTCTGGATAGCTCAAAGTTTACATTCATTCCCTTGAGGTTCAAGTTATCAGGGTTTTATGAATACTGCCAACATCAGCAATGCTGAAATCTGACAAACAAACTGTTGCAAATCTATCTTATGAAATTTGTTTGCCATTTTTTGTTTAGCGGTAACTTGTATCATCGCATAAAGGCTAAAGAATGAACTTGATCATAAAAATTACTTACATATTCAATATCAAAGAGTCAGTCCTTAATGATAAAAGGACAATGACTATGTATCATATGTGTATACTACATTTCCACAATGACAAGACAAAATGGCAGAGCAGAGTGAATTGAAGAGCTATGAGAGACCATGAAAAATGAAAAATACTCTCAAGTTCTAAAATTCAACCTTCCAGCTCACATATCATCACATGTTACAGATATTTGTTTGTACAACTAAGTAGATGACGATTATTAAGTAGAATTACAAGTTTCCCCCAACAAAGTCCACACACATTTTTTAGCTCATGAATAATGCATGACTGTAATAGAAATTTGAGGAATGTTTGAAGAAAATACACCGATCAATTTGTACAAATACTGTCACATGATTCAGAATGGAAATGCGCTATGTATTGGTCCTGATACTCTGTTCACAAAAGTTTACTATGGTTCAACTTTTTATAGATTATTCTACACACAGTAGTTGGGTACACACTTTCCTATAAAGAACATGTACCGTAAATGTCCGCGTACTATGGCACACTGTTTGTTCACCTCGGCAAAAATTAAAAGTTGGGGGTGTGTCGTATATGTTGGTACAGTCCGCTGGCGGTCTCGCTATTAAAGTGGAGGTTGCGATCATTGCGCCACGCTAGAAAAGCTTGAGGCACTATGAAGCGGTGACACTAACCAACTGACATTCACATGGAAATGAAAGGACGCTGACCGGCGCAAAATTGAGCAAATCATTCAAGCCAAGGTAAAGTGTATTAATTTGTACACTGCCAATCATCTTTTATTGAAATCTGGGAAGCTGGAAAGCTAATCATGAGCAAAAGACCTTTGGGGAAATCCGGGAGATGTTATCCATGCCAGATATTCTTCTAACTCTGTGTTCCTTTCAGGAATAAATCACGCACCACGTACCGAGCCGGAGTTGTAGTGCATTTAGACAAAAAAAAACAACAACACAGTTTCTTGTTTTAATCAAAAGAGGGCGCCATTCCAAACCATGTGCTCGGATTACTGTTTAGGTGCTCAAACAAATGTCACTTCAGCCGTTGCTACAATCATTACAAATGACATCAGAGATACTCTGTTGCTAGGCGCAACCCATGGTAACGCTATGGTTACAGTTCAAGTTAGACTTGAAGCACAGGGACAATTACCCACAAATCCTCGAGTAGCAAATTAGCATCTCTCTGTATGTCTGGTACCTGCGCTTCTCCATATAACATCTGTGTGTGAGATACAACTTAATACCAGGGGCCAATTTCATAGAGCTGCTTAACCACCAAATTTTGCTTTAATAAGCGCCAAAAACCTTTGTAAATAAAATCAGTATGCCAGCCAAAACTCCTTTCAATTCGACATGGCCAAATACAAGTCAAAAGCAGTAAACATCACATAAAAATGTGGTTGGTAATCCTGTTTGATCAATGAAGACTTTTATGCTTTTAAAGCAAATTTTGTGCTTAATCAGCTCTATGAAATATTGGCCCCTGGGACCGATTTCACTAACGCTTTGCAATCATCGCTAAAGACCACATCCATCGCTAAACGGAAAATCAATCGGCTTTTGGCTTTAGCGATATCGCAAAGCGGAATAGTGAAATTGGACCCTGATGCCCAAACCATCAAGACGTGACACTCATAATCATTATCCAAAAGACCGCTACAAGATGAAAGATTACACAAAGAAGAAAGGTACAAGGAAAACCATTGAATACTGTCAGAACATGAAGCAATACACACTTAAGCATACCTGGAGACCATGTATAAGTCTGGTCCTAGTCAGTCACACAAACATGATGAACAAATTAGGGCCCAATTTTATGGAATCCGTTACGGCCTATTTCTGTTCTTACAGGCTTTGCTACACGTGAAATCTATATCATGGCATCTGTACACAAGACTTTGGGTTAGCGAAGAGTTTCTTTGCTAACCGTGACGATTTTCTGTCAAATTTTGTCAAATACATTCTGCAGAAAGTCCACAGATGTGAGTGGACACCCACAAAAAAATCTGAAAATACCAAGGAAAAAGCTGAAATTTTGTACAGAGCAGAGCAGCTGTACAAAAAAGCTGCAATTTTTGGTTAAAATGTAAACCAAAAATTCGGAATTCACATTAAAATCTGAAGTTTCACATCCATGAAAGTCCTTGCTTACCGTTTTAACAAAATAGAAACTCTTCCGTGAAATACGCTAATCGTAAGCCAAAAAAGTCTGCTTAAGCGAAGAATTTTTGCTTACGGTAACGGATTCCATGAAATTGGGCCCGGGAGATTCTAGCAACTTCCATCGAGAGAAATATGCGGTGAATTGTACATTTTACAAAATACAATGTGAAAAAAGTCAGGAATGATTTACGTTAATCTCGAAATTTTCTACAAACTATTGCGAATTTTAATACACAAAATGCGTCAAATGAGCGGTGATGAAGTTCGTTAGGAATCATCATCGGGTGGATATGCACTTCTCAATGTCTTAGGCAGCCGCGTGTTGCATCTGTATCATTGCAAACTGATGCTACTTCAAGTTCCACGTACAGTTCTCATCCACACAATTCCATAACTGAGCGCAAAATACAAGCGCCAAGTCAAACAATTCTGTCTGCAGTTTGGAGTAAAATTTTCACCACCGTCTTAACTCTTTAAAAAAACCTGCACCAAGACAGCCCTGGCAGCATCACATATGGGTGTCAACAACCGCAAGCATTCTGAAGCTTCCTGTCTCCAACTTGAAATCAATGTCTTTGTTTCATTTTCTCAATGCAAAGTGTGCAGTGGCAAAATGTGTCATTCATTATTGAAAAAGCTGGGCTTGATACAACGTAAAGTTCATCTCGTCATTTGATGATTCCTTCGTTCCACGTGTCAAATCTCTGCAAGGTGGTCAAATTTGACATTCCACATTCCAAAATTCGGGCATTCTCCCGATTTGGGAACCACGAGCAGCAACACCATGGCATGAAGTCCATCTAATGTTCGCGTACACAATGAGTCCTTCTAGACCGATCACACCGAGTGGACACGGCCATCAATCTCCAATGTCCAATTGGAGCAACGTTAACAACATCTCCAAATGCTACCTTAGTTTCTCCCACTCCTCAAGTCCTCAAAATCTGGTCTACCGACAGCTCAAACTAGCAACAAGCACGTGCTCCGGCGTTCTTTTCATGCAAGAGCAAAACAAACTTTCCCCTTTGGAAAAATAACGGCGTGCCGGTGCATCTCGAGTCGTTTTAAAGCGAAATTCAGGCCGCGATGCTGGAGCGCATTTGTGAGCCGGTTGTGCAGACTGAAGAGGCAAACTTCCAGGAAAAAAAAATTACGTAAAAAAATTGAAGAAAAAGAGAGAGAAACCTTTGCAGAAGATAAGCATCACCTTGGCAATTGATGATGTCATCTCCTTCACGTGAAATGCTCTCGGACGTTAGCGGCTTTCCGCCTGACTGCCTCGATGTTGCTACTCACCAAGGTGTCAATGGCACCCATCACATCAGCATTAATCATCTGCTCCTTGATAACATCTGAATCAAAGACATAGAGAGAGATTTTCTCATCAACGAACAAAACAACTCTCCAAGACCTAAATATAAGCAGTTGGTGTCTTATCTTTGAAAGGATGGTGCAGCTTTCTTGATGAAGGCAGCATTCGTGGCTATTTTGAGGGAAACGTGTTATTGGGAGGTCGGTATTAAAATCAGCTATACAAAGGACCTCCACATATTAGGTGCGTTCGAGTAGCTTCCATCGGCCAATACGGGTCACGTCACCCGAATCAGCCACCACAGCCAGGCTTGCCTTTCCACCATCTTGAATTTGTGTGACGTGTTTCCCACCACTGACTCTGCTCGCGAGCAGGGTCATTGGTGGCTGCCCTGGGTGAACCCCGACAATGACGTCAGACCTAATCAAACGGTACGGGGGATGATTCGGAGCGACCTAGGTGACCTACTCGAATGCACCTAGTAAGTGAGCAATCCTTTTTTAGCATTAAGTATCGATTATTATCCACACCTTTAATTTACCCAGATAATCACTCATATTTTCATATGTCAATTTCTCATTTTAAGCGACCTACACTAGATAGCAAATCTGTCTCCCCTATGACTGAAATGTAATGGTCCTTACCCTCACCTGATTGTGTCAGAAAGCCCACAAGGGATAGGACATTGCACTGTATTTCGGGGGCGGTTGTGTTGGACCTCAAGACACGGGTGACCATGTTTAGAAGATTCGCATCCATTAAGGTCTGCACAGCCACAGGATCTGAAATGAGAATTAAACCTTAAAGATAAAATACATGATTGGTAAAGGTCACAGAACAGCACTTACAATGTCTGATCCAGCATGTACATGAAATAATAAACCTGTGAAAATTTGAGATCAATCGGACTCTGAGTAATGAGGAAATAGCGAAAAACCCAACTAAATTTTTCTTATAAAACATAAATAATGTATTACAATGATAAAGGGGTATGCTTATTTAAGGCAACGTACATGATTTGCAAGGCCTCCAAAACATATTATTGAGTTTGAGACAGAAAATGGACTCAACAGTTCGTAAACAGTGCAAACATTCACCATGGGAAATCTTGGTTCATCAGATGCTGGGTTTTTCATTGTTCTCATTGGTATACACGTCAATGAAATCTAGTAATGACAAAATGACGAGCGAGGTTGATATTTAAGACCGTACCGAGTTGCGTGGACGACAAGAGTGTGAGGGCAATCAGAGCCTCATTCTGCATCAGCGTGTGCTCGCTCATCGCCATAGCAACCAGACGAGGCATCCCACCGTGCTCGATGATGCAGTTCATGACCTGGGTATTGGCAGAGTGCTTGATGAGAGCCGCTAGTAGCCTGCAATGTTCACAAGGAAAAACACTTTACATTATAATTTGAAGACTCTTGAAAATGCCATAGTGTTAAAATACTTTTTTTTTTAGTGTCCTCGCCTGCCTTTTGTCAGACAACAAAGGAATTTACGCTCTGCCGCACTCTATAATTGCAGGGTGTACGTCCCATGATTAGGGGACGTACACCCTGCAGTATAGAGTGCAGCGGACGTAAATTCTTTTGTTGCCGGACAAAAGGCAGGCGGGGACACTGCATTATGGCGGGTGTTTCCTACCTCCATGGTCACGTCGTCAGATCGGTGTATATCTTCTCCATGGAAATGGTTCAGTTTTGGGCTTATGTCCCAACAACAAGTTTTTCATTGTGTGGCCAGTCATATCAACTTTAATAGCAGGGGCCTATTTCATAGAGCTGCTTAAGCACAAAATTTGCTTATGCATGAAAAGTCTTCCTTGATCAAACAGGATTACCAACCAAATTTTCAAGTGATTTTTACTGCTTTTGACTTGTATCCGGCCATTGTTTGCCGAGCATAGCATTCACAAGTAGTTTTGGCTGACATTCTGGTTTTATTTACCAGGGTTTTTGGTGCTTAAGCAAATTTTGGTGCTTAAGCAGCTCAATGAAATTGGCCCCAGGCGTATTTATATGAAATAATTATATACCTGTTGGCTTCACCAGCTACCCCTGCATGTATCTGACAGTCGCACAGCTCAGCAATTCTCTCAATGAATTCAACATTCTGGCCCAAGGATACAGCCGTGTCTCCTACAGGTAAATCAGTCACATCAAAGTTATAAAAAAATAGAGTTAATACAGAGGATAACCCATTGTATCCTACGTAGCGATGCAATGCGTCCTAATTTCTACTACTGATATTAAGTTACGATGAATTTGGTCAAATTGACCCCAGGGGCCAATTTCACTAACGCGTTGCGTTCATCGCTAAAGCCCAATCCATCGTTAAATGGAAAATTGCTACACAAAGTAGCGATCAATTTTTCGTTTAAGGATGGATTTGGGCTTAGGGGTTATTGCAAAGCATTAGTGAAATTGGCCCCTGTACTCCAGTATGGCGGGAGGCTGGACAGCAACCGGTCTCTGCACAAATCCTGAGAAGAAAGAAGGTGATGCTTCTCTTCTGCAAAGAAAGAAAGTGGGGCTGGACAGGAAACACTCTAGGGAAACAAAGAAACAGCATCAACCGTCAGGCGCTGATGTGGAATCCACAACGGAAGCAGAAGAGAAGCCGACCTTAGGAACAGCTAGAGACGTGACTCTGAGGCAGAGTGGAAGAAACAGGGAACCGGAGGCAACTGGAAAGAGGCAGGGAAGATCGCTCCGAGTCTGGTTAATTGGGGAAGGGTCATCGATGGCCTATGCTCCTCTGGGGGTGATGAGCCTAAGGAAGTAAGTACATTTATGGCGGGAGGCTGCCGCTGGACAGCAAATACCAGTTGCTGCACAAAACCTGAGAAGAAAGTGGGGCTGGATAGGACATACTCTCTAAGGAAATCATCAAACAGCATCAACCGTCAGGCACTGGGGAATCCACAAGGGAAGGGGAAGAGGGGCCAACCTAGAAACAACTGGAGACGTGACACCGAGGCAGAGTGAAAAACAAACAGGGAAGCAACTGGAAAGGGGCAGTTGGGAAAATCACTCAGGGTCTGGTCAATTGGAGAAGGGTCAAGAAAGATTTGAGGCTTTGCGTGGTGACAATTGATATGTGGATCGGTTTGCGGCAACACCATGTAAGAATCGTTCATACTTTCGCACTTCTATTTCATTCGCACTTCTCGTAAGGTCGCAACGTTTCGACTAGCCTGCTCTAGTCATCATCAGGAGACCTTTCGCACTTCTTATTTCATTCGCACTTCTCGTAAGGTCTAAACGTTTCAACTAGCCTGCTCTAGTCATCATCAGGAGAAGGGTCATCGATGCCCTATGCTCCTCCGGAGTTGAAGGGCCTTAATAAGTAAGTAACTCACCCTGGCCATCAATGAGCATCCGACACGTCCCCAGGAGCTTGAAAATGACCGGGTGCATCTCTAATTTCAGTAGTGGGAGGATCACGTCTAGAATCCCCGCCTCCAGGAGCAGTGGCTTGTTGACCTCTGCAAAGAGTTCAAAGGTCAAATGTCAGCATGGCAGAGACACTGGACTAGTGGTTAACTCCCTGAGCATGAAGTTATATGGACCAGAAGACAATCACTGAAACCAGGGAGCTAACCAGGGGTCAATTTCATAGAGCTGCTTAAGCACAAAATTTGCTTAAGCATGAAAATGTCTTCGTTGATCAAACATCATTACAAACTAAAAAACATCTTGTTTGAGGTGTTATTATCTCCCGAGCATATTCATTATATTCATTATTCAGGAATATTAAATATTCCTGATTAATTTCCGGTCCTACCGAGATAAAGGATTCAGTTCACCATGTTGACCCCAACTAGCACTGTGGCCTAGCGGTATGGCATCTGCACCAGTAAGCAGAAGGTTCGTGGTTTCGAATCCCACCTGAGCCAGCACGTGATTTTTTCATGTGCCCTCAACAAGGACTGAGTAATGAGTATACAGTGCTCATCGACATCGGTGAAGGGCAAACCCAATTTGCATATTATCTATCTCCCAACCAAAATCAGTAAAATTCATGAAGTGTTATTGAATTTTTACGGGAGTTTTCTAAAATTATGACATTCCCCAAAAGAAGATCGGAGAGAATTAAAGCAAAATGTCGTTCTTACTAGGAATGGCAAGGTTCTTGAGAGCACTCAACACGGCGTGACCGAGCCTCATATCAAGCTCCTCATCCTCGGACCTCTTCAACAGGTTCAGAAGCGGACCTAGGACACCTAGCTCAACCAGCCTAATGCAGTGCTCATCTGTAGTAAACACAAACAAGCAACAAACAAAAACACGATACTCATCAGGCTGCGACATAACCAAATGATTCTGAAACCAAATATCCGTTTCTTGGACAAAACTCAAAGTCAGTCTTAACCCCTTCCGCCCAGGAAGCATCCATAGCAGTCCCACGTCACGGCGTGAGAATATTCCCAATTGCTTTGTTATTTCCATTGAAATGTATTGAATTGTTTGGAACAAGAGGTTCTGGAAACCTTTATTGTCCAAAACAATCTGCTCATTGTGGCACATTCACCCCTTTGATCTGCAAACTGAAAAGATCTGCATTTTCAACTTGACCGCGCTCTGCGAGTTCCGAACATCTGGGCGTGAATGGATTCGAGTCCGCCTTGAATACGATCTTTTGTGCGGGGCTATTCAACCAATGCGTGCCTGTGTTGAATACGCCGAGCACCCTGCACACAAAGCCCGGCCAGTTGACCTCTTATGACCGGTGGCTGATAATGAGGTCGGAACAAACAGGGCTGAAAAGAAACCCGGGCTGAAGGGGTTAAGGAGCTTCCATTTCTGAGAGGTAAAAAAACGAAGATACATGAAAGTGCCAAATGATTCACTCACCATTTCTTGCAAAATTTCCGACAGCCAGGGCGCCAGATATTTGGTAGAGGTCATTTGACGATTTGATCCAGTCGGACATGACCATCTTAAACAACGACCCTTGACCATCGGCGAACAGATACTTCATGCTCTCATCTGAAAATGGACGAATTGAGAAAGAAAACAAGTGAGTTATGCTGACCAACAGAGAGCCTAGACATTTCCATGGAGTAGGCATTTGTGAAGTGCATTCAGCATTCTTTCTCAAGATGCATGTGGAGTGCTAGTGCTGTGGCCTAGTGGTCTGGCGTATCGACTCAAGATCTTGTGGTCAATCTACAAATTGTGGGTTCGAATCCAACCATGGGCTAGTGGTGCTTGCATCCTTGGGCAAGACACTTTGTCACATATTGCTCCTCTTCACCCAGGTGTAAATGGGTACCTGTGAGGGTAGAGATGGCTTTGTGTGTTTGATTAGCCCTGCGTGCTTTGCAAGCAGCTGCAGGCTGTATACTCCCCCGGGAGCTGAGATTGTTTCAGGAATGTAAATGGGCCCGATGACCAGGGATAATAATAGTGTAAAGCATTGTGATACCCTTCTTGTGTGTAAGAACGCTATGTAAATGCCTAAATTATTATTATTATTATTATTACCAAGTTAATGTGTTCAAACCATTAGGGCCTAATAATTCCGTGGCAGCAACTTTTTTTTACTAAGCATCTTTGTGAAATAAGGCTCAGGTCGCAATCCACTAATTTTTTCTTTTGCTGTGATGTACCTTATTTGAAAACGTACAGCTTGTGTAAATATAATAAGAATTCTATTTCATCCAAAATTCCGGAGAGTTTATCGTTGAATAAAATCAGAACAATCAAAAGTCTCACCTCCAGTAAGGAGAAGAATGATGATGTCACTGGCCACTCTCTCGATATCAAAGTCTTCATCTGATTGGCTAGCCTGGGCGGACTCGTCGTCTGTGAACTTGACCACTACATCCTGAACCGTTGGAACCAGATTGCCCTTGGCAAACTCCATCTTCATTGCGTCTGAAGGTGAGAGAAGACGTTTCGGGCTTGAGTGAAATTCATCCTTGTTACAATCGATCGCCAACATTACTAATACACCGATCCAGTAGGCCACGCCCACCATAGCAACAGCCAAGCAACAACGCATGCACACAACGTGTATCGCCCCCACACGACGCGTTGCACACTCTCAACCACCAAAAGCACCTCTCTCCGTTTTTGTTTTGCAAAACTCCAAATATGTACATTTCCTTTCAGCCAGGGCATCGAGTCAGAATTACAATGAAAACATGTATAAACACTGCTTGACCATGATTCGGAATAAAACTCAGGTTTGTAAAAGAATTGCTGTGTATTCACGAAACAAAAGTAAGCTCAACGAAAAGTGTGCAGTAAAGAATACAAAATATAAAACATTTTGTCTGACAAAATGGCGGCAATTTTTTTGGACCTCAAATACACATTGTGATTGGTCAATATGTCAAGGGGCGTGGCCTACAGGATCAGTGTATTGTAGCTTTCAGTCATGCTCAGGATGAAATAGTGCCATTATGATTAAAAACAAGATGGATGGAGTTTTTTTTACCATTCTCGGCCAACGTAGCGATGACTTCAAAGATGGTCTCTAGTTGGTCATCGTCACTGACCAGCTTGAGTGCTTCGATGAGTAGCTCTGTGATTCCACTGCTAACAAAGGCTACCTTGTTCTCATCTACAAGCACACACAAGCAATATAGGTATGTGAGCAGGGGCAGATTTCACAAAGCACTACTGACGATTGATCTCAAGTGTGAACTTATCTTATATAGTTACTAAGCAAAAGCAAAAACAAGCAAAAACTAGAGTTTATGGCTGTTGGAAACAGCACATAAGGCTTTTCAGCGTATGATATTGCTTATCAATAAGAATTGTGTCACAAAGAAAGACCTTCCCTAACATTCACTTTTGGTGAAAGAATCAACTTATTATCTGAAACTGTTGATTTGTTGTTGATTTTTAAATGTTTTGATTATTAAAATCAAATCGCTTGTAATTTGACACCTGTTATTTGTTGTTTTGCAAACAACTACACTACAGGGACTTTGTTTTGACAAAGTTTGGTTGAAATCGGCAGTTTAAAAGTGGCCAAAGTGGCTCCAACCAAAAGTTTATAGTAACTAAAACGTCCAGAAGAGGAACAAAAAAGAACAAAAACAAAGGATTTTCGCTTACGCGGAAAAGCTAAAAACAGTTAACGCCTAACGCGTTTTAATCCTTTATCTTCAATTAACATCTCGCTAGGCCCTCCTAACTCAAAGTAACATGATGAAAAGACAATTTCTCCTCACCAAGTTCGGCAATGTTCCCGATGCACATGATGACCTTGCCACAGAGGTTAATGTCCTCAGGAAAGTTCCTCATCAGAGCCACTAGGAGGTCGATACCACCTTGCATCCTCACTTTGGTCTGCAGCACACCTACAACAAGACATGACAACAAACAGGCTCAAAGGCTAGAATAATTATGGTCTTTCATGAGTTGGATTTGAATAATAGAGAGGCTACTGACAAACAAGATAGAGCTACATAAGGGTTTATGAAACGGAGGCTCAGGCTCAGGCCAAGGCCATTTCGTGAATCCATTCTAACAACGGGTATCAAAATGGTGGCTTTTGGCTGCGGTTCGGAAGTAGATTTTCTGGTTTGAAAAAAAAAAGACAGAGCATCAGCTTCAATGAACATGATGAAAAACCACAACCAAAATTTTCAGCATATAGATGACTGAGCCTGAGCCTGAATTTCGTAGCAAGGCAATTAATGCCTTTACCCCTATGGCGTGGATATACCAGTTCCTCACACTGAAACAAGACTGATGGTCTCTTCACAGTATAAATTGGACTGGAAGGGATAGTCCACAGCAAGGCAACAATGAATGCCTCCACCCCTATGATGTGAGGAAACCAATCCCTCACAATGAAACAAGACTGATGGTCTCTTCACAGTATAAATATGACTAGAAGGGGTACCTCATCCACAGCAAGGCAGCAATGGATGCTTCCACTCCTATGGTGTGGAGAAACCAGTCTCTCACACTGAAAATAGGCTGATGGCCTCTTCACAGTGCAAATGGGACAGAAAGGGGTATGTAGTCCACATTACACTTCTAGTCCTGTTTTGGAGTCCAAACAACAAACTGCCTTCCATCAAAGTAATGTGCATATATATGGTCGATGTTCTTTTACTTTTAGTATTAGGGAGCTTTAGATTTTCACGTTGACTACGTCGACTGATATGTGATTGCGTTATGCCGAGTCTTTGCACAGGCGTCAAGTCGTCACCAACGTTGTCCCAGTGAGTCGAGGATGCACAAAGTATGATTTTGACGTTCAGCACGACGTTGTGGTTGACGTGAACAAGGTCCACGTTCACACCAATCTAAAGCTCCCTACTGTCATCCTTAGCGAAGCGCAAAGACTTTTCATAAACCAGTTCATCTGATGAACTTGACTTGATACTCACCATTAGCATAGGTGAGATTCATCAAGTATCCGCTGGCAACCACTCGGACCTTCTGATTGGCTGGCACAGGGTCAGGTGATGCCGACCTAGCCTTGAGCAGTTCTAACAGTCGTTCCACCCCCTCTGAATCGTGAATAGCCTGCCGTGCCTTGTCTGATGTGAAACATAAAACAGCAGTAGGAATGAAATACAAAAAGCATGAAATAGCTGTGGACCTTCTAAGACATAATTATCTGAATCTACTTAAAGGTAGTATCATACTTTGGTTGCATACCGAAAGAGTAATCTTAACAGATTTACCTATGACTTACAGGGTATAAAGATGGCGACGGTAGAAACATACCGTTAAAATATTTCTGCCTGAAATGGTGTATTTCTCCAGAAATTAGTAAAACAATGACCAAAAATCTTTTTGATCTTTTAAAAGATCAAAAATAAAAGAGAAAAGACTTAAGAAATACTGTGGCCGTTTTTCACTGTTTTCTCAAAAAGTGGGCACCGTATGGGACTGAAATTTTCACAGATGACTGTCTTGATGATCTGTCTTGATATTTTGTCCCATGAATCTGTATTTCTTTGATAAAAACCAAAGTATGATATTACCTGTAAATTCAGTAAGTTTCCCTTGTGGTTATTTGATGATTATAATAATCAAATAAGCTCTTAATTACATATCCCAACACTATGAAATCACAAACTGTGATCTTCACGTTTCCTTGACTTACCGTGATCGCAACATATATTGCCCAGCGCTCTACAGACTTGTATCACTACATTAACATCTTTGTGCATCAGCAAACTGTTCAGTATAGGAATAACGCCGGCGTCCACAAAGGGCTCTCGGATACTTTCTGCAAAAAAAAACACAGGAAAATAAACCAATAGCTTTTCAAATAAAATGCTGTAACAATGAAAATATGAAAACAACAATAGGAATTAAATGTATGGTAAATGAAAAATGAGATCGAAAAACAATGGGTACGTTCAGACAACGTTTTAAATTCGCTAACTATTTTATCCCGATCTGTTTTAACAAATTGTGTCAGGACGCTCTAAAATGGTTTTATATTTGAAAAACTGATCGGTTTTATCCACCGCTAAAACACCGAAGTTAAAACTGCTCGGGAGGAGGGTTTAGCGCTTAAAACCGTTCGAGTTTACTGCTAAAACGCTGTCGGGACAGAATAACTTTCCGACATTCGGTTTCAGCACAGCAAAGCCTGGCAGGATGATAACGTAAAACCTATTGTGGCACGCTTGTTTATATTCTGCACACAGATCAATCGATGCACACTTTACATTTTAACTGGAAGCCAGTACGTACAGGGTCATGGCACTGTGTGACCTCTTAAAACTTAAAATAAAACCAATTGGTTGTAACTGCAAACAGTCAAATGCTGTATGAACGCAACATCATTTTAACTTTACGACTTGCTCCCTGCGCCCGTTGCCGGGCGGTTTAACTCGCTTGGTTTTAAAGGTAGTATCATACCTTGGTAAGAGACCAAAACAGATATGTTCACAGATTTACGTATAACTTACAGGGTATGAAGATGGTTGTGATAGAAACATACTGTTAAAATATTTCCGCGTGAAATCGTGTATTTATCCAGAAATTTGTAAAACAACGACCAAAAATCTTGAATTGATCTTTTAAAAGATCAAAAATAAAAGAGAAAAGACTTTGAGAAAAGAGAAAGAGAAAAGAGAAATACTGTGGCTGTTTTTCACTGTTTTCTCAAAAAGTGGGCACCGTATGGGACAGAAATTTTCACAGATGACTGCTGCTGTATCTGTCTTGATAGTTTTGCGGTTTTTGCCCATGAATTTGTATTTCTTTGATAAAAACCAAAGTATGATATTACCTTTAAGTAAAAGGCTGTCTGAACGTAAACAATGATCACAGTTTTGTCAAATAAACAATGGTGGAAAAAATTACTTTGCCTGAAATGCCATTCTATATTTGGTTGACATTTTCATTAGAAGCAAAAAAAGCTGTACTTCACAAGGCACTGATTTGAAAAAAATTTAATTTAGTTCAGCACACGACAATAATAGAGCAATTGTTCAGAGTCATTATAATTATGTGCAGTCTTCATATAAACATGTGTGGGTGTGTGTCTGGGATAAATGCCTTTTTCCTCTCGGCTCAAACCGCTATAAAAGTGGCCTTTTCTTGTTGCCCCATTCTGTTCCTCTGTTTGTACCATAGACATAAATAACCTATAGACCGACAGCAGAGGGCACGAGCGCGTAATTTTGGAAACGGACGCCATCTCAAAAAACTATGGGCAAAGTGCACGTCACTCAGTGCGCGAGGCGTGCGCGTCACACGTTAACAATTATTTTATTTCAAAATCTTGCAAAGATTCTAAAAAAGGCCAATTGCGCACGTAATCTCGCACTAGTTCCCTCTCATAAAATCAAGATGAAATTTCAAACACAAAAGTTTTCATTCAATCTTTCCATTATTTGAGAAACATATATTACTGTGCAATGGTATGTGAGGTAAACCTAATGCTCCAATGGGTTTAAAGTGGATATCAATTCGTTTTCATCTAGAATTTCCCGTTTGAATCAATCCTCTCTATTCAATCGTGCGTAAAAGTAACTTGTTTTGCACACAGTTTGGCAATAGTCGGGTGCCGTCATAATTACAGTACCCCGCCATGCATTTGAATAGGGCGCTGTCGGTCTATGGGTTATTTATGTCTGTGGTTTGTACAGGTTGGCATGGATCCACCCATCTCTATCGGTTTCCTCACTTCCTCTGTCATACCTATGCCATGGATGGCCCATATCCTGTCTGCTTACAACTCCCTATCATTAAAGTTTGATTGTCCCTAGCTTTTCAGATTTCTTTGGGCACTTTTTAGCCTTGTTAAAGGGCATGTACAACATTGGTAATGGTGACAGAGTAGCTAAAGGCTAATCATAATTTGATTTGTTACTGGATGAAAACAAACCTGTGAAATGTTCAGCTCAATTGATCACTGGAAACAGTAGAAAACGACGAAAAACGGTTGCATTTGTTACACCAAATTCAGGGCTGGAAATAATGTTTGTTGAGGGCAAGGCCACTTTTCCATTACAAGGCGCACTTCCATTGGAAAATCATAATGTCTATGGAAACATTTGAAGGGGGCACCAAGGCCAAGAACCAGGGCAACGTAGGCCATGGCCTCCTTGGCCTCCGTTTATTTCCAGGCTTGCAAATTGTGTGAGAATTGCTGTTTTTGATCTTGCCAAGGTCAAAAACGTTTTGGTGTTTAGTTTTACTCGTTTCTTGATAAATACAGCATTTCAGGCAAAAACATTTTCACAGTATGTTTCCAACATTACCGTCTTTATACCCTGTAGCCTAAGTTATACGTAAATCTGTGAACATTTCAGTTTTGGTTTGTTGAAACCAATGTTGTACATGTCCTGCAATTTATAAAATACCTAAAAGTTGAAGGGAGCAAACAAGCCATGTAAATAATGTTTGCATATATGTGCAATGCACACAAGTATCCTATTACTTTTTAGAAGAAAAAAGATTATCTACAAAATTCCAAACAATTTTTATATTTGAATGAAAAAACTTTTTTTAGAATGACAATGAATGAGTCATATCCAATACACATTCATACACACATAATTTGTTCACTATCAATGACAAAACTCAAAGTTATACATGTACTTTGGCAAAGCTTTTGTGCTCAATATCCATACACATTAGAATGGCCCTACTGGAGACGTTTTGTTACCATTTTTGGCCATTTCAGCGATGATGTTGCAGATTCTACCAAGGGAGTCATCTTTGTCTGTTTGCTTGAGCTGGTCTGTTAGGACCTTCACTGATCCTAAGCTCAGCAGCCTGGCACTGGATTCTTCAACTATAGGAGAGCAAGATTCAGCAAAGAACAACATCTTGTTTCATGAATAACCAAAAACATCACACTATAATTTGTAACTAGTGCAAGTCATTACCCTAACCCACCTCAAACCTCCAAAATCCTTCTGGTAGTTTTGGAGGATTTCTGAGGATTCAGGATATAATGTCATTTTCAAGTGAGGACCACTTGAGGAGTGGCAAGGATTCAGGATAAACGCATTTTTTGAGGTAGGGCCACCGAAGGATTCTGAAGGATTCAGGATTCAGGTACCTCTCATTTTGAGTATAAGTCGGATCACTGGAGGACTGTGGAGGATTCTGGATGAACGCAGTTTTTAAAGTGTGACCATTGGAGGATTGTGGAGGATTCAGGATGGTACACAGTAAAATGCCCACAGGGGGTTAGGGTTAACAAAAATAATGCCAACCTGAAATATACAAAATGCTCAAGAGCTAAACAAGGAGGGCCTGACATTTTGATCCTAGTAGGATCTTTCTAAAAGCCTTTGAGACTAACATTAAAAACAATTATTACTTGTGGTTCCCGCTATGATATTCAAATTCAATTTTAACCTGCTGACCCCCAGCTAGCTTGTCGCTCTAGTGATTTGACATCTGCGCTAGTAAGGAGCGGGTTTTGGGATCGAATCCCACCTGAGCCAACGCATGATTTTTTAAGTGCACTCATAAACACTGAGAGTACACATGTGAAGGGTAAAGTTACAATAAGATCGGCAGATGTTTTGGCTACAGTTGGACTGGGTGGAAAATTTGCAACGGCATTTTACTTAATTGCTTAAAGGTAGTATCATACTTTGGTAGGAAACAAAAACAGAAATGTTCACAGATTTACGTATAACTTACAGGGTATGAAGATGGTGATGGTAGAAACATACTGTTACAATTTTTCTGCCTGAAATGGTGTATTTATCCAGAAATTAGTAAAAAAAAAAGGACCGAAAATCTTTTAGATCTTTTAAAAGATAAAAAATAAAAGAGAAAAGACTTAAGAAATACTTTACCCAATTTTCACTGTTTTCTCAAAAAGTGGGCAACGTACGTATGGGACTGAAATTTTCACAGATGATGTGACTGTATCTTCCTTGATATTGTTACCCGTGAGTTCTTTGACAAAAACCAAAGTATGATACTACCTTTAAAACCCTAACCCCCTAGACATTTGTACTCGATACCTTTCTCAGCCTAACACAATCCAACAGCCTGGAGTGTCAGGTAATGTCCACTGTACTCAACCTGTTATACTCCAACAGATTACTCTGTAACAACGGTACACAGCTCATCAAGTTCCAACAGTTGCTTACTGTTGGTTTTTGGCAGACTGTGTACATAAGGCCCTATGCAAAAATAAACATCATTTTCACATGGTATCAATCTTAGCAAATTCCAACAACTGTTCCCTCCTCAGCCTAACAGATCCCAACAAAACATAATGTTGGAGTTTAAAGGGCCTGGGGGCGTTTTAATTAATGGAGTGAATTTCTATGTGAATGACAGGATCAAGTGCTTACCATCATGCTCTAAGGCTTGTAACATGCAGTCCAGGCAAGATACAGGATCATTATCATTGGAGTTCAGCTGTAGTTTCTCCACAGCCTGACCCAAGTCATCTGACCAACGAAAAACAGACATAAATAAAGACACATTAGGGGTGGTATCATATGGGTGGTGAGAGCCTACATATGGCGTCAGGGGTCCATTTCACTAACGCTTTGCGATCATTGCTTAGCCCAAATCCATCGCTAAAAGGAAAATTCCTACACAAAGTAGCGATCAATTTTCCATTTTATAGCGATGGATTTGGGCGTAGTGATGATCGCAAAGCGTTAGTGAAATTGGCCCCAGGGGTCCATTTCACCAAACTCATCGTTACTTACTCATCGTAGGACTTATGATGCATTGCAGCCTTACGTATCATATGATAGGTTATCCTTCATAACTCGAGTTACGATCGATCGTAGGGCTTTGTGAAATCGACCCCGGCCAACGCTTTTAAAAATGTGTTTATTATTGTCAATATTCATTTTTGGTATTTTATAAATGAATCAATAATTTCTGAGAAATCGCGCTAGGCAGTGTACATGTAGCTCAAAAGCCTGAAGAAACCTTTATGGAAAGAAGATGAGAAGAAGATACAGTTTTAGAGGTGGGAGGAAAACCCCAGAGTAACATAATAATCTAGGTACAAAATCAGCTGATCTGGGGACATCACTGGATACCAAATTACTGCAGTGTCCTTCGGTTTTACAAAGAAACAAAAATAAACAGGTACTGATTTCAGGGCCCCAAGGGCTTGTATATTGTATAATGAGAGGACGTGCACAATTTCCAAGCGCTACAAATACGTACACTGTGTGTGGAAAACCTGTACGTTGTGCGAGCACAGCGTCGTGGATATGTAAATGATGGACAAGATAGAATACAAGGTACAGCAATGAGTACATCAATGCAGATGTACACTGGAGTACGTACATTTATTCAACCTTAAAGGATTGCTGGATGCACAATGTGGTCAGGAAAGATTAACATTCATTAAGTATACTCCCTGCATTAGATTGCATTCAGTTGCATTAGTATACACATGTACATGTTGCATTGTGCTGCATTACACACATACTCTATGACACACATGTACTGTACACTGACATTCTAGTGCATTTGGCACGGTGTGTACCACGGTTGGCATGTACTGTACATGTATTAGTTCCCTGCACCATGGGACACAAATCAACCAGGGCTGCATTCTGCAGTATTCCATTATTCTGTATTATATTGCATGATCTGCTGTATTATATTGTACATGTATTCTGTCATGTTTGTAGTATTACATGTATATTGCATTCTGCCTATCTGCAGTATTTTAATCATGATTGTATTCTGCAGTATACATTCTATTGCATTCTGCAGGACATTCTATTGCATTCTGCAACACATTCTATTGCATTCTGCAGCACATCCTATTGCATTCTGCAGCACATTCTATTGCATTCTGCAGTATTCTATTGCATTCTGCAGTACATTATATTGCATTATGCAGTGACTTACATTCTATTGCATTATGCAGTACATTCTATTGCATCCTGCAGTATTCTATTGCATTCTGCAGTACATTCTATTGCATTCTGCAGCACATTCTATTGCATTCTGCAGCACATTCTATTGCATTCTGCAGCACATTCTATTGCATTCTGCAGTACATTCTATTGCATTCTGCAGTATTCTGTGCAGTATTCTATTGCATTCTGTAGTATTCTATTGCATTCTGTAGTATTCTATTGCATTTTAAGGGCTTCTTAGAGAATACCCTATACGGTATTTTACATATTAGTGCACACTTTTATTAGCCAGGTACAGTGGAACGCCGCTGTAACGAACACCACTTTACCAAACATTTGGCTATAGTGAACATCATCTTGTATGTATAGGCCATGTATAGGCCTGCTAATAATGAACGACCACTATAACGAACAAAATCTCTGTGCATCCCGCCGTGTTCATTATATAGTGGCGTTCGCGTTACACTGTAGTCTGAGCAACCTTGGTGTCGCAAATAGCAATATCATGCCATGTGTTCTTCAACGCACATCCAATTTCATACACACTATTCCCCAAGTGTCAGATCCAACACAAAGCCAGCATGTCTAACATTTGTCTAACACATCAAGTTTACAAGTCTACACGAACGTGCTTTGCCTTGCAATAGATTAATCAAGGAGGCATCATGCGTGTGTAACAAGTTTCCAAATAGGAATAGGATTGTGCGTGTAAATTGACCTTTTACACGTCAGATGCAGACAACATAATTACCTGCTAGCCTTCAGCATAGGTGTACATATTAGTCTGTAAGGATGATACTGACATAACCAGCAAGCAGCACTTCATTTTTTCATGTACATGTATATTTAGCTGCTTCGGAATTGGTACGTCCAATTCCTCTAGGATTAATGCCTCAGACTGTCATATACAGCCAGCCACCTGCTCAACAGAAAAACACAATTAAAAGCCGCATCCAAAATTGACTGGCTACAGCTTAGAATTGTACATGATTCTATGTGAAGCAGCTGTAGCCGCTACCATAGACTCTTAATCGGTGTTCTAGCCACACCGGTCGGCACCGGTCGGGGACATTCGGCACTATACATGTAAGCCTTTCCGACCGGCACTCGAGATGAAAAATCATGTTGCCAACCGGCACAAACAATCTTGAAAATCACAAAAAATGCACATTAGTTACAACATAAATGTTGTGTTTTTTTCACTGATAGAAAGGTAAGATTTGGAGACAAATTTGGAAAGATAAATTGACCAGATCCCTGATAACAAAACAGAATATTGCTGACACGCTCACGTACAGTACGTACAAACTTGCATAATACAACGTAGCTACCATGTATTATTATCTCCTGGACCCCAGCCATGAGTGGTGAGAGCTCCGCTTGCTACGCTTCACAGTAAATTTAGCCGGCACTCAAAATGGGCTAGCTATAACACTGCTCTTAATACAAAATGTTCAACCCCTATCATGCTTTTACAGGTATGTAATTCAGCCATGGCTTAAAATTAAAGGTAGTATCATACTTTGGTAAGAAACCAAAACAGAAATGTTCACAGATTTACGTATTTAACTTACAGGGGGGTATGAAGATGGTGGTGGTAGAAACATATCGTTTAAAAACATTCCGCCTGAAATGGTGTATTTATCAAGCAATTAATAAAACAACGATGGAAAATCTTTTTGATCTCTTAAAAGATCAAAAATAAAAGAGAAAAAACTTCAGAATATACTGTGGCTGTTTTTCACTGTTTTCTCAAAAAGTGGGCACCGTATGGGACTGAAATTTCCACAGATGACTATTACTGTATCTGTCTTGATATTTTTTCCCATGAATCTGTATTTCTTTGATAAAAACTAAAGTATGATATTACCTTTAAAGTAATTTAGACTGGACAGATTTTGTACACATGGTACTGTAATGCGTAATGGTATAGGGATCATTTGAAACCGATACACACACAGACATATCATGTACATGTACAATTCTATTGCAAATGAAATCTTGTACACCAGCGGAGAACTAGATCTTACGTCTGTTGGAAAATCAACAAGGGAATTGAACATGATATCACCGATCGATGTACAAAGGCAACGAGAGTGAGAATTAAGGATTACTGCATGACGCATGAGCTCCAAAATCAGCACACTGCATGCATCTGCCATCCATTTCTAATCAACCCTTATTAAAGGTACAATGCATGATTGGTAAAGGTCACAGACCAGCACTCTAATTTTGTCTGATCCAACATCTGCTTGAAATTATAAACCTGTGAAAATTTGAGTTCAATCAGACATCTGAGTCACACGAAAACCTGACTCAATTTTTCTAATAAAACATAAAAAATAGTTTTGATCTCACCCTGAAATCAAAACTGTTTTCGGTCTTTGTTTTTCTAATTTCTGGATAAATACACCATTTCAGGCGGAAATATTTTAACGGTATGTTTCTACCAGCACTATCTTCATGTTCCCTGAAAGTTATACGTAAATCTGTGCAAAATTCTGTTTGGGTATACATGTTACCAATCCTGTACTGTGCATTTAATGTACGGGTGTAATGCACATAGTTTAGGATCATACATAATGTACTGGGAATGGACCATAGGTTTGTTTGTGTGTCTCACCCTGTAACATTAATGTATTCATTAATGCATTAATTACTTATTCAAATGCTTGGAGTTAGGAGGGCCTGATGTGTTTCGATCCTAGCAGGATCTTTTTCAAAGGCTAAATGATGAACTACAAGAACATACATGTACAGTACATGGTCTATAGGTCTGAAGGAGCTTCATAAAAAACCTTGATACTGTAGATAATAATAATAATAATAATAGGACATTTATATTGCGCAGCTACGATATGAATATACTCTACTGTGCATTACAACTTTATTATTATCCCTGGTCATCGGGCCATAATTTACATTCTGAAACCATATCAACTCCCTGGGGAGTATACAGCCCCGGCTACCATATTCAGTGCACAGAGGCTAATCAAACCACAAAGCCATCTCTACCCTCACATGTACCCATTTACACCTGGGTAAAGAGGAGCAATGTGTGACAAAGCGTCTTGCCCAAGGATGCAAGCACCACTAACCCATGGCTGGATTCGAACCCACAATCTGTACATTGACCACAAGACTTTGAGTTCAACACGCCAGACCACTAGGCCACAGCACCCCACGATGTAGATGAAGATGATCAAGAGTGACATGTTTTGGTTTGAAACAACTCAACATAATTAGCGACTGATTGGGTTTAAATGGGACAATTAGCTCACAGATGAGGTACAAGTAATACGATTGGGCACTGTCACTCAAATTGTACATCTGTACATGTAGGTTGTGGTTAATTAATTTGAAATCAGAACATTGCTGAACAGGAAGCAGGTGAAGCAGTTTGGAGAAGGACTGCGACGTGATCAGGTTTTTTTATGTTTGGGAAGATGTTGAAGACAGCTTAGACTGTCTCACTTTGTTAGATATAATCTGTTCTGAAGACAGATACAGGGCTGGAAATAAGGTTTGGTGAGGGCAAGGCCAATTTTCCATTGCAAGGGGCACTTCCATTGGAAAATCATAATGTCTATGGACTCATTTGAAGGGGCACCATAGGCCAAGAACCAGGGCAATGAAGGCCATGGCCTCCGTTTATTTCTTAATCAATCAGGGACATCGTAAAAATTTAAGCTGTCAGCTAGATCTTATGCACAGTAAAGTTTCTAAAATGAAAGTGACAGCTCTTTAAACCACGGAATAAGACACGATCATTTAGTGGTGGAAACCACATCATGTAAATGTTGGAGGCTTTAAAGGGACTTTGGTTTTGTCAAAGAAATACAGATTCATGGGCAAAGGTTTCAAGGAAGGTGCAGTACTAACAGTCATCTGTGAAATTTTCAGTCTCATAAGGTGCCCACTTTTTAGGAAACAGTGAAAAACGCCCACAGTAATTCCTAAGTCTTTTCACCGTTGTTTTTGATCTTCAAAAAAATCAAAATTGTTTTCAATTATTGGTTTTACTCTTTTCTCGATAAATAGGCCTTCAGCATTTTTGGCAACTGTACAATTTTAATGGTATGTTTCTACATGTACCATCACCATCTTATCATACCCTGTAAGTTAAACCCTGTAAGTAAATCTGTGAAAATTTCTGTATTTCTGGTATGCTACCAAAGTATGACAGTACACATGTACCTTTAAGGATATTTATCGGGAAAGTTCTGTACTAATTTGCATCTTGAAGAAGATAAGCACTAGTCTTGCCTTAGAGTAATGCTGTGCATTTCAATCACGATCACCCGATGCATGCCGTACAGTACGTACTGCATGTACTGTACAGTGTACACTGCAAGTACTGTACATACATAAACCAAATGGAAAGTCAGGCCTCATTCTGGTTAAAAAATTAACATCCGGTAAAAAAAATGGCAAAAAGCTGGAGAAAGGAACAACCTTTTGGGAAACCTGTAACTTAAACTGCCACAAAATTTGTTATAGGTTTTCCAGGTTATTTCAGGCAAATGAGCGGCCAATTTCATTTTCACGCATTCGTGTTGACGTGATTTTGCCTCCTCGGTTGAAACCGTCACTCGATTTCACTTTGATGCATCCGTATTTATATAGCAATACATTCAATTGAATTCAACAGTCGTTCAGTTTAGCCATGCAAAATTGGCATTCAATTTAGCATGCTGCCAAAAGCCTTTCCAAATATGAATGCTGTTCGAATGGAATTTTAAATTGAATGGCGATTCTAGTTAATTGCCTGACGCTTGTTTACATTTGCTTGCACATGAAGTGAAATCAAATGACTATTTTGAGGTGCCTTGCAGTTTCACACGAAATGGAATGACGCAGCATTTAAATTGTCCGCTCATTTGTACATGTACCTTGATGACATAACAGCTAGTAAACTCATAAATACAAATATTTTAATTTGCATACAAGCCATTAAATGTGTGTATGAATGTGGGCATGGTTGGATACCAGTGGCCAATTTCATAGAGCTGCTAAGCACCAAAATTTGCTTAGCACAAAAATGTCTCGCCCAATAAAAAAAAAACACCCATTAAAAATTCCATTTGATGTTCGTGGTCAGCGAACAACAGCCAAAGAACAATCACAAGTGATACACAACATGTGGAAATTTTGTTGTGCTTAGCAAATGTCATGCTTAGCAAATTTCAGTGCTTAGCAGCTCTATGAAATTGACCCCAGCTCTGTTATTCTCTAATAGCAATAAATATCTATGGCGCAAGTACAGAAGCCCCTTGGAGCCCTTACAACCTTCAAAAAAAGGAAAGGACCGTCGTCGCAAAATATAATTTGTTGACCAGTTTGAGGTCCTGAACTACTACATGTACGTGAAGGTCACTCAGACATTGATCTACAGTACATCAATTGAGCCACTGACCATGTAATCAATATTTAATAAAGAAATAACAAATGAAACGGTCTAAAGCGTGAAGAGTGACCACGTATCCGGGCAAATCGTCACAAAGATATTAATTCCCAGTTCAATTTTGTTAAAATGATTTTCTTGGGGATGGCACGTGATATGAAGTTGCCAGAAAAAATTTCTACCGCATTTATGCTATCTAATTCTCAATGCTTTTCCAGCTTCTTGCTAGTCTTGATTCAAGACTATGTTATAACCTGAACCTCTATGTAACAACGTCTTCGGAATCCTGTAAGGGCCGTGAGTTGCGTGCGCACCTTGTTATGTAGCGCTCTACGTTGTATCCATGACACACTGTTGAATATGTATGGTGTAATACATGTTTGTACGTGTATGTTAATAGGCTGTGCCTAATTCAAAAGTAATGCATGCGCAGTGTGTTTTCCCCCCGTATTCGAGGATTCCAAAGTCTATGTTTCAGGGAGGCCTTTACGTATATATGTACATACGTGTGGGTCAGTGCGGGTAATCGGTTCGTACGTTTGAGTAATAACAATGGTCGTGAACCAAGACTAGCCTCTTGCCATGACTAGCCAACCATGTACATATGTACATGTACATCGTGTACGTACATAACTACATATCTTCAACTTGTCCATTACTTGCCTGAATTGCCATGTGTGACGTACATGGCCTGCACATATCAAAATTTAACCATGTACATGTACATGTAGGGCTACAGGCTACAGTAATCCTACAAATTGTACAGCACAGACTTGGACCAAGTTGAGCCATCAAGCATATCAAGACCCATGTATTAAAGGGAGCATATAGGATTTGCAAAGATGTGCGTTTTGGCTGAATTTGGTACTTAAACAGAAGTAAAGGTCTTAAACTTCCTTACAGACGTTGTTTCATGTACCTTTTTAAGCTTTGTTCATCTGGATAGCAGAAATACGGCCGAAATAATCTTGCCCCCCCCCCCCCCCCCCCTCCGAATCCTTCACGTTTACACCACGCTTTCGAAATGCTACTAATTCATTCGGACGAACAATCTTTTTAAAAGAAACAAAATCCTGATTTCCTTGAAAAAAGCAGCACCTGATGAACCAAGATTTCCCATGGTGACTGTTTGCACTGTTTACGAACTGTTGAGTCCATTTTCTGTCTCAAACTCAATAATATTTTTGGGAGGCCTAGCTTGCAAATCCTGTACACTGCCTTTAAGTTACAGAGTCGGGGCTTTACTGTCCCTACTAGTCTTTCAAAAACCATGTGGTATGAGAGCTTTTTGAAAAACATTTTGAGAGGATTAAGGTTTGTTTTACATGTAACACCAGCTTAAGAATGTGACCCCAGACTAAAGCTTTGCACTAGTATAAGAGCGAATACAACCCTAAGAAAATACACGTCAAGCTGAGTGAAATCGTCTACAAAAATTTTTTAAAAAGTATGAAATCAGTTCAGCATTGGTCAAGGGATGGATGGACCCTTGAAACTTGAGAATGCACCGCAAACAACCGCGGTTTTAAAACCAGACACCGAGCTGAAATGGACAGTGCCTCCATCCAAAATCATTTTCCCCTATCAACAGATCAGATATCGGCAGAGTACGTGGGCAGCTTGTTCAAATCGGCTGGGGTATGACAAAGACGACACGGTGTGCTAGTATGTCGTCTTACATGTTTTAACAGCGCAGGGTGTTTCTATGAACCAGCGCTGCATACATACGGCACAAAGCATAAAACACAGCCCATAGCATAGCATTATATCTGCCACGACCATTCAGTCTAGTTTCTAAAAAAAAAAAATTTCTAAGGACAGCCAACGCATTTATGGCTGCCAAGGGCATAATTAGAGACAATTTAGCGACGTGTTTCTACATTTCTCAGTCAAAATCTGCCAGGATCCTTCTCTAGTCAAATTGCTAGTTATCGAAGGACTACAGGGATTAATACAAAAAGGGACAGTAAAGGGCACGGCACCATAACTGAGTGCTTTGCTGGTCGGCCTTGCTTTGTGAAACAAGTCTTGAACATGTAATATGCATGATTCACAGTAAAATGCACAGCTGTATGTCTGATGGGCTTTTCGGAGTTTTCGATTTCACACTCTGTGCTTGTAAATGTCGACAGATACATACATGTACAAGCCAAGCTAGGCCAATCTTATACACTTTATAATACTTAAGTGCCTGTCATGGTGGCGTATTTACATATGTATGAAGATTTTTCTCTCAAAAGCTTAAATGGATCTGTAAAAAAAAAAACCAGTTGATTCTTCGAAATTAAAGGTAGTATCATACATTGGTTTTTGTCAATTCATGGGCACAAATATCAAGGCCGATACAGTGATACGTTGCCCAATTTTTGAGAAAACAGTGAAAAACGGCCACAGTATTTCTTAAATCTTTTCTCTTTTATTTTTTATCTTTTAAAAGATCAAAAAGATTTTCGGTTGTTGTTTTACTAATTTCTGGATAAATACACCATTTCATGCGGAAAACTTTGAACGGTTTTCTTTTACCACCACCACCATCTTCATACCCTGTAAGTTATACATAAATCTGTGAATATTTCTGTTTTGGTGTCTTACCAAAGTATGATACTACCTTTAAAGGCACTGGCACACAGAGGAAAAGTTTCTTGTAACTACATGAACATTTCTGGATAAAGTACAGCTTGTAGGACTTTGTTGTAAACTGGCAGACTTTGATGTGCCATTCGGTTATCATATTGTAGTTAGCAGATTGAGGTTTATCTGCACATTCATCATTTCATTGTGTTATCACTTAATATTTGGCCACCAAGTTTGCTACAAACTTTACAACATTTACTACCAGTAATTTAAAACAAAATAAAAGAAGACGAATCATGTTAAGAAAAGCAAGTAAAGCCTGAAACTAAAACACCAACAAGATACATACAATGTATGCCATGCATAACAATTAACATACACGCAAATTTATACTTGGAGTTAGGAGAGCCTGACAGTTCAATGAGCAATTTGCAGCAGTTTATTACACGTTTGTTTATTACTTAGATTAAGATCAAGTTCAATAGCAAGTTTTAAAGGTACAATACATATTACATCCTTTACAAGATTGGTAAAGGTCATAGAACAGCACACTTTACTGTACTTTGTCTAATCCAACATGTACATCAAATAACACACACGTAATATGAGCTGAATCAGACATCTGAGTCACTAGAAAATAGCAACAAACCAACCAATTTTTTTTCTTTTAAAACATAAAGAATTGTTTTGATCTTATACCTCGAGATCAACTGTTTTTGGTCTTAGTTTTACAAAATGTTGGATAAAAATACACCATTTCAGCCGGAAGTATTTTAAAAGTATGTTTCTACCAGCACCATCTTCATATCCTGAAAGTTACAGGTAAAATCTGTGAACATTTCTGTTTGGGTATGTTACCAATCCTGTACTGAATCTTCAATGTTGAAGACTATAGGACTATATAATGCACAATCTAATGGAGGCTGTCTGGTAGTGTCTGGCTATGATGCAGAAAGACATGAACAAAGACAAAAGTCAGTGATTCATCAATGAAAGGTAAAGTCCCAGATCGGTAACATATCCAAACAGAAAAGATCACAGATTAACGTATACCTTACAGGGTATGAAAATGGTGCTGGTAGAATCATTTTTATGCAGCAATTATCCAGAAATTAGTAAAAACAAAGACTGAAAACAGTTTTGATCTCAAAATCATTCTTTATGTTTTACAAGAAAAAAATTGAGTCGGGTTTTCGCTACTTTCTTGTGACTCAGATGTGAGTGCTGTTCTGTGACCTTTACTAATCATGTTGAAGGAGACTCCACAAATGTCTTCTAAACTGCTGCAAACTGCTCATCAAACACAATAGTGTCTCTAGACAATCTTACCCATTTTGGGAACGGCGCTGCTGATGGAACTTCTGGAGCAAAAAGTACTTGCTTGCGTCAGAGTCAGTAGGAAATGAGGAGCTGCTGGTTCATGTAAAAACCTGTAAAAAAATGGACAAGAAAATAAAGAAATTTACACTGTACATATATACATGTATGCAGATATTATAGACAGCAACCAAATATCAACCAAAGATTATATAGCGCTACGCGCACGATGGAGAACTGACCATAGGGCGCGTGTTAATTTGCATGGAGTTCAAGATCCGCCATTCTGGTGTGAAACCGGCGAGTAGTTTGTACACGAGACGTTTGGAGGCTGGAAGCTTTATCAAAGAAATGGGGAGTATTAGGCAAATTTTTGGCCCGAATTCAATTGAAACCTATTGTAAATAGAAATATTTCAATCATTCATTCAATTTGCAAATTGAATGATGGAATTGGCAAATGGAATGACAAAATGACAAACTGAATGATGAAATTGGCGGACGGAATGACAGAATGACAAACTGAATTATGGAACTCGCGAACGGAATGACAAAATGATAAATTTAATGATGGAATTGGCGGACGGAATGACAAAATGACAAACTGAATGATGGAATTGGTGAAAGGAATGACAAAATGACAAAATGACAAAATGACAAATTGAATGATGGAATTGGCGAACGGAATGACAAAATGACAAACTGAATGATGGAATTGGCGAACGGAATGACAAAATGACAAACTGAATGATGGAATTGGCGAACGGAATGACAAAATGGCAAACTGAAGGATGGAATTGGTGAAAGGAATGACAAAATGACAAAATGACAAATTGAATGATGGAATTGGCGAACGGAATGACAAAATGACAAATTCAATGATGAAATTGGCGAATTAAATGATGGAATTACTGACAAACAATCTAAGCCACCGAACATGTAGTCTACGCCGTTCCATCATAATTGCGTAGCGGCCGGCACCGCATACCGCATAACGGCGCAGCGATTGTTATACATGTAATATTAAGCGTGTGAGCGCTGCTTCGCGCAGCGCTTTGGTGGGTACGCAGTATGGAAGGTTACCCACTTAACATGGACACTGTCATGACGGATGTAACCCCCATTCGCTAATACACGGGTGCGTCACCTAGTTTTTTTTCGTCAGAAAGTCTGAAATGAAGATGATGCCATAATAACGCCATTATGATATTGACGTCTTTTCACTGGTTAGTGATCATGGTGATAAGTGAATCACTATCAATCATTTTAACACGAGAACAAGTTTGCATTTTCAATGTTGATCATTTTTTGTCACATCTTTTCTTTGTATTTTTGTTTCCCTACATGAAATGAAATAAAGAGATATCAATAAATGCCGTCCAATCAGAGGCAATGACTTGCCTGTTGCTAAGCAACTTGTCTGATTGCTAAGCAACATGCTTATAAATTGCTTAACATTGTTGTTAAATAAACTACAGTACATTATATACAACCACCACGTTCACTTCAGCTGACCAAATAAAGCGAGAAAAAAAAAAACCCATGAAATTATGCTCTAAATTCATCAGGACAACAAGCAATTTTCCATAAGTACACATATCTATGGCCAGACGTCAATATAGGATTTGCTAATGTACATAAGCATACAATAAATTTCAGCTGTTAATCATTGCATATTTATTTATCAGCCCCCATTGCCAAGTGCAAATTTATTCCTGAGCAGTGCACTTTCTTTCTCATAGTACAAACAGGCTAGAGCCCTAAGACATTCAGAAATACTTACATGTAGCCAATTTCACAGAACTGCTTAAAGGCATTGCATACGTTTGGTAATGACTCTGAAAATTTATGGCAATAAAAACTTACTTGGTGAGAAGTACAGCTGCTTTGGATAGTATAATGCATATTGAGAAACGTTCAATTCGAAGTACCGCGGTTATGGAAAGATATGTCACTTTTTATCTCCAAAAATTATGAATCTGAGAAGCGTTATGGCCGTAACGCTTCTCAGCTATTGACTAACTGTTATCTGGCGTGAAATAACCGCTCTAGTTTGTCGCCAAAATCTCACAAACGCTACCACCTTTTGAATTGAAACTTTCACAGGTTAGTTTTATGGTATATATATACAATTATATTGGTTTGAAACAAACAATAGGCTCAAATTACCAAACGTATGCAATCCCTTTAAGCACCAAAATTTGCTTTTGCACCAAAATCCTTGGTAAATAAAATCAGTATATTGCCAGCCAAAACTCCTTGTGAATGTTATGCTCAGCAAACAATGTTCGAATACAAGTCAAAAGTAGTAAATGTCACATGGAAATTTGGTTGGTAATCCTGTATGATCAAAGAAGACTTTTCATGCTTAAGCAAGTTTTTTGCTTATACAGTTACTATACCGTTAATTTCATTTAACTGCAAACTAATGTCAATATTCCCTGTTGTTGATTACATGTCTATGCAGCAGACGATGTAGGAAAGACGAAGAAAAGATGGTTGTCAATCTTGAGGAAATGTCACATTGGCTCTACCAAGATTACACCATGGGGGGTACATACATGTACATACAATGTACATTACATGTTGTATTAGCAACACTTCAATATTGCCAAAGAATGAGCAAGACTCACTCACACACACTGCATTCAATATTAATTTTTAAATTGAGGCCAGCGAGTTTAATTAAAGTAGTGACTTATTTTCTTTCTTGTAATCATTGACTGAAGGCAAATGGGCCACAGCCCCAGGGGCAGTTGAGCCCGGGCGGCGCAGCTGGCCTGCATATTGTGTCTATTCTGGCCTTCTATCTCTGTATCTCTTCCGTGTGGTACAAAAAGAGAAAATTTCTGCCTGTGCCGAAACCAGCAGTATATATCTTTCTTGGCAGAAAGACCCAAGGAAATAACAAAAACAACAACAAATACATGTACTGTACCTGTAACAGGGTGCCAAAAAAAAAAATTTGGGGCCAAATTCAGACGACTTTGCAAAACTACTTACATGTATCAGTACAGGATTGGTAACATTATACCTAAAACAGAAATGTTCACAGATTTACCTGTAACTTTCATGGTATGAAGATGGTGCTGGTAGAAACATGCAGTTAAAATATTTCCGCCTGATATGGTGTATACATGTACACTGTATGTATTTATCCAGATATCAGTCAAAACAGTTTTGATCTTGTGGTAAGATCAAAACCATTTTTTATGTTTTATAAGAAAAAATTGAGTTGAGTTTTCGCTATTTTATCATGACGTCCGATTGAGCTCACATTTTCACAGGTTTATCATTTCATAAACATGCTGGAACAGATTAAGTGTGATTGCCGTTCTGTGACCTTTACTAATCATGTGTTAAATACCTTAAATGCACCAGTCTTGCTGCTGTACATGAAAGCAGGGCCAATGAGTGCTAAGCAGAAAATAATACGCTTAGCATAAACGTGTATGGTCAGGATAATATGACCGTGATCTCTTGCAACTGATGTTTGACACTTCATTCTTCTAATTTCAAAACATTATTTAGTATTAAACTATATGTACAATGGAATGCCACTATAACGAACACCGCTATACCGAACATCATCCTTGGCTCCCAAATTTTGTGTACAATAGTGAATACATACCCAATATGGTTCTTTAATTCACTATAACAAATGACCACATTACCAGACAATTAATATCCGTGCATCCCACCATGTTCGTTATAGCAGTGTTCATGATACACAGACTATGGTTTAAATTCTATTACATGTAATTCGATGTACAAGTAAAAAAAAAAATGCTACAAACTGCTCTTCAGCCAAAATAATGACCTGAAATTTATAAAATGCTTAGAGTTGGGAGGGCCTGATGATGTGTTTCGATCCTAGCAGCATCTTTATCGATAAAGATCCTGCTAGGATCGAAACACATGTAATTTGAAAAACAAATTTTGTGAACATGCAATGCATTAATGATACAATCTGTATTAGTGTACACGTATACATCACATCTCACCAGTCTGCAAGAAGAATTACTGCAGGCTGTAACCGGTGTATGCTTGCACATTCATCTTAATGTACCGGTAGTTCATTTGCATCGATCGTCACTAACATTATGTACGTACCGACCAGTATACACATTCATTTGCACTAGCAATATCCAATAAATGCCACAAGCATCATGGACTTTCCTTAGGTAACAGTCTGACAGTTATATGTAATCAGCGTGATGAACATGGACATGGCAGAGATTTTGCTGGCAAGGTATGGTAGACAAACTGTCTATGAATGTCAGAACCAATGAATGTCCTGTACATGTACCGGTATACCTGAACAGCCAGGAGCAAATTTCATAGAGCTGCTTAGCACGAAAATTTGCTAAGCATGACATTTCTGTCTTAATAAAAACAGATTTAACAACCAAATTTCTATTTGTTGTGTATCACTTGTGATTGTTCTGTGGCTGTTGTTCGCTAACCATGAATATCAAATTGAAATTTCAATGGTGGTTTGTTTTATTGGGCGAGACATGTTTGTGCTAAGCAAATTTTTGTGCTTTTACAGTTTTATGAAATTGGCCCCAGGAAGCTTCAAACCTTTGCTACGCATCAATCTCAAAGTTGGTGACTAGACTAAATGCAAACTGGCAAGACAATACGGTTACCTTGGCCTGTCAGACTTGTGGCCAAAGATTATATAGCGCTAGGCCAAGATGGATAACTGACCATAGGGCGAGTGGTAATTGGCATGGAGGTCGCCATTCTCCATACAAATTATACACGATCCGCCATTTTGGTGTGCAACTGGTGAGTAGTTTGTACACGGGACATATGGAGGCTGGACGCTTTATCAAAGAAAAGAGGAGTGTTAGGCAAATTTTGGCCCGGATTCGATTAAAACCTATTGTTTATTGTTTATAGAAATATTTGACATTGATGTGAAGCAGCTGAATATAAAAACGGCGATTTTTGTGGTTTTCTGGACAGGTTTGCAAGTCGCTCATATCATGCTATGGAAACTCCGTACGTGGAGAACCAGAATGGTGCCATGGCAATTACACGTTTCAGTGGAGAGTTTCCCCATCTTGCGCGTAGCGCTATATAATCTTTGCTTGTGGCTCCTTCGACTTGCTTAATACCATGAATACTATACTAGGGCCTAACTGTTGTGCGAAGACATGGCTACATGATGTCAGTGTATGTACATGCAATAGACATACATGTACAGTACACACAGTATTAAGCTCATGTGAAATTCATACACATTTGTCACAGACAGGAGAACATGTTTCTGATTTTAATGCCATTTCCTGCCAACTCAACAATACAAGATGTGTCATGCTCACATCAATGTATCCTTGCACACACAGGGGCTTGGAAACAGAAGCCCATTCTTTCACAATCCGATGAGGTTTCTTAAAGGTAGTATCATACTTTGGTTTTTGTCCAAGAAGTACAGATTCATGGGCATAAATATCAAGGAAGATACAGTCACAGTCATCTGTGAAAATTTCAGTCCCATACGGTGCCCACTTTTTGAGAAAATCGTGAAAAACGGCCACAGTATTTCTTACGTCTTTTCTCTTTTATTCTTGATCTTTTAAAAGATCAAAAAGATTTTCGGTCGTTGTTTGACTAATTTCTGGATAAATACACCATTTCAGGCGGAAAAATTGTAACGGTAGGTTTCTATCAGCATCATCTTCAAACCCTGAAAGTTATACGTAAATCTGTGAACATTTCTGTTTTGGTCTCTTACCATGATACTACCTTTAAAGGTGGTCATAACCTGGCAGGGCCAATTTCATAGAGCTGCTTAAAGGTACAGTAGGCCTACAGGATTGGTAACATACCCAAACAGAAATGTTCACAGATTGACGTATAACTTGTATGGTATGAAGATGGTGCTGGTAGAAACGTACCGTTAAAATATTTCTGCCTGAAATGGTGTTATCCAGAAATTAGTCAAACAAAGACCAAAAACAGTTTTGATCTCAGGATAAGATTTTATAAGAAAATTTGAGTCGGTTTTTCACTATTATCTCATGACTCAGATGTCCGATTGAGCTCAAATTTTCACAGGTTTATCATTTCATGTACATGTTTGATCACGCAAAGTGTGAGTGCTGTTCTGTGCCATATTTAAGCAGAAAAGCAAAAAATTTGCTTAAAAGCATGAAAAGTCTTCCTTAATCAAACAGGTACACCAACCAAATGTTTAAATGTGCTGTTAACTGCTTTTGACTTGAATTTGGCGGATTTCGGCCATTGTTTACAGAGCATGTACATCATATGTCCCCACCATGTCATACCTAGTGAGGAAGACATTTTTGCATAATGGCATGGCCAAGACTATGGTCTGGGTTTTTCAAACTCTGTTTGATCAGATAACCCTCTGGTGGGTTCTACAGACAACATACACTTGTTTGGTTAGCAATCCTGAGAGTAAGACGCATCCATCAGTAAAAAATCCCCAGAGAGACGAACTGACATCTTATTTTCATCCCCTGAATGCTTTCAATTTCTAATCTATTTGAATCCTTACATGAAATAAGAAGCTGGTACAAACGGCACATCAACCCAATAACTAGAACAGCGAAGCTGTCATGGCTCGCTGCAGCCTTACGTGCAGTTACAAACATGATAGCAAACACCCATCCATCACACACACCCATAAAAAAAATTCAACATTTTGAAACAATAAAAAAAACTTCAACATTTTTCATTTACAATAATAACAACATTATTTTGGATAACACACCCATCCCCCCCCCAAAAAAAAAAAAAAAAATCCAACATTTTGAAACAATAGAAAAAACCTCACAATTTTGAAACAATACAAAAAACTTCAACATTTTTCATTAACAATAATACCAACATTATTTTGGATAACACACCCATCTAAAAAAAAAAAAAATAATAATAATAATAATTTTGAAACAATAGAAAAAACTTCAACATTTTTCATTTACAATAATAACAACATTATTTTGGACAACGCACCCATCCAAAAAAAAACAAATGGCGGTTCAAGCACATACTAAAAAAACTTAAACATTTCACACGGATGGCCGAAAAAGGACAGTACGACGCACTGATGGACGGACAGACGGGACGAACGGTACTACTACATAGGCTTCGCTTTGCTTCGCAGCTTGCGAAAAAACAGAAAATGCCCAAGCTTTCAGAAAGATCCTCCTAGGATCAAAAACAAATGTCAGGCCCTCCTACATGTAAATCTGAGCATCTCAAGATTGTTTTGGATAGATCTGTAGATCATGGCGCTTAAATGTTCCTGACTAAGACTCTAATTGCTCCTCTGCATCCCTGAGTAAACAAGGCACATGCATGAGTGTGTTTGATTAACCTCAGTGAGCTTACAGCAGCCAGGGCTTCATCATACTCCCCATGGAGTCCAGGATCGAGGGTCTCAGGACCTCAGTGATATATTAACTGTATAACGTCAGCCAAGTGAAGAGGAATAGGCCTACTACGTGTACATCAAATTACAAGCGTAGTGATGTGCATTAAAAATGGATTTCATTTCAATTGCTTCAGATTTAACCATCCGGTTTCAGACCTTGAATTTGGTTCTGAAAGGGGCAAGGCCACTTTTCCATTGCAAGGGGCACTTCCATGGGAAAATCATAATGTCTATCGAAATATTTGAAGGGAGCACGAAGGCCAAGAACCAGGGCAATGAAGGCTGTGGCCTCAGTTAAATTCAAGGCTTGCGGTTTCAAATTTTCAGAAAACGGTATAACAAAACCAAAAAAGTTGACTAGCGTTTGTCTATAAAACAACCCAAAAGTGTAGACTTTACATTATCTATTATTTTGTCCATTTTGCCAAGTAGAAGCAAACTTTTCACATACTTGATTAAGAAAAATATTGTGAAAAGCCTTCGGAAACTGACGAACGCACGGAAGAATACGTAAATTATATTGTGCACACTGCATCATGCGCATTGCATGCACACACAAGGCTGCACAGCCACCCCGGCCAGACCATTTTTTCACAGGTGTCCGGTTTTCAAATTCTCCGATAATGGACATCACTATGCAAGCGCACAAAGATTTTCATTGTTAACAAAATGTGCTATACAGACAATTATCAAACACAATTAAATCCCACCAAAACTTTGATGTAATTTCACAAAACATTTGAGGAATTTGCTAAAATTTACCTTTTCTTAAATTTATAGTCGACTTTATGCAAATGACATGAAAGACAGATTAAATGTTTTCCTGTCTCAAAATAAATGTTGAAGAAATTCTTCTTTCGCATGAAGAAAAAAAAGTGCTGGGCTTCTAATCTGCATACATGTGTAGGTTAACCGACCTGGATTGAATTATTCGGTTATACATTTTTCACTTTAAAAACTGAAAAGGGAAAAAACAGAGACCAACATTTGGCTTACATGTATGCTCAACAACCCAAAAAATGTAAACTGTAGAATTTCAGTCAGTTATTTTGTTCATTTTGCCAAATAGAAACACGCTTTTCACATGTACATGATGTAAAAGAAACATTGTGTACTTGATCTAAATGCTTGATCTAAGGAATAACATCGTAAAAAGCATTCCGAAAGTGACGATCACATTGAAGAAGACGTATTTATAAATGTCATGCATGTCGCACATGATTACATGTACATACAGTAGGTTAACTGTTAACCTGATTTGTTTTGCAATCAGTAACCGGATACGAAATTACCCGATTTTGCCCGGCACTACTAAACAAACAAAACAAACAAAAACCTGAATCATTAAACTTACACTACAGTACTTACTCTGTTTTTAAATTTGGGGTGAGGCTACATGTACATGTATGATGTACATTGCACAAATGGATTTTTCAATGGTCTGCTGTCCGATTGTGATTATACAAAATGTCACTTCATACGTGTACATTATTTTCAGAATATAATTTCCAAAGAATCAAATTCAGGTAAGTTTCCATGGAAACGAACGAACATACATAACTAACTGACTTTGGAAAAATCATATAAAAATGGAATTAATACGCAGAAATCAATGGATGGATATTGAATTTAAGGTATAAAAAAAACATGAATAAAAGGAACGTGCCAATTGAGAATGACGCTGGAAACTTTCTTTATAAAAGGGTGAGAATGCTAGGCCAAGAATAATACTAGGCAATTTTTTTTCAGGACGTCTTTATAAAGCTCACGTTCAATTCCACAGAACTCAGCACAAGAAGCCGCGTTAATAATCTTGGAGACGAATCGCCCCTTTTGAATGTGTCAACTGAAGCAGAGGAATTTCCAACACTACCGCTCACTTGAGGGAAGAAAAGTAGGTGTCCGAGCAGGCTTGACTGATATTAAATTTTCACACCCGCAAGGCTTTCCCCCTCTGAAAAAAATAATAATACCAAGTAATCTAGGCTCTTTACTTATCAGGAAACACACTGCCTAAGATCCACACGCTGGCGTTAGTTTTGAAGAGAGAGATGGGTTATTTTTTTTAATCTGCTTTGATTAAAGAAATGATACAGAATTGGAATGACCCAAAATAAATATTATGCAGCATCTTTGTGTGAATGCTTAAAGTCTGAAGTGTCGATATTGATAGCAATCTGTGAATTTGTTCCTTCTGAAATGCTGCCGTTGTCGGGGAAAACTGCAATTTGAATACTTTTAAAAATTCATCTCCATGCTACATGTACATTGTATAAAAACGACCACAAATTCACTAAATAGCAAACACACAGAAACCATTATGTCGATTTCTTGAAAATGAAAACACCAATTTTGATGATGCAAGTAGATCTACATTGTACATATGTACAGTGTATGGTACATGTACATTTTTGGTTATCAAGTACCTGGACTTGATGTCTGCATACATGTACGTATGTATGTATAACCATAGGCAAGGATGTGCTCTATGGGTGCACACAATTTAAAGGTTTACTGTAATCAAAACTCATATGAAGTTAAATGCATAGTATTGTTATAAAACTCAACCTGTCTATTATTGTGTGTATAGAAAAAGGAGGTATTTAAGACCCATAATTTAGCACCCCAATTTTCACAACGAACTTCCTTGCTTACTTACATCATGTGCATTACATGCTAGTAACTTACACACAGCATGCACAGTATACTGTGGTGCAAGCCTAGTTCTGTAATTGATGTCACCTGGATCGCTTTATATGGGGACTTTTGGGGGGGACGGGGTGTACAGTATACACAATTACACATGTACCGATTTTGCAACTTTTTGGTAAAAATTAGGCACATTGTACATATTATATACAAATATCTAGTCATTGATTATGTAAATAAGCAACATTTTAAAGCACTTTCATCCCTTTCTCAAATTTAATTACAGTAAACCTTTAATTATACACTCAGCGTAGGTACAATGTATATTATACTGTACATGTAGGCCTACTGATTGCATTTGAAATTCAATAGGCCTATGTGTTTTTTTTTAATATCGAACATTTCAATTTGTACTGTACTGCTGATCGTAAGGATATTAGTTGCATCATGTATGTTCATATGTACATATGTAGATTTAATTAGCCATGAAACTCAAAATACCAAGTTAGACATTAAAAAAATTGATCTACCAGAGGAAGTAATTAAAAAACACTGACGCAGGGTGTACATGTACAGTGTACCTTCATCAGTTCAATGGTGTACTAGAAATTGGAAACGTGTATGCATAATTACATAAAAATAACGAGCTTTCGATTCGAGACGGGAGAGCCTACAGGACGGAGAGTCAACTCAAGGTGACGACCTCCACACAGTCCACACGGACGCTCCCATCCACATGCAAAAGCTGTTTCGATTCCTTTGGTGGACGGGGACGTACTTGTACTTGGGCCTAGTGACATGATCACTGGACGCTGGACAGTGTGTGGAGTAATATGCTTTCGTTTAATAGTCCAGGCCCCAGGGGCCAATTTCATAGAGCTGCTTAGCGCAAAAAATCGCTAAATAAGCATGACATTTCTGCTAAGTAATAAAAACAGGATTAACAACAAAATGTCCATGTGTTGTACATCACTTGCAGTTGTATCTTTGGCTGTTGTTCGCTGACCATGAATATCAAATCAAATTTTCAATGGTGGTTTTGTTTTATTTGGGCAAGCCATTTTTGTGCTAAGCAATTTTTTGTGCTAAGCAGCTCTATGAAATTAGCCCCTGTTGATCAATCGCAAATTTATGCATTTAGTAAAATGCTGGAAATTTAGATGTATCTGACTTCCATATCAGTGCTCGAAATATCCACTAGACCTTGGACCGAGTCTAGTGATTTCAGTGTTGGTTTAGCAGAGTGTGTACTGCACTAGTCCGGCTGTCTAATGATTTTGTTTTCTTTGCACAATTAAAATGTTGCCTAAGTTGACAATTATGGTTTTCCTATGTACATGAATGCCACAAGGCTAGTGAAAAAAGTTCAGGTCTAGTAAAATGCTTCAACTACTAGACCAGCTGTCCACTGCTTTTTTTCACGAAGTTCGAGCCCTGGGTTTTGCAACAAAAGGCCTTTTCACACGACGCAAAAAAAACTCTCAACCATTGACATGATTAAGAAATTCTCTCACGGTTGCAAAATCTTACAAAAGTGTCATCGTGTGAAAGGAGACCCATGCTTGAGAGAGAGTGACCGACGTACCTGGTGAATCCTTGAGAGATTTTGACCGAGGTCCAGACCCATGAGAACATTTCTCAATGGTTGGGAGTTTTGTTAGCGTCGTGTGAAAAGGCCTTTATCAGCCAGGACATTAAAATGATAACCATTCTGACACAGATTCATCACCGTTATGTGATTATACGAACCTAATATACGTTAATGTATTTGGTTTAGATCGAACACTTAAAGATTGGAGTAGCCAGAAAGGATATTACAGTAGTTGCATACTCTCCGCATTGGGAAATGACCACATCAAACAGACATTTGTACATATCAGATTCCCCGGCCATGTTGCCCCTTTAACTGCACGAAGTCCGAATTGTCACTGCAGTGCAGGTCTACATGTCCATATACATTATTACAGTACATGATGCACTGTACGTAGTGCTGTTAATGTTACTGCCCTGGGCACTGCCCCATCCCCATGCTTACGGACCGGACGTTATTTTGCCTGAGAACCGTTTCTCAAACTCAACAAAAACACTGATGGCACTCAATGTACACTGCAATACACTGAACATGTAATACAGTGAAGAATTATTTCAATTAAAGGGATGGTACAGAATTGGTAAGACAAAATACACGTCATGATCACAGATTCACATGAAACTTACACAGTATAATGGTGATGACAGGAGAAAAAATCCCATGAAATTTTTTTGTCAGAAATGCCATATTCGTTGAGAAATAAATGAAACTATTTTCCGATTGGAATAAATCGCTTCGAAGCGTTTTATTCATTCGTTGAAATGTGTACAGTCTTCTGTGCACGGGTTTTCACTATTTTCTCGTGACCCAGATGGCTGATTGACCTCAAACTTCTACAGGTTTGTCAGTTAAGGTATATGATGGATTACATAATGTGCTTTTGTGTCAGCAACGGTTTTGTTGCAAACACCAGTTCTTGAATAGTTACTAGGTGGGACCTGGAATCAACAACAATAGAATATGAGGGAAGATTGTGATCAATGCTTTTTTCCCAGTACGTTCAAAATTACAGACACAAGAAAATTCTCATAAAATAAGGACTGCTCAGCTTTCGGATCGTCCATCATCTTGGTTTCGCTCTCCGCCAATAAGAAACAAGCATGAAGTCACGTGTGTTTGGCGGAGAACCACACAAGATGGCAGATGATCCGAAAAAGTCTGAAACGATCGTCTGGATTTCCATCGGAAAACATCGATTTTGTTTTACACGGAAATATTGTAAGCACAAACAAATAAGCTGCATTTCATCTTTGACATTATGAGAAGAGATGGAGCGATTTTCAAACTGATCTGTGATAATTGATGTCATTTGGTAATTTTTTTGGCACAAGTAGGCCTATCGTGAAGTCATGGAAGTAGTACTAGTAGTACAAGTACAATGTTTTTCTGTGTACAAAACAAGTCTATGGAATTCTCTGGGTCTAGCCTGGTACTAGTCAGTGGAATTCTTCCCCAATTTCCAGAGAGAATCCCTACACACCTTTCCCTTTTTGGAACCACGCCCCCAGCATCATGACTGCATGATGAGCACGCATGTGCATAATCCCATACACAGCTAGCACAGGGAACATCACATCACAAATCAGCATGTGAACGATCAGGATATGCAAAAGTCAAGTGATTTTATTTAAAAACTGTTTAGGGCCTACTGAGGTTCGCTGCTTAAGTTAAGCCTTAACTCTGAGAACACTTAGACATTTATTTCTGCTTCTACTTACCGACTTCACCAATCAGAACATCCACAGTCAACCGACATTTAAAGAGAAAGTCACAAATTAGGAACACTTCCACTCCCTTTGCCAGTTTCTTGTCGTCTGGTAAATAAATAGACTGTCTGTATCATCATGCAAGGTGCATGGGGAACTAGATTCTTGATTAAAATTAGCGGTGAAGGTAAATAGCCCCACCTTGCGACCATATTTGGAAAGGTTCCTTTTTGGGGGGGGGGGGTGCATTAAACTTGTTGCCATTTTGTTGCGTTTTTATAGTGTAATTAAAAAAAAAAGAAAAAAAAGGAACATTAAAGACAGGCCAAGAAACTGTCTTACTGCTGCCAAAAACAACTAACTTGTGAAATGAAAAATTATTTATTTCTGAGCTATATGCAATGAGCTCCATATCAAAACATATACGAATGCTTATAAGTGTCATGTGAAAGTGTTTGTTACCTTAAAAAAAAAATGAAAATCATAACATTTTGATGTTTGGTCAGTACTATTGATCCCCTTGTTTTGATACAACCCGTCGATTTAAAAATATTGACTAAATATAGTTTGAAAATACTTTACATTTCTATTTATGACAACTGCTTTTGTTACTTTTATTACATTTTTTTATAAACAAAACAATAATACTTGATGGCATTAATAGACACCCGTACTGCTTGTCCTCATGAACTGTACGTTTATAAACAAACGCCATCCTTTTGCCGATCTCATTCCACAGGGGGCTAGATGATGTCCTTGGTGGAGTAGTCTGCGAACCTCTCCCTTCCAAAAATCGTTCAAAATCACTCGAAACAGTCATTTGAAGTCGATATCCTCTACACAAACTGAATCATTCGGACTTTGAGTTGTTTTTCATGACGTTTTTTTCCTGGTTATTTTGATCATTTTGTGGGAGACGAAGTGGAGCGCCTGCCAAGTTCCCCTTTGACAACTTTCATCGGAAGAGGTCACCGGTCACCGTGTTTGTGCGTCAGCTGCCAAGGGGGCTCGCGCGTCTAATTCCAGGCCGAGGGGCACGGAATTTCTTCGCTGACAGACCGCGGACTACGGTGCACAAACCTCATCAATCATGGGGTTGCCGCAGCCAAGCTGTGGCCACAGGTTTCTGCGGATCGCACTGTTTTTCTACATGTTCTTTTATTGGGTAAGATGTGTTCACATTTCCAAGTTATTTCATATGAAGACTTTACATTTAAATAATGGCCACAATACAAATAAATTGCATTTAACTAAGGCCTGTTTTAATTATTTGATTAAAAACGCCTAAGTAATGTTTAGGGCATATAGGCCTAAATACTTTAGGCCCTACCCAATAGTTTACTGACAATTGGCCGCAATGGCCGGGGTTAGTGTTTTTTATGCCACCCATATTATTTTCAATATTTATTTAGCTTCTTCTGTTCCAAAATGAGAAGTTAAAGCAAATTTATTCATGGGTCTTGTAAAGTAAAACCCTAAAAATAAAATGAACATATTCTTACCCAAATAATAATATGGGTGGCGTAAAACTCACTAATGCCGGCAATGGGCAATGTATGTACATGTATTTTTATTTGCATTTACTAAAAGAGGTGGTTTGACTGAAAAAAAATTTATTGTTGATTGTTGTTTTTAAATAAGAAATAAGAACTCAACTCAGTCCCTCCTCTTTTTTCTAACATTGAAGCACTTCAGACGCAATTTATAGTGGGCCACTGTTTCCTTTTATTGGGGGGGGGGGGCGTCTGCAGTGGTACATGTTCTTCTACTAGGTCCCCCCCTAGAAAAATAATAATAATTTTATTATTAATAATGAATTTAGAATTTGTTTTAAAAAACAATTTGTTATACTAGAAGTCCAAATTTTGCTTCTCAAAATGTCGGAGATACACTTGTACAATTCTGAACATTTATTTATAAATGCTTAATTAATAACCCTCTGTCTCCTGAAAGCTCCCCTTAAGTCCCGGCATGTTCCACTATTTTAAGATATATTATCATGGAGATGCTACAGAAATCGCAGGAAGCAGCATAATGATATGACATAATTCAGGAGACGGGAGTATGTGACACCCAAATGACCCAATTAGTTACCGTTGGTGATTCACTATATATAGGATGTGATATTGCAGTTAGACAATTTATATGAATATTTGATGATGATCTCTTCCCAGTGAAGATATAATATAATGCAATACACGGTATATGCCTAAATTATCAGGTTTTAGAGGACATCACCCAGTTCCTCTGCCGTCTTTCAAATAACTGATTAGTCTCACTGAAGAAATGTCACAGTCTACTGCAGATGTAATAGGGCAAAAATATTGGAGCGCATGGCCGACCACATACTGGGCACTCACTGATGTGAGGAATTTGCTCATACATGTGGTGATGTGTTTAATTCTTGCTGAAGTTACAGCTAAAGAAATGCTGGCACTAAAGCACTAAATCAACATTTTTTATTTCAACGATCTCGGTATCATGTTCCCCAGGAACCTTGTTGCTGAAAATGCTGTCAGTGTACACAGAGCAAAACGAGTTGGGTAACATGTCACAGCAACATCTCGGTAACATGTTGGCCAAATGTTACTAGTGTACACAGTACCCAAAGTTATGTTCCCAGGTGTGTTGCGGACTGTTGCCCTAACTGGGCAACATTTTACCGAAAATGTAACCAAAATTGTTGACAGTGTACACTCTACTTAAGGCTCCTACAGGTACAATGAGGGATGCTGTGGCTTATTGGTCTGGCGTGTTGGACTCAAGATCTTGTGGTCAATCTACAGATTGTGGGTTCAAATCCAGCCACGTGCTAGTGGTACTTGCGTCCTTGGGCAAGACGCTTTGTCACATGTTGCTTCTCTTCACCATGTTCACCCAGGAGTAAATGGGTACCTGTGAGGGTAGAGACGGCTTTGTGCTTGATTAGCCTTTGTGCGCTTTACAGTAGCCAGGGCTGACACTCCCCAGGGAGTTGAGATTGTTTTAGGAATAGTGGGGCCCGATGACCAGAGATAATAATGGTAAGCGCCTTGAGCACCCTCTGTGTGGATATGTTGTGTGTTCTAAATTTCTCACTTACTAATGTAAGAGCTTTTCAAGTCTTTCTAAGATTCAAGCGCCTGTCTCAACGTTAATGGCAAGGAAAATGACTAAGTCTAACTGTCTAAGATAATGGTGGCCAGTGACATTACAGTTGATTGAAGTGACATCAGCTGTGACACAGCTGATGACAGTCACAGTAAGCATAAGTCACAGTGACAATTGACAACATGACAGGAAGATGACAACAATAGTGATGATTCAGTGTGACTGCATTCTCAGTCCTTGGTCCCCCCCCCCCCCCCCCCCCCGGCCCTCTCCTTACCCAACCTCCAAATTGAACTTTTTAACTCATTGACTGAGCACTTGCCAACTGCTTTACCTAGCATGCTTACCGACTTCCCAAATTTGCTTACCTGATTGAAAAAAATGAACCTTTAAGCCCTGCATTCCTTATTGAATAATACCAAAATGGAGCTCAGAGCTTGGCAATAGTTTACATACAGTACACTATGTGTAAGTAAGCACTGTACTCTCCTGAGGACGAACAGAGCACACTGCCAGCAGGGTTCTAGCCAGACCAATTTTAGTGGTGGGCTCTAGAAATGAAGTTGAGCCCTAGTCCGCTACATGTACAGATATACGGTAGGCCTACGCTAAAAATTGGAAATTACATCGTCTTGTAAACATTGAGAATCAGTGCTTCACATTTCAAAATACAGAAAAGAGTGAACTTTATTCAGGAATGTGATCAAAATTCACGATATTGGCAATACTTTTATTCACTCTGCGGAAATTCGTGCTGGGCGGCAGAGTTTATTTCAGACCTATGTTCCGGGCGCAAATTTCCAGTGCCGGGCTGGCCCGCCCAGCGCCACCCACCGTGGCTAGAACCCTGACTGCCAGGAACGTCGAGAGAATACAACCGGTTCTTCTCAGAACCACACATTCTCACAGAAGAGATTACATGGTGTCACCGCAAACCTACCTTCTATGCTTCTTTCACTTGCATGTTCTTGTAGTTCGTCATATCATGGAGGTAGAAATAGCTAAGTTGAGAAAGATCCTGCGAGGATCGAAACGCGTCAGGCCCTCTTAACTTAAAGCATTCTTTTAGTCTTATTAGTTATTTACATGTTCTGTATCTTGGTTTCATTTTGTTATGTTTGTCTTGAGAAAGTCTGACTTTACCGTAAATTGATTTTGATCAGACAAACAAAAGTTCTGTCATCAGATTTGACTACCGTAACCCAGAAACTTACCCGCATTTCAAAATCACTTTCCTCTAACAAAATCAACGTTACACTTCAGGTGTAAAGAGGTTTTACTGGGACACTTTGGAGCTGGGTCTTCAAGTCTCAAGTCAACAGCGCATGCATGAGCACAGCAACGCATGCATGCTCAGAGATACATTAGCAAAAAGCGACTTCAGTCGACGTCTCAAAAGTCTCCCATTGTTAGCCATGGCCTATTTTTTCTTCCTTAACCATGTTTACATTGTATTTCAGGAATTGGGGAAATTGGCACAAACTATCAGGCTGTGCTCGTTGCCACTGTGGTCAGCATTCTGGTCAGTCTTACACACTTCACATACATTACTCATTCGTGCTGGCCAGAGCATGGATGCAGAAAGTAAATGGGGCCAGACAATCCCAGATGGTCTCACAGTCTCATGATGTCTGATGTCCACAGATCAATAGACGTTATTATTACTAATCATGCCTCACTGTATTCCAAGGTCTTTCTACAGGCAAGATGTAAATTAGATTGATTCTGAAAACAATACATCATATGCATGACATGTAGTACTGTAAGCCAATTGGTGATGAATTACATAATTTAAGACCAATCCACGGCACATATACTGTCCGCCATTACTGCAGTGTCCCCGCCTGCCTTTTGTCCATCAACAAAATAATGTACGCTCCGCTGCACTCTATAATTGCAGGGTGTATGTCCCATGATTAGGGGACGACATGTACACCCTGCAGTATGAGTGCAGCGGACGTAAAATCTTTTGTTGCTGGACAAAATACGGGCGGGGACACACCAGTAATGACAGGTGTTTTTCCCCTCCATGGTCGCGCCGTGGGATCGGTGTATGTAGATCATAGAGTTAAATAAAAAAAACTAGAATATGTGTGCTCCGTATTCAATATGCTCTCTGACGTGGATGCGCAGCCGCCATCTTTCATGGTGTAACTTTGCAGGCGAAGTAGAGTCAAAATACCCGGATGTTACTCGGTGAACTGTGCACACTGTGCGTGATGCAACAGGCAACGCAATGTGTGGAACATCCCAAAGGCCTACCAGAACGGACCGAACGGGAGTACGAATATACGGATATACGCACAATTTGAAATGGGATGCGCATGTCTGCCCTTGTTTGGTTTTAGACAATGGCGCTGGCCATGGTTCAAGGTATCACGTTCAGAGTGCACACTCTAGGTTTTTATTTAACTCTATGAGGTACATTCATGTACATAGACTGCTTAATTACACAACCCAGGGGTTAAGATTATGAAATGCCATCCCATGTTTTGTTTTAGTTGACTGGAATCGCTGGATGTGAACAATTTATTTTTAATGTGGAAAACCCGCATTGACTGCAGCTGCAGAGTGGCTGTACATTTTGTCTGGCAATCTGGGAACCACGCCACAACAGTGAGTCATATCCTGAGCGACCTTTAGCCTCGTATAGCTTCCCTCTCCATTATTAATGCACTTATAGGATCCGGTTACTGGTACATGTATACATTCTACATATGAATCCCTCAGACCCCCTACCAAATGTTTAGTTCACTTTTCAAAAACCAAAAAGCTCAATACAAGTAATAAACTGCTGCATACTGCTTTTTGAGCCCCCAAATGACCTGAAATTTATAAAATGCTTGGAGTTAGGAGGGGCTGAGACGTAGAACATTGTAGAATCCAGAAACTATTAAGTTAGAAGACAAGGCAATGAACAGATGTTCAGGATCCAATTGTATGTGGTTTTTACCATGTTAACTACATGTGCTTTCCAAACTTACTTACAAAAAACGTGAAACCGATTTTCATGTCATTTTCACAGGTCAGTTGTTATGATATGAAAACCGGATGATTGAAATTATAAAAACATTTCCTACATGACCAGGGGTTGATTTCACCAAACTCATCGCAACTTACGATCAATCTTAGGACTTAGGATGCATTAAAGCCCCCCCGTAGAATTCCTGGGATATGATGGGTTATTGTTTGTAAACCGGGTAACGATTGATCGCAGGGCTTTGAGAAATCGACCCCTGTTCCACTAGGGTGGGGCGTGATTTGTGACTGTCAAGTGTCATGCAGTACACTTGCATAATATGTCCATTATTGCTATGACTCATAAATAATATTGACATGCAGTCTATTATTAAATTTGCTGACTTATTTCATTTGCAAATATGCAATTTTCCAATCAAATGATATTGCAAGTGTGCAGGCTACACAACATTTGACACTGTCACAAATCTTACCCAAGCCAGCTGACCAGTTGGAATACCCATAAGCCATAAAAAACATGACATTGACATGAGTGAAGACAAACAACTTGTGCAGAAAGTTTGTTATGGCATGTAAGGATGAGTCAGTTTTCCTGTGCGCTTGTATCTCTCAATGCTACATGTACACATGTACTGTATCACAAGAAATGTGGGATGTTACAGTTCTTGAGACTGAGAATATTATTTTTTTTTTTTTCAAATTTCATGAGTGTATAGCCCTGTCCGCACTGAACTTTTTTTCTGGGGATTTCTTGGGTAAATGAAAAATGGGCAAATATTATTGGTGTCCGCACTTGGACTTTCAACTCAGGTAACTTAACCGTGCACGTGCGGAAGAATTACCGAGCTGTTGATGCTAGGCTCATGAGGGTACCCGACTCGCACTGTCCGCACTGGACTTTTTGTCTCGGGTGAAGTATCTCGGGAATTCTTCCTGGGCAGAAGTTGGCTGGTAGGAATACCTGTGTGGCTCGGGAAAAGTAACTGAGAGGAAGACTTTCCGAGACGTCCGCACTGGACTTAAAATGGGTAAAGTACCCAGCGTCTTGGTAACTTTGCCCAAACAAAGTCCAGTGTGGACAGGGCTTATGTATGCATATAGAATTTGGGCTGGTATTACGTGATTATCTTTTATCCCCTTTGGAATGGCATAATTACAGTCCTGTCTGATTACAGTAAAATGATAAAGTATTGTGTGTGTGTCCCTTGCTTGAATTAAAGAGCCCTTGTGCAAACATTTCATTGAAAGCTTAGAATATTTAATCCATGGAACACCACCAGGGCCATCCTGGGTTGAGTTAGCACCAGGTTCAGTGCTCTGGTGTGAAAAGACTTTTTGTTTTGGTGCACCCTGGGTCATCCTGAATCCCCTCCCACAAGTTCAAAGTAATGTGTGTCAGACTTGATCCTGCGTGAACTTTGGAATAAAACAAAAAAATACAACAAAATGTCTCCCTATTGACTGGTGTCTCCTAAATGTTAACTTTCAGATGCTAACCTGTCTCCCTATTATGCAATTTAGAAAAATTATTATTATTATTATTATTATGATTAATTTCTGGTAATAACACCAAGGATTCCTCAAAAGTGCCCTAGGCACTGTAGCTCGCAAGCCTGATGAAACCTGTTATGGAAAGATGATGAAAAGAAGGCGAGGAAAGAACCACTACGCCAACCTGACTCCCCTCAAATGATATTTAATTCGCATGTCCTCTTTTGATCTCTTGCAGCTGATCGGAACAACTATTCTGTGTGTGGGTATCTATGCTGAGATTGCCAAATGGAACTATCAGAGCATGGTGGATGTGTTTGTGACGCCTACTAGCATCATGGTGGTTGTGGGTGTCTTCATGTTCATTCTAGGGTCCTTGGGCTGCATCGGAGCACTCAGGGAGAACATCATACTCCTCAAGATTGTGAGTACCAAAACCTCACTTAAAGGTTACCTGTAATAGGGATGAAAGTATATTTCAGATTATTGCTTAATGCATTTGACTATATAAATTTTAACTTTTATGCACATGTAAGTGCTTCATTTTGGCTCCAAAGTTAAAACAATCAATACATATGCCCCACCTCCCCAAAAAAACCCTCGGAACTGACCCACACAACAATGCGTGTGGCAGAACAAGTAGGCTCGCACCGCAGTAGCTCTTGCTGGCTCTTGCACATTGTAGGATTTTGCTCTTCGATTTGAACAAAAACGCGAGGTCGGCAGTTTTGCAACTTGAAGTTGTATACTGTGTAGCGTTCTGCCGGTGACGTTGCAAGGTTTTTCGTCACGAAAAGTAGGGTGCTAAATTATTGGTGTAAAAAGCCTCCTTTTTCACGTACAATTTTTTTAGCAAAAACAATAATAGACATGTTGACTTTTATGACAATACAGATATATTTAACTTCATATGAGTTTTTATTTCAGGTACCCTTTAAGGCCTTTTCACACGACAGTAAAAAAAAAAAAACGCTCAACCATTTAGAAATTCTCTCACAGTTGCGAAATCTTACAAAAGTGTTATCGTGTGAAAGGAAACCAATGCTTGAGAGTGACCGACATCCCCGGTGAATCCTTGAGAGATTTTGACCAAGGTCCACACGACAACATTTCTCAAGGGACCCAAACGGGGTGCTTTGCAATGCGCATGCATGTGTTTTCTATGTGTTACATGGTTTTTGCAAGTGCCTGCTTTGCGCACAACCTCGGCGTTGTGATGGTTTTAGCCGCATTTTACATTCATAAAATGCATAGTTTATCAATCACCCGCATTCCGTCTCAAGGGAGGCTTGCGAAATGTTACACTGTGCCGTATGAAAGGACGCAAAAGCGGCCAGCATAAAACCGTTTTGTAAAATGTCTCAATGGTTGAGAGTTTTTTCTGTGTCCTGAAATGTTGTATTTATCCAGAAAGAGTAAAACCAAACACCAAAAACATTTTTGATCTTGGGGTAAAATAAAAAATCCTTCTTATGTGTTATAAGAAAAATTGAGTCGGGTTTTCGCTAAGTTCTTGTGACTCGAATTGAGCTCAAATTGTCACAGGCTTATTATTTCATGTACATGTTGGATTAGACAAAGTATGAGTGCTGTTCTGTCGCAATATACCAAGGTTGTACACGCCCTATAAACACAGCATGGTCCTGTGTCAAGTACTTGACAAGTGTTGAAACTAACCCTACTCATGAGGTGGGTTGAGGGCGTTTGACCTGTGTCATGTTTGTTGACAATTTCAATATACCGGTAAGTATAATATTGGCCTTGAAGTGTATTTTGTGTTGAGTAATGTGAACTGTGCTCTAGTGTTGAAATTTGGAATACCAGTACATACACATTACACAGAATGGCATTATGTTTTACATATGAACTTATTATTGTTAGATACTTCTGCGTATAATTGACGCGGCAATGATGTTGTTTTGCTTTTGTTTCTAGTTTGGATGGACCCATGCCATTGTCTTCATCTTGTTGCTGATATGTGGTATTATTGCTCTAATCTTCAAGGGTCAGGTAAGCACTTGACAAGATACCCTCATGTTTCACTTTGATATTAAAGGTACTATCATATACTTTGGTAGCATACCGAAACAGAAATCTTCATGGATTTACCTATAACCAGGGATAAGATTTCTCAGATTAAAATCTGATTTCAGATTTTTTTGTTTTGGATTTCAGATTTTTTTCCTCACAGGCTGTGTAAAAAAGTATAGGAGATTTTCAGATTTCAGACTTTTTATGCTCGGCCCTGTCAGCTGTTTTCAGACATTTGTATCATTAGTCAATCTCATCCCTGAGAGAATATAATAATAAGTTATAATAACTTACAGGATATAAAGATGGCGATGATAGAAACATACCGTTAACATTTGTCTGCCTCAAATGCTGTATTTATCCAGAAAAGAGTAAAACCAATGACCAAAAACAATTTTGATCTTTTAAAGATAAAAAATAATGGTGAAATGTCTTAAAAAATACTTAGGGCATTTTTCACTGTTTTCTCAAAAAGTGGGCACCGTATGGGACTGAAATTTTCACAGATGACTGTCACTGTGTCTTCCTTGATATTGTTGCTCATGATCCTGCATTTCTGTGACAAAAGCCAAAGTATGATATTACCTTAAATGAACATTTTGCAGAGTTGGTTATAATTGCTTACTATTGCTTACTAATATTGCTTACTAAAATTGCTTACTAATATTGCTTACTAATTGGTTATCATTTCACTGTAGGCGAAGGACTTGGTCAGCAGTACCTTCAAAAACACCATTGAGGACTACTACAATGATCCAGACATCCAGTTCACCATAGACTCTATCCAGCAAAATGTAAGATTCATTGACAAAATCCTGTGATTAAAACTTGCGTCTGCCACCACTGTGCTTACTGTCAAACCAGTAATCTATTTATTTTTCCAAGAGGATATTTTGAAAAAAGTTCTTGTCCAAAAATGCTTCATGATTATGACGAGTCTTTGTAGTATACAAACATCACATGGTTTGAGAGTGGGCAGTCGATTGTAGCTTCCAACTTTCATGTCAACTTCCAACACCGAGGGAAGCTAGAATCGTCTGTCCACCTGAAATAAACCATGTGATATTTGTTTTACTAGGCCTACACCTCATTAATATTCTTTATTGTCCACAATTTTGTTTTTATATGTGTTTTTATCTTATAGGGAAAAAGAATTTCACTTTTAAAGTTGTTTCAATGTGATGAAATAAAATATTGAATTGAATTGAATTGATTTATTTTATCGAGAAATGCAGCAAAGCGTTCATGTTTTTTAACTTCATGTAGAGCGAAGTTCACGCATGTTGTGCCGCTTGTGCGCACTACAAACTTTTGCCTAGGATGCGCAGTGAGATGTTCCATGTGCAGTGAGATGTTACATGTGTAACAGTTCCTTCAGAGATTCCCCGGCCTACTCGCTGGTGATCAGCACATATATCCACTGGCACATGATGGCAAATAGGACTCCGGGCTTTTTTACGTCACATTCAGATGTTCGGACAAACAAGTCGCACGTTGCCCCATTAACTTACAGTAAACGTTGTGAAATTTGTCCGAAAATCCGGGTAACTATAGTTGTCGATATAAAGGGCGTGTTCTATAAATAGCTCGAGCGCGGAGCCCTATTGACCAACTGGGATTTGGCTCTAGGTCATGAATATGTATGAGGTGTAGTAATTTGGGATATTAACCTATAAAATGATTCTTTTCCTGTTTTTCACAGTTTGACTGTTGCGGAGGATTTGGTTTCAATGATTGGGACAACAATGAGTATTTCAAATGCACAAGCCCTGGTGTCAATGCATGTGGTGTGCCCTACTCCTGCTGTATATCTACAAAGGTAACCTATCTGTTAAAGGTTTACTGTAAACGCATTTGGGAAAAGGGTGAAAGTGCTCTGAAACTATTGCTTAATACATAATTCATGACTATATAAATGTATAGTTCTATGTAAGTGCTTAATTTTGACCAAAAAGTTACAAAATCAGTACATGTATGCCCTGCCCCCAAAAAAATTCCCCTTGGAACCGATCCACGCAACAATAGCGTGTGATGTCACCTACAGAACTTGTAGGCTCGCACCACAGTATACTGCGTTGCGTTCTGCATGCGACGTAAGCAAGGTTTTTCGTCGTGTGCTAAATTATTGGTCTAAAATACCTCTAAAATAGTTCTTGACACAAAGTGTTGCGTTTAATAGTTTATTCTATAAACTATTTACCATTAACTAGTAGAATTATTCTCACTGTTTCATAAACATGTTTTCTCTCCCAGACTGAGGCTGTTGTGAACACCCTGTGTGGCAGCCAGATAAGGGAGGGGGATCCCCACCCATACGAAGTGGATGATCTCATCTATGTTAACGGATGCACAGATGCCGTCCTGACTTGGGCTGAGGACAACCTCGGGCTGATTGGTGGACTGGCGCTGGCCTTTGCCTTCGTGCAGGTGAGTTACCATGGTAACAGCATCCTGCGTGGTAACCATTCATCAGCATCATTAACCAACATCAGAGCACTGCGAGTGTGTTCATTCTAAAGTTGTTATTTCCCCCTCAGTCTCAAAACACCGATCCAGTAGGCCACGCCCCTTGACAAATTGACCACTTTTGTAATTACAAAGGCCTTTTCACACTATCCAAAATCTCGGGTTGGAACCGGATCGAACCCCGAGATTTTTTTCAACCATTTTCACACTTGAACATTTTCAACCCCGAGCCAACCCGGGTAGGACGGCCTAGCCGGATCGAAATCAACCCTGGTAGGGTTCAAAATCTCAACCCGGTTCCAAACTGCATTTTGGGCTTTGTGACGTGTGATCTGTGTTGTATGAGCCGGTTCACCATAAACGTAGCGTGAAAGTTGCATCTCTTTGATCCGGTTCAAAAAACCGGGGCGGATCCGTGTTGTTACAACACGGATCAAAAAGGAGATAGTGTGAAAAGGCCTCAAAACTGAGTAATATTGGGCTACATTTATAATCAAATAAAAGCCGCGCATTCTCATCAAAGTATTTTATCTTCACATGATATCAGTGTTGCTTACCATTTTTACTTCATATTTCCATAGTTTTACACTTCTTTGCATAATTTCATCGTTCATAATTCCGTCTTCAATCTTCTATTCCTTTTATTTCGCCAACTTTTCCTGCCAACAGATTTTTGGCATTGTCCTGATCTTTCTGTTTATGGACAGAATCAGGGATAAGATGGTCAGGTACACGGTGTATGACCCCTGACCTTTGACCTTTGTAAGTCTGACCTGTGTTGCCATGGTTGCTGCTAAATGGCCTGTGAAGAATGTGACTGGAATGTACACGTAGTTGCAACGTGTGAAGTTTTTTTTGAATGATTAACAGATTAAATGAAATGTTTAACCGTTTAACAAAAACTCAGTCAGTTTCCCTTGTGGTTATTTCACGAATATATTAATTAAAAAGCTGTATCCTCTTTGAGTGATCCCCCATGTACTGTTCCCAGGTTGCAGCATTGTTGCATGTATCATTGAAACGATCCCTGGGGTGTGACGGTGTGTGCGTGGTTTCATGGCTTCTGACTGCCAAACGAACAAAGATGGTTGACTATTGGGGTCACCACCAACATAGGGCTGGATGGCTCAGTTGGTAGAGCGCCTGTACGGTATTCAGGAGGTCGCCGGTTCGAATCCCGCTCCAGTCAATTTTTCTTTGTTCACTTTTCAATGAACTAAAATTTAGTGATATTGATGTTTGTGAAAGATCTGATGCACATTTAAATAGTGAATACTGGTAGTAAATAACATGTTTTCTCTACGCCTGTGTGTTTTGTGTGTGGAATTTTTATTTTTATAAAACTGCAAGCATGGAGGAAGGAAAATCTGTTTTCCTTCCTCAATGCTTTAAAGGCAGCGTACAGGATTTGCAAGGCCTCCAAAACATAATTATTGAGTTTGAGACAGAAAATGGACTCAACAGTTCGTAAACAGTGCAAACAGTCACCATGGGAAATCTTGGTTCATCAGATGCTGGAGTTTTCAAGGAAATTAAGATTTGGTTTCTTTTAAAAAGGTTGTTCGTCTGAACGATTTAGTAGCATTTCGAAAGCGTGGTGTAGCCGTGAAGGATTCGAAGGGGGGCAAGATTATTTTGACCGTATTTCTGCTATCCACATGAAGAAAGCATAAAAAGGTGTATGAAACAATATTTGTAAGGAAGTTTAAGACCTTCACTTTTGTTTAAGTAGCAAAACGCACATCATTTGGTTCATGCTCACCCCTATAAGTGTAAACTGTAGAATACATACTTGATTTTCAGTCCATTTTGCCAAGTAGAAACTTGCTTTTTCTCGTCTTTCATCAAGTCTTACTAGATCGTCGTACTGATTACCATTTATCACTATTAATAATAATATCATACATGTAATAATAATAATGTAAATCAATACTAAGTTTTGTGTTGTAATTGTACCATCTAATACAGTATCCGTTATTACCCTAGATAACTTGTGTTATAACATTAGTTTATTAATCGGTCATTCATATAAACACTGTAGTTGATATAAAGGGAGAACACAAACTTGAGGTCTGTCGCTCTCTGAAGTAACACGTTAATTTTGGCAAAACAGCCGCAAATCTTCAATTTAAAAATACTTTTTTATTTAGCAAAGAGAAGTTGTCCACACCAAGACTGGAAGTGGTAGCAATTTCCGATATCCTGTCAGTTTCCCTGGTACGAGTGGCTTATGCCAAGGGAAATTTCCCTCTCAATGCCATTTACAACATTTACAAACCAAAACAGAAATGTTCACAGATTTACCTATAACTTTCAGGGTGTGAAAATAGTACTGGTAGAAACATATTGTTAAAATATTTCCATCTTAAATGTTGAATATTTCCGTCTGAAATGGTGTATCTATCTAGAAAGAACACATTTTTGATCTTGGAAAGATCAAAAATCCATATTTATGTTTTACAAGAAAAATTTAGTTGGGTTTTCTGTATTTTTTCGGGACTCTGACGTCCGATTGATCTCAAATGTTCACAGGTTTATTATTTTGTGTACATGCAGTGCCAGACAGAGTACGAGTGCTGTTCTGTGACCTTAACCAACGTTGTGCATTCCCTTTAAGAAGTTCCTGCCCTGAATTTGATATTACATCATCTTACCATTAACGGCTCAATTTTTCTTTTCTTTGTAGATTCTTGGTATCTTCATGACATTCATGTTCATCACACAAGTTGAACGAGAAAGGGATGAATGGGATGGCGGTCACCCAGCCAATGAGTCTGAGCCAATGAAAACTTAGATCCCGTCTGGACATCCTCAACAGCTGTCCTCATTGGTGCGTTGTTTTCTTTCACTTCAAAACCGGTTTCAATTCAAATCAGCCCCATGTGTAGCCTTGACTCAAGACTACACTGGGGTTATGGTTTGATCCATACAAGATTCATTATTTTTGTTTTTGTTATGTTTCAAGGGCTGGATCCAAATTAACGGCTTTGGCTAAAGGATGTTTCTGAATGGCAGTAGTGCATTTGTTTATAATGAATGTTGGGATGGGCATAGAAACGAGCATAGCAACAGCCGTAGCCATTAATTAGCCAAAGCTGTTAATTTAGATGATTAGAGGTATTAGTTTATAATGTTTCAAATGCTATGCTAGTCTTAGTTCAAGATTGCCAAGGGTACTTTTCAAAATACATATCTATAGCCATTGTAATGTTTTATCAAAAAATTGTATTGATTTATGACCCAAGGTCACGTAATAAAATGATATAGCAATTTAAATATTCCTAAGCAGCTCTAGTCTTAGCTCAAGACTGTGTGGAACTGGAGGGAGTATACACAGGTCACACTGCACCTGTTATTATGGTTACCACCCAGGGACCAATTTCATAGAGCTTGCTTAAGCACAAAAAAATATGCTAAATACAATTAGTTTGCCAGTCCAAATCTTGCGTTAATGTTATCCTATGCAAACTTGAACAATAGGCTGTGCAAAATGTGTAAGTTACATGAAGATTTGTTGGTACTCTTGCTTATGTTCAGGAAGACATTTCGTGCTAACTGTTTAGCATGTTTTTTGTGCTTAGACAGCTTTATGAAATTCTATTCGTGCTAACTGCTAAGCACGTTTTTTTTTGTGCTTGGACAGCTTTATGAAATTGAGCTCTGGTCATTCATAACTTCAGCTTTATACACTTGTAGTATGCAATGTATCAAACATGTATGTACATGTATTATGTACGTTTTTAAAAATGAGAAATCTTTCATTTTCGGTCACCAAACATATTTGACCGAATATTTCATGTCAGGGCCATTACAATAGTATTAGAAAATGTAATCTCACTTAATCATGTTATAAAAGTTTGTATTTTGCTATGTAACTTTTTATAAGTGCCTATTCCCTCCCTCCTTATAGTGCATACTTCACATAGAAAGTCAGTATTTCATACCCAAAATGGTCTTTGCAAGATTGTAAAAAGCAATTTACAAACCATCATTGTTATAGGTTTTCCCGTTCATTTTCGGCAAATGAGCAGCCAATTTTATTTTCACCCATTCGTGTTGACGTGATTTTGCCTCCTCGGTTGAAACCGTCATTCGATTTCACTTTGATGCATCTGTATTCATATAGCATTGCATTCAATTCAATTCAACCGTCGTTCAATTTAGCCATGCAAAATCGGCATTCAATTCAGCAAGCTGCCAAAAGCTATTGCGAATTTGAATGCTGTTCGAATTGAATTTTAAATTGAAAGGAGATTCTTTTTATTCGCCTGATGCTTGTTTGTACATTTGCTTGCACATGAAGTGAAATTGAATGACTATTTGGAGGTGCCTTGCAGTTTCACTCGAAATGGAATGACGCAGCATTTAAATTGTCCGCTCAAAATGACTGGGAAAACCTATATTAAGCTATTCATTATAAACAAAATAAAATCCATCCTTGAAAGGAAACCACAAGGGAAACTGACTAAATTTAAAGTCATTGAAAAGTGAACAAAGAACAATTTACCGGAGTAGGATTCGAACCGGCAACCTCCTGAATACCATTTATACAGTTGCCCTACCAACTGAGCTATCCAGCCCTACGTTGGTTGTTACCCCAATAGTCAATTATCTTTGTTTGTTAGGCAGTCTCAGAAACCATGAAACCACGCACACACCGCCACACCCCAAGGATCATTTCATCGATATGCGCAGCAATGCTGTAACCTGAGAACGGTGCATGGGGGATCACTCAAAGAGGATACGTCTTTTTTATTCATACTGTATAATCATCAAATAACCACAAGGGATACTGAATTTAAAGTCATTGAAAAGTGAATACAGAAAAATTGACTGGAGTAGATAATTGACTATTGGGGACACCACCAACGTAGGGCTGGATGGCTCAGTTGGTACATGCAGAGCACCTATACGGTATGCAGGAAGTTGCCGGTTCGAATCCCGCTCCAGTCAATTTTTCTTTGCTCATTTGAATGAAAGAAAAGCAATAACTTGTTGGATGGCCATCACCCCTTAGAATTGTTCCCTGTATAAGTTGAAAGCAGTATTCATACACAGGTGGTCACAAATCCATAACTGCCTGTTAATATTGTTGTATAGTTCCTTTAAGATTGTAGTCTTGCCGTAGGTTTTTTTAATATGCATCAATAGGCATATTCACACACACCATTTCAAATCGCGACGCAAATAATCACGCTTCGCATTTCAAATTGCACTAATAGCTGAATAGTGCGTCTTTTTGCAAATAGTCATGATTATTTGCTGTGTGAACGGTGCACCCACCCCCCCCCCCCCCAAAAAAAAACCCAATTTTTTTTTTTTCATATCCCATCATGCAAGGCGCGTGCTAGGCAGCTGCCATTGATCGTGCATTACATATTAGAATCAAGCATGCACAATTTCATTAAGAAATAGTACCGGTACGATTTGGTTCACGCTTTTTCTGCCCGTGTCCATTCGCCACAAAATAATCGCGATTTGAATCAGAACGCAAATAATTACGCTTTTTGGTGTGTGTGAATGCGCCTAGTATTGAGTCTATCTGCTGAAGAACATTATCAAAATCTATTGTTTTTTTGTTAATGCTTTCAGGAAAGTCTTCTTTTTTTCAATGAAATGATAGAACCTGTGATTTTCTCTTTTAAAGAGACAAAGGAAGGTTTTCCTTATTTTGTTGGTTCTGTCATATTGAACCAGATTTTATTTAATGAAATTGGCTTATTTTAATACGTTGATATAATTGTTTCATCGAGTATTTCGGGCGGATTTATTTCTCGGAATGTTGTTGCTTGTGAAACTGTCAACCACTCCTCAGTTTCTTCAAGTGTTATCACAGGTTGCAATTTGCTGTAAAATGGCTTCAGTTTGGATTTAAAATTCTTGAATCGAGGTCACGTACAGGCGGCATGTTTAGAATGATCATGTGATTGTTATTTTTATGGATAAGATTTGTATATAATGTGCATGTCCCTGTATAGTCTGCACTGCCTGAGAATTGCGCCTGTATTCTTCGCTCAGTCAGGGAATTCTATAGATCTTATGCACGTGATGTCATTTGGGTAGGGCGCCCTCAGCTGATTGTCAAAGAAACGTAGCCCGTTGGCCTATCATGTGCTTCATATATATGTTGGGCTTTTGTCAATCCTCTGGCTTTGACTCCACCATCTAAAGGCTTAAAGTACAGCTTTCAGTTTTTGTTGAAGTTGTAACTCTGTTTTCATGTTCATCTACTTCAAAGCTGTCATCAAAAGACTCTTTTTGATACCTTTCCTTTAAAGGTTATATCATACTTTGGTTTTGTCAAAGAAATACAGATTCATGAGCAAAAATATCAAGGAAGATACAGTAACAGTCATCTGTGAAAATTTCAGTCCCGGTATGTGGTACCCACGTTTTGAGAAACAGTGAAAAACGGCCACAGTATTTCTTTTCTCTTTTATTTTTGATCTTTAAAAGATCAAAAATAATTTGGGTCACTGGTTTTACTCTCTTCTGTATACATACAGCATTATAGGCAGAAATGTTTAAACGGTAAATTTCTACCATCACCATATTCATACCCTGTAAGTTTAGGCAAATCTGTGAAGATTTATGTTTTGGTATGCTACCAAAGTATGATACTTCCTTCAAAATCGCTGTCGATGTGAAGCTGAAATTGAATCTGATGTTTCTAAGAGTTCCACATATTGCATTTTATCATCATATCATCTTTTTGCCTGTATTAAAATGGCATCAGTGCATAAGATCTATCACGGTAAATAATAATTTGCATGTTAAGAATCATATTCACAGATATTTGAAAAATATTTAGTATTTGTCATTTCCATCAAAGATAGTTTCTATTGCAAAATATTGAAGTGTGTGATATCCAAAGAATTTTGCATGTATGTTTTTCTGTTCGCATTTTTATTTTGTATACTTTCCGAAATATTTTGGCAAGATTTGGGTGCATGTCTACTAACTTCATCATGTTATGTGAAATTTGATTCCAAAAAAAGAGACAGATTTCAAATGTTGTAACATTTTGATTCATCCATGGATGCTATAGTCACTGAATCTTAATTATGGGCGTTTACGAAACGGAGGCTCAGGCTCAGGCTCCAGCACTGACATCCATGATGCTGGAAATATAGATTGTGATTTTTCACTGAAGCTGAAGCTCTGTTTTCTTTTTCAAACCTGAGAATACTTCCGAACCGCGGCAGCCAAAAGCCTGTATTTTAATATGCTTTATTTTAGAATGGATTCAAGAAATGGAGCCTGAGACGGAGCCTGAGCCTCTGTTTCGTAAACGCCCTATGTTTGAGAATTCAGTTCTGGTTATATAGCCTTTGTTTTCATTGTTAAGGCTTCAGTGCACAGGATTGTGTCAGACTAAAAGGTAGTATCATACTTGGCTTGCATACTGAAACAGAAATCTTCACAGATTTACCTATAACTTATAGGGTATAAAGTTGGTGATGGTAGAAACATACCGTTAAAATTGTTCTGCCTGAACGCTGTATTCATCTAGAAAAGAGTAAAAACCAATGACCAAAAAACAATTTTGGTCTTTTATAGGTCAAAAATAATGGTGAAAAGAATTTAAGGAATTCTATGGCCGTTTCCTCAAAAAGTTGGCACAATATGGGACTGAAAATTTCACAGATGACTGTTACTGTATCTTCCTTGATATTTTTGCCCATGCCATCTGCATTTCCTTGACAAAAAAAAGTATGATATTACCTTTAACTCCCGATTTTGAAATTCTCAATTAGTGATTCACAATAAGTGCGGCACTTTATTTGGTCAAGTGTCCTAATATCAGGGCTTTCACACATAGTAGTTTATTTACACAAATAAATTTTTGTTGATAAAAACTTCCATTTTTGAGTTAGAAACTCAGTGTATTTCAGGCATTATTAATTCTTTATTTTTGCAAGTGTCATTGACGCTTTCCTGAAATTGTTTGAATTTATTAGAAATTAAGTAGAAATTGCAGGAATTTGGGCTTGGAAAATGCAAATTAAAGATAACTTATTCAAATGCAAATTGTTAAAATTTGTAAGACATTTCTTAAATAGTTGCTGAGTGCATGTAGTGTACACATTTTGTGTATGTATATATTTTTGTTTGGCCAGAATGTTTCTAAAATATGATGATCAAGAGAGAAATTGATAAGGAAATGCTCATTATATGTATCAGTAAGTATACATTTTCTTTTGTCTTTTCTAAGTAAATTCAAATGGAAACATATTCTTTTGGTATTATTTTGACCATGTGCAGTAGATACTTTAATTTGCATGGTAATTGAAGTAGATATTTCATATATCAGTTTAAATAGGATTTGAAATAAAAGAAAATTGCTAACAAATAATTGGTTTGCAAAATGTGTCTTCTTTAACATGTCCTTGGCAGATCTGTTTGTTACTTTGTTTTTTTGTATGTTTGTTTGTTGTTTTTTGGGGATGGGGCATGTAGTACTGTCGTAATACTGTACAGCTATCTATTTTGTATCTAATCATCAAATAACCACAAGGGAAACTGACTAAATTAAAAGTTATTGAAAAGTGAACAAAGAAAAATTGACTAGAACGGGATTCGAACCGGCGACCTCCTGAATACCATACAGGCGCTCTACCAACTGAGCCATCCAGCCTTACGTTGGTAGTGACTCCAGAAGTCAATTATCTTTGTTCGTTTGGCAGTCAAAAGCCATGAAACCACGCACACACCGCCATACCCCAAGGATCATACGTGCAACAATGCTGCAACCTGGGAACTTTTGTATCTAGCTAGCTAGCCCTATGGTTATAAATGCCGACTGCTCCTTTAATAAACATAGACTGGCTCCCACGCTGTTTACTATTACTTGAGAGTTCAATTCACTCTGGAGTGAACTGTTGGCTAGTCTAATAATTGTACCGTCCCCAGTTGGACTTTGCCTGCTGCGGATTAAGCAGTGTATGCATAGTGCAAGTTGGGAACAAGGTTGGATATCGTCTGCCATTATGCATTCGTCCATTTTAATGCCAGCGCGCGTACGGACGTCCCATTAATTAGCCACATGTCTGTAACGTGTCAGCGTATCTTTGGTGTTTGGCGTAGAGCGTCTGCCACCGGTTTGACCGTAAGTTCCATCGTGAACCCAGCACTTGTCCGGCCAGCTTACAGTCGGTCTTTGATCTGCACGGCCAGGTGGTCAGCGAGGAAAATGTCGTCGTACACAGTCGAGGAAAGAGGACCCCAAAACTCCTTGGACTATCGCTTGTTTTTCAGTGAGTTACTCGTCACGATGAGTTGACATTTAAATTATGGAAAAAATTCCACTGACGGCCATGGTCAAATTGACCTAATTTTGGGATATTTGACAAGTTCAGAAGGGGAGAAATCTATTTTGAGGGTTTTTAGGTGTGAGAGGGGGTTCAGTGACTAGGGGGAGAGGGTTAAAAAAGGGGGCAAATTAAAAAAAAAAAAAAAAAAACGCCCTCTTTTCACTTCTTTCTTCTCCTCTACCCTCTTCTATGTCCCTTCCTCTTCTACATTTCCACTCTTATTTCCAACTTTTTTTTACCTTGATTTCACTGGGACTCGAACCCGGGCTGTGGAAGAATCAACAATATTATTACAAATGCAATGGATTATCTGAGCACGCCACACGAGCGATTGCTGCCAGAACGTGGTTAATAATTCTATTTGAAGTTAAGGTGACCTATTTTGGCCTCCTGAACATCAATATTCAACAGCTCCAGTGCCCTTTGCCCTCTGTCATGCGCACCACACAAAAGTTCACAGATAGAAAATGGCTGCCTCTGTTGTACGCTACTGATCCGAAGTGTGAGTCCAAAATACCCTGTAAAACTCACTTTCCAGATGTGCTACCCAGCTTTCCACTCCTGAGATTGAAGTTGGTCCTAACTTATATCCAGTAAGTTAACTTTTAGAGGATATAACTTTTTTTCCGTCATGGCCGTCAGTGGAATTCTTGCCTAAATGATTTCGTGAAAACGTAAATACACACTGTAAAATCTACATGGCTGTCTAAATTGTTTGGCATAAGGCCACTGAAGTAGTACAAGAGGATCATACAGGAATCTTTAAAGATTTAGGCCCTACCTAGTATAAATTACAGGCCGGCAGAAACATGTCATTTAAGTTTGTCTGCGTAAAAATGCTGTGTATCAAGAAAAGAGTAAACATGGTCAAATGAGTGACCAAAAACACAATGGTGAAAAGATTTTAGAATTGGCAGTGTATATTTTGCCGGCACCGGCAATCTTCCTACTAACGCTATTTTGCCGTTCCCATGGCATTGGCTAAATTGTACTAACAGTAAGAACGTATCTCCGTTAAAATAATTTTAGAGAAAGAAGGTCGGCTTGGCCAACGAGAAGAATGCATTACGGAGCCGGCAAAATATAAACTTCCTTTAAAAATACTGTGGGGGGCGTGGGCATTTTCCACTGTTTTCTCAAAAGGTGGGCATCGTATGGGACTGGAAATTTCACAGATGACTGTCACTAGGCCTATATCTTTCTTTATATTTTCGCTCATGAATCTGCATTTCTTTGACAAAACCAAAGTAGGCCCTATGATATTTTCTTAAGTTTGTCATTGCTTATACTTCAAAATATTGTGTGTAAAGCATTCATTATTTGTTTGTACTTGTTTTTGCAGAGAATGCAAGCGGAAACTACATATCTCCATTCCATGACATTCCATTGACTCCTGCAGGGGGCAGCGATGTAAGCAAGTTTTAATCAATCATTCAATGACTCGTTTTTGAAGATATTGCAAGCCTGGAATTTATCAGAGGCCATGGCCTTTATTGCCCTGGTTCTTGGCCTTCGTGCCCCCTTCAAATATTTCCATAGACATTATGATTTTCCAATTGAAAGGCCCCTTGAAATGGAAAAGTGGCCTTGTATTGTCTAGATTATTTCAATAAACTTAAGATTCATATTGTGTCAATGCACCTAAGTCATATAGTATTGCTCAATGCCATTCAGAATATAGAGTAGCCTGTTCACAATTCACTGAAGACAGTGCTGTGAACACGGATGTGGACCAACAGGATATAACGGACACCGCAGCATCCAGTTCTTCAGTTGCCTGATGGAGGCTAGCAGTACCAGCAGCCAAAACATCGCTACCAGCAGAAATCTGTATCTACCGCGATGAATAACCCTTTCCTTCAGAATATAGTTAAATATAAGTGAATGGTCATTTGTCTTATGATGCTTACATATGTTGATGGTGTAAATTTCTGTGTGTTTATCCTTTGACAGCCCAATGTATTCAACATGGTAGTGGAAGTACCTCGATGGAGCAATGCCAAGATGGAGGTAGGACTACCAAGCAAGCAGGATTTCAAGAGAAGAAATCTTGAAACCTAGAGCAGTAGAGGTCCTTTTTTAATTACTGGATCAGGCTTATACCTAGCGTACCATGTACAAAACACCCATGTGACGTCTAGCAGGACATCATGGGAACCTGACTAATATGCCCCAATGCAATCAGGGGCCTTTCTCAAAGCTCTGCTCCGGCTCCTTCTCCATTTTGTGAATCCATTTCAAAATGACAGGTATCAAAATACATTGTAGAGGCTTTTGGCTGCAGTTAGGATGTAGATTCTCTGGTTTGAAAAGGACAACAGAGATTCAGCTTCAATGGCAAACCACAACCTATATTTTCAGCGTATGAAAACAGAGAAGTCGGAGCCGGATTGGATTCCAATCTGATGATATGTATAGTGCAGCCATTTTGTCTGGTACCCTACCTACAATACAGTGATCTCTCTTTGGAGGCTACCATGACATCATGGGTACCTGACCTGAATGATTTAACTGTGATTTCTGTCTTGTATGACCATCTTGTCTGACACCCTTTGTCCAATAGTATTAGATGGCCTTGAGGGATGTCATTACATCATGGTTACCTGACTAGCTTGCCAAAGAGTATTGGCTTTTTCGAAACAGCGGCTTAGGCTCAGGCTCAATTCTGTCATATGCTGAAAATATAGGTTGTGGTTTTTCATTGAAGCTGAAGCTCTGTTTTCATTTTTGAACTGGAGAATCTACTTCCAAACCGCAGCCAAAGCCTCTATTTTGATACCTGTTATTGAAGAATGGACTCACAAAATGGAGCCTGAACCTGAAACGGAGTCTGATCCTCCGTTTCGTAAACGCCCTAGGGTCCATTGTGTTGTGCAGCCATCTTGTCTGACACCCTGTCTTCAATAGATGGCTATTGAGGTGATGTCTATCATGACATCGTGGGTACATAACTATTTTTGCCTCACTCTGATCCCATTGTGCTTTGAATTCAAAGATCAAGACAACTCAGAAGCTGAATCCCGTCATGCAAGACGTGAAGAAAGGCAAACTCCGCTTCGTCAAGAACTGTTTCCCTCACCATGGATATATATGGAACTATGGCGCATTGCCGCAGGTATAGTGTCTTATTCTCAGTAACTAGTCTATTATAATGTTAGTTTTGATTTGAACCTGCAAGTCTTATAACAGCCTAGCCTAGCCTAGCCTAGCCTAACCCCCTTGGGTGTTTGTAAAATCAAACTAAAATTGGAAGATTTTGGAAAATTAGGGTTAAAGGTAGTATCATACTTTGGTAAGAAACCAAAAGAGAAATGTTTACAGATTTACGTATAACTTACAGGGTATGAAGATGGTGGTGGTAGAAACATACCGTTAAATTTGTTCCGCCTGAAATGGTGTATTTATCCAGAAATTAGTAAAACAACGACCCAAAATCTGTTTTGATCTTTTAAAAGAAGATCAAAAATAAAATAGAAAAGACTTAAGAAATACTGAGGCTGTTTTTCACTGTTTTCTCAAAAAGTGGGCACCGTATGGGACTGAAATTTTCACAGATGACTGTTACTGTATCTGTCGTGATATTTTTGCCCATGAATCTGTATTTCTTTGATAAAAGCAAAAGTAATATATTACCTTTAAGAACATCACATATTGAAAAGAATAATTCACTTATTACATATCACACAAATTCTTCCTATTTTAAGCAAAAAGTTGTATTGTAGTATTTGGTATGGTATGGTATTTGGTATAGTATCTACTACCTTGCAGACCATTTGGTGACCATTTGCTCCTTTCTAGTACAATGAGTAGACATACAAGACGTTATAATGTTCCCTTGATTAGTATGTGCACTGTATGGATTGTAAGTTGATATTTTGTTTCCACAGACGTGGGAAGACCCTGGCCACGTAGATGAACACACCAAATGCAAGGGAGACAATGACCCGTTGGATGTGTGTGAGATCGGCTCCAGGGTCGCTAAGAGAGGTGACGTCATTCAGGTCAAGGTGCTTGGGGTCCTTGCCATGATCGACGAAGGTGAGGTTTTAATACTTGTGTCGTCACACTGACAATCTGAGTTGGTGAAGGTACTGTTGGCTAGCGCTGCTAGATGGTCAGCTAGATATGTCGCACATTCCCACTGGTGCTAGTTTCTATCTTGTCTCACTGGTTCCAAATGGTTCTCTCTGGATCCCACTGGTTCTCTCTGGATCCCACTGGTTCTCTCTGATTTCCACTGGTTCTCTTTGGATCCCACTGGTTCTCTCTGGATCCCACTGGTTCTCTCTGAATCCCACTGGTTCCCTTTGGTTCTCATTGGGTCTCACTGGTTCCCACTGGTTCTCTCAGGATCCCACTGGTTCTCTCTGGATCCCACTGGTTCCCTTTGGTTCTTATTGGTTCTCACTGGTTTCCACTGGTTCTCTCTGGTTCCCACTGGTTCTCTCTTGTTCCCTCTGGTTCCCACTGGTTCTGTCTGGTTCTTACTGGTTCCCAATTGTTCTCTTTGGTTCCAACTCACTGGTTCCCACTCACTGGTTCCCATTCACTGGTTCCCATTCACTGGTTCCCACTCACTGGTTCCCACTTTTTTTTTCAGGTGAGACTGACTGGAAAGTTTTGGCTATTGATGTTCGAGACAAACTGGCTAAGCAGCTGAATGGTGAGTGTATGAATGAATACGAGACATGTTAAAGTACCTTTGTAGCATTATATTTTTTCGATGTTAAGCTGAGGGAAAAAATGGATCTTGCACTTGTAAAAAACTTTAAATGGACTTTTTCATGGCTCCTCGTTGCTATTTTGTGCACTCCTAACTAATTTGAAGAAAAAGTGTGAACATACATTCCAACACTTATGTTCCTTTGCCTGGACTGTTATCACCAGTAGAGGGCGCTCACAATCCCAGTCCTACTTTCTTATCCCATTTATTAATGACTTCTCAACTTCATTTTTTCCCCCGCATTTTTTATGAATTTCTATTTGCAGATATACAGGATATAAAAGAACATATGCCAGGTTTTCTTGAGGTAAAGTCTGATTTTTGATTTCACACTCAACATTTCTATCCTCGGGAGATTAACGTTCGGAAAGGTTGAATATGATTGGACGAATACTAGGTCCGAGGCAAACATTCTAATTGGTCCAGTGAAATGTAAACGCGCCCGCTGCCTCAATCTTACGATTTACGATTTTGTTTGTGTTTTTCCAGGCTACCTTTGAATGGTTCAAAATCTACAAGGTGCCCGATGGAAAGCCATACAATGTGTTCGCTTTCAATTCGGAACCCAAAGATAAGGTTTGTATGTCCAAAAGTATTCTAAGGGCGTTTATGAAACGGAAGCTCAGGCTCCACCTCTGGCATCCATATGCTGAAAATATAGGTTGTGGTTTTTTCATTGAAGATGGAGCTCTGTTTTCTTTTTCAAATCAGAGAATCTACTTCCGAACCGCATCCAAAAGTCTGTACTTTGATACCTGTTATTTCAGAATGGATTCATGAAATGGAGCCGGAGCCTGAGACGGAGCCTGAGCCTACTTTTGTAAACGCACTGTGACTGCCATGACAATCCATGCCCAGTTTTTAAAATTATTTTCTGGCATTTGATGTATTCAGGACTTATAGCTTATTTCATACTTTGGTTTTTGTCAAAGAAATGCAGATTCATGGGAATAAATATCAAGAAAGATACAGTAACAATTATCTGTGAAAATTTCAGTTTTTGAGAAAACAGTGAAAAATGCCCATGGTATTTTTTAAAGCTTTTCACTGTTACTTTTGATCTTGCTAAGATCAAAATTGTTTTTGGACATTGGTTTTACTCTTTTGTGGTTAAATACAGCATTTCAGGCAGAACAGTTTTAACAGTATGTTTCTACCATCACCATCTTTATACCCTGTAAGTTATAGGTATTAAATCTGTGGAGATTTCTGTTTCGGTATGCTACCAAAAGTATGATACTACCTTTAAAAAAGAAATTTGGCTGCTACAGGAGTTGAATTGGTTGGAAATGTAAAATTTGCTGTACTGTTTTCAGTATTTTGTGTGTTAGATGCTTCCTTTGCAGCGCCCTCGCTTGATTAATAATATTACATTGTTTTATTTTTCTCTTGTCAGGATTTTGCTCTGGCGATCATCAAGCAGACTCACACTCAGTGGCAGCAGCTCATGCAGGGGAAGGTGGATCCTGCTGGGATTGTATGGTAAGATGAATCTACCAGGACACTTCATGGGAATCTAGAATCTGCGTTCCGCCCATAAATCTCTTTTAATTCCTCCCGTTATTAAAACTAAGTCATATGGTTCCCGCTCTTTCCAGTGCGCATCAGTGGTTGTGTCAAAACTCATCTGTTCACCTTGTATTATTCTTGATTCGTTGGCAGTGCATAGGGACCTAACGGTGATATGCGCTATATAAGAATGGCTTTTATTATTATTATTTTTATGGGAAGGGAACTAGGGTGGGGAACCGGCAGGAACTCTCATGATGACGTCAAGGAACCAGGCTGGGGGTATGGGATGCAGATCAAAACATTTTCAGGGAGCATGATGACGTCAAAGGAAGTGGGTAGTGAATTGACAGGTGTTCAACTGTCAGGGTACTTGATTGTATCAGAGGAATGTTGATGAGAACGGGAAGATGCACAACATTATGGTGGCATCGCTGTAACCAGAGTGGGAACTCCAGGACACTTCAAGACATCAAAGAGACATCAAGGAACCAGTCAGGGCCTAATAGTCCCTAATATTTATGGCACATCCATTTTGTCACTTTCCTTGTATAGAGGTTATTCAAGTGACGTCATCAGCTTGGATTGGCTGTCAAACACACAATGATTGCACACATGTAAACAACATGCTTCAGTGCACACGTAATTAATAATGAGACCCAAACCAGCTGGAACACTTGATGACTTCCTCAGAACCTGGGACAGGTTTGTCATTGGAGGTAGCTCTAGATCTCCTAGTTCAAATCGAAGACTTCTTGTTTGTAATCTTTCTGTTCTCTTTCTCTTTTTCCCGTTGCCTTTGCAGTGAAAACGTGACAGTTGCTGGAAGTGCCCACATGGTTGCTTCTGAGACTGCTAAATCAATCGTCGATGCTGTACGTATCCAAATATATTCCACAGTCCACTAGACAATGATATTTTGGCAGCGTGGTAATGCCGATTTTGCATGGCTATACAGAACTTTGATAAAAAACAGAATTGTTAAATTTAATTGAATGCAATGCTATATAGATACGGATGCATCAAAGTGAAATAAAGTTATGGTTTCAACCGAGGAGGCAAAATCATGTGAACACGGATACGTGAAAATGAAATCAGCCGCCCGTTTGCCGAAAATTACCAGGGAAAACCTATATTTGTATATACCGGTAGTTTTTGTTGTGTTGTAGTGATGTTAGATTTATTTATTTATGTATGTGATTTGTCGTGTTTAGGCACCAGAAGTTGGACAAGTGGAGCCAATGAACCCCGAAGGTGAGATTGTCTTTCTTTCTTGTATTCCACATTGATTGTGAAAAGCATCAGTGAGATAATTTCACTCAATGCTCGCCCTACTTGAAATATTACTAGCACTGTTTGCTCTAGACATTTGAGTAGTCCTAAGAAATATTTGCCGATAAGATGTCAGAGTTACAGCAAAAGCCATACAACACACATGAAAACTGCCCCTGCTTGTACAGTGGAACAGCACTATAACAAACACACTGGGATGCACAGAAATTGTTCCTTATACTGGTCGTTCGTTATAGTGAACAATGTTCAGCAGACCATATAAAAATTGGGAGCCAATGATGATGTATAACCAAATGTTCGGTGGTGTTCGTTATAGCGCCGTTCCACTGTATTTCCATCCGCTTGCAAATAGCTACCATGTATTATCTCCTGGACCCCGGCCGTGAGGGGTGAGAGCTCTGCTTGCTACGCTTCACAATAATTAGCTGGCATTCAAAACGGGCTAGCTATAGCACCGAATGCAGTGTTTCTTGTCATATTCTTTTCACAGTCGATGCATGGCACTATGTACCACAGCAATAGCAACGACAGGAGCGTGGACCTCTTGAGGGCAGCAGATTATGAATATTGAACGTACAGCACGGAAACACCGCACCGTTGTAGTATTGGACTCAAATCACGGACGTCTCGTAACTAGTCATGTTGATAACACACTCTATAGAAGTCTCACATTTGTATGAATCCGATCCAGTCAGTGCGACATTGTCCAGGGTAAAGTAAAGCACAAGTTTGGTGTAACAGTCAAAAACCAGTCCACAGAATCGTCACATGTTAGCCACAGTTCACTGATCCGTTAAGCCCCGCCCACCATAGTTGTTGTCGTGGTGACAGCAGAGTGGGTTTTGATTGGATGATTTTAAAATTTCAATAAGTTCTTGATTATCTTGCACACCTGATAAGGAATGATATTCAGTCTGTGTTAGACATCTTAGTGCCTTTTGATCAGCTGAGTTTACAAGTGTCTTTTAGTGTCTAATGGAGGTATTTTCCTTTTTAGAAAGTGTACAAAATTCCCAAATAATTTCTTTAACTCTACATTATACAAAGAAGGTCTTTGGCCCACACCAATCCATGGGTTGGTGGGGGCTTTTCTCTCATTAAGAAAGAACATGTTGTTACTTAAACACTGAGACCTACTGTTGTGATAAAAATGCACTTAAATATTAATTATTTATTTATTAATTACAAGATGGGAATCGTAATACATTAATTTCATTTTGTGTCACCTTCCAGTCCAGAATTACACCTTTTTCCACCTAATTCTTTAAGTGGATCTTTGATTTGAAATTGAATGCTGCATTTTAGTATTAGGTGTATGATGCACTGTATAGATCAGCGTGGACATCCGGGTACTTTCATTCTTATGAACTTGACAACTGAGTGATGAAAACTGGTGCAAGCTACGGACAAATCACGTACGAACAGTCCTTCGACGAGTCGCGATTCAGAATTGTTTTCCCGAGTATTTTTGTCAAGAAGAATAGATCGTGTTCTGTACTGGACTGTCACTATCAAGTCATGTTTGTCCTCAGACAATAATCCTTCTTTGAAGGACAGTATAGATCAGTGTGGACATCCGGGTACTTTCATTCTCATAACTTGACAACAGATGAAAACTAACGTGTAGATGGCGCAAGCTACGGACAAATCACGCACAAACCATGCACAAACCGTCCGTTGTCGAGAATTGTTTTCCAAATATTTTTGTCAAGAAGCAGAAATCGTGTTCTGCACCGACGACTTTCATTGTCGAGTCATAGTTTTCCTCGGACAATAATCCTTCTTTGAAGTACCGTATACTAAAAAGATTAAACAATTCTGGCAGCTTTTTGTCGTAAAACCTGTACAACTTTGTTTTCATCGGCTTCAAGGTCGGTGAGTTGGAATGACGTCACTCTGCGCTGATCTATACTGCAATTCCGACAACTTATTGTCTTAACTTAATCATACAGCTTGCCACTTTGTTTTCATCACCCATGGTTGACGAGTTCGTATGACGTCAGTCCGCTCATCTATTAGGACCTCTCCTGTGAGACTGCTGATTTAGAGCATTTGCAGTAACAACATGGCCTCCATTAAGTTCCAGGCTTGCTTCTGAAACAGCCAAGTGTCATATTGATGCTCTACTGGGAAAGACCTATACCGGTAGGTTCTCTCAAAGAGAGAATCCGCCTGGCAGGATCGCTCACAGGGAATCTGGCCACATGACCGTACAAACCTGCTATGTTCAGAGTAATGATCAAGAAAAAGTAGAACTAGTATGCGGGACTGATATAAAATCAATGCTCAATGCAAATATCACAGGGTTTGAAAAAAAAGAACAGTACCGGTAATTGGTAACAGATTTGCTAAGTAGAGTAGATATATTTTCAATAATCCGTAGACTGAATTTCTGTCTTTAATTTTACATAAATTAATGCCACAGAGCCTCGTGTTTTCAACCAGCAATGCTTTCAATTTTAAGATTTTAATTTGAACGGAGCAAGATTAAAGACCTATTTTGAGAAGAAAAATGCTATGACATTTTAATACTGTAACTGTTGAAAAGGAAAATCATATGAAGTTGCTTGTAGGATGAAACCAAAAAACGAAATTGTATTCCTATTGAAAAAGGGTTTTGTAAATATTTCTATGGATAATATCTGTTCATAAATCTGGTAGGAATAATAATGGATTATAATTGGGGACAAAACCACTGAGATGACAGTCAAGAACATTATCAAGATTATTTGTTTTTAAATTTAAACCCGTGAAACCTTGTAGATCACAGAAACGAACAAAACAAAATCATGTGACAGGAAATAAATTGGCCATTGTAGAGGAATTATAAACGTTTTCAAGTCATTTCTTTTCATTTCGGTGATTTTGTTGTGATTGGATAAATGGCTCTATTTTGGCTGAGAAAAAAAGTATAAAAATATGCTGGACTACAAGTTTGTTTGTTTTAGTTTTATCTGATATGAAAGGTTGTATCATACTTTGGTAGCATACCGAAACAGAAATCTTCACAGATTTACGTATAACTTACAGGGTAATGAATCAAATATGGCTTCCCTTAGTCTTTTTGGAGTATGTATAATATTGAGTTACAGGGTATAAAGATGGTGTTGGTAGAAACATACGGTTAAAATGTTTTTGCCTGAAAGGCTGTATTTTTCCAGAAAAAGAGTAAAACCAATGACCCCAAACAATTTTGATCTTTAAAATATATAAAAAAAACAAAGAAACAGTGAACAGTTTTTTTAAATAGTGTGGCCGTTTTTCAGTTTTCTCAAAAAGTGGGCGCCGTATGGGACTGAAATTTTCACAAATGACTGTTAGTGTATCTTCCTTTATATTTTTGGCCACAAATCTGCATTTCTGTGACAAAAACCAAAGAATGATATTAACTTTAAATCCGCCTTTTTACATTAAAGCATTGTTTTATTGTCAGTGATCCACCCAAAATAAGCTTCATAGATTCCAAATTCAGATTTCATCTCAAAGCTCGACTTTCCAGCTGTAGAGTATGTTTGGCCATTTTGCTGTTAAAGATTTGTTTTTATTTTGTGGACCAAACTGCACCTTTAAGCTTGTCACTTAGAAAACACTAGCGGATGACGTATGAATATTTTCCCACAGTACACAGCAATCTTTGGTACACAGTATTGGAATCATGTACATGATATGTACAACCACATGCTACACTCAATTTGCCTACCGGCACAAGCAGGTGAGGTGAGTAACTTTAAAAGGCACAATTTATAAGTTTGACATTATTATCGCGGGCATTATTGATTTTAGGTGAATAAATTAAGGGCTTCTTGACAATGATTTTGTCGCTATTTCTACCGCCATGCTTTAGTTTTAGGTAATCCTTAGTTATGGGTCTAAAAATATTACTTTTTTAGTCTGTAGTGTTAGTGTTGTTGATGCTTTGATTGTATGTTCAGGTAGGCCTATGTAATGGACAAGTGGTTCCCAAAACTATAAAGTTATATGAAAGGAAAGCAACTTTTTATAGCTTCTATACTGCTCCCAAACGATATTTTTGACTTTCAGCAAAATGTTCCCGAGTACTTGAAATCAAAGATTGAAGAAATTGTACTCCAGTATTTCAGAGTAAAAAAGTAAAATTTTCTTAGCTGCTTAAGCTATATTGCAAATCACTTCAACCCTTTCCTTTATCAAAGTTTTAGGAACCACTTGTCCACAATTATCAGAAATTGAATCAGATAATCAAGACCACAAGGGAAACTGACTGAATTATAAAATAATAATAATAATTAACCAATGAAGGGAATTAATTGACTAAATACATTTCAAACAAAAAAGTAAACCATGGGTAAACAAAGAAAAAAACTCGGAAGGTTTAATTAAACCGACGAGTCAACACTAATCACTACAACAACTTTCCGGTAGCTGTAACACTAACAAAAAGAACTGATTGTTTGTTATTCAGTGGCACTGATTTGAACAAACTTAACCATGATGTACTCATTGTACTGCAGTCATTCCAGTCCCACTTGGTAAAGGTCACATCAGAACAGCACTCACACTGACTTTGTCTGATTCAGCAATGTACATTGTACATGAAATGATGAACCTGTGAAAAATTGAGCTCAATCGTCATCTGAGTCACAAGAAAATAGCGAAAAACCCAACTCAATTTTTCTTATACATGTAAAACATAAAGTATAGTTATGATCTTACCCTGAGATCAAAACTGTTTTTGGTCTTTGTTTGACTAATTTCTGGATAAATACACCATTTTAGCCAGAAATGTTTTAACAGTATGTTCCTATACCAGCACCATCTTCATACCCTGAAAGTATTACGTTAATCTGTGAACATTTCTGTTTGGGTATGTTACCAATCCTGTACCTAATGTTTTTTTCCTTAATTCAATTGTAGATTTACCTTTTTTGTCATGCAGCTAACTTCTCAGGATGAAGTCCTTCTTAACGGTTGTGGTTTTACTGTTCGTGGCTGCTGGGGTTATTGCAGACGATGATGTCTCTCCAGAATGCAACGATCAAATGAAAAAAGTGATGGCAAAAGAGGTGAGTGGCTGTCATGGTTAAAAATATTCAAGAACAACACATTTGACTTCAGTTAACAGTGTGATAACTGAATATAGGGCAGGACACCATTGGAAGATCATGAACAACACAAGCACTAGCAGTTGCAACTTTGTAAATTTGTGTGTAATTTTCATAATTATGTTTTCAATCTAACAATGACTCCGAGCCCTACTGAAGGGTTGATGCTAAATAGAGTCTGTAACATTTTGCTCTGGGGCCAATTCATAGAGCTACTAATTTGCTTAAGCATCAAACACCTTGGTAAATAAAATCAGTATGCTAGCCAAAACTCGATCCTTGTGAATGTACCCGGTATATGTTTAGCAAACAATGGCCAAATACAAGTCAAAAGCAGTAAACATCTTATGAATATTTTTGGTTGGTAATCCTGTTTGATCAAGGAGTACTTTTCATGCTTAACAAATTTTGTGCTTGAAGCAGCTCTATGAAATTGGCCCCTGGTCTGGTTTGTGGCTAATTACAATTTAATTGTTATTTGTGTCACAATAAAGTGTATTTGCATAATACTATTAATCAGTAAGCATGAAATAAAAGCATGAAAATAAGCATTAATAGACATGTTTGAACTACATGGATCTGCCTGGAGCCTATATAATGAAGATGATTTTTACCCAGGGGCCACAGAGTTGCTTTAAAAGCACAAAATTTGCTTATAATTAAGCATGAAATGTCTTCATTGATCAAACAGGATTACCAATCAAATTTTCATATGATGTTTAGGGCCTACTGCTTTTGATTTGTATTCAGTCATGAGCATAACATTCAAAAGGAGTTATGGCAGGTATACTGACTATTTGCTAATTTTCTTTTTTCATTGCTAAATTACCGGTAAGCAGCTTTTGGTGCTTAAGCAGCTCTATAAAATTGTCAATAATTAAAGACCACATCAAATTTCCTTCCTCCACAGTTCAAATCATCAGAAAGCTCTGAGTACCATGAGCCAGACATCGCAACCCTCAAGGCTACGTTTGGCATGGATTGTTTCTGGGGTGTGGAGTCGGTGTTCGGTGGCTTACCAGGTGTCATCAGGGTCAAGGCTGGCTACACTGGAGGCCAGAAGGCTAACCCGACTTACAGAAGCTTGTAAGAAGTAAACATAATCATCAAGTAACTTACATGTAATCAAGAGCCTCACAGTTAAGATGGTTAATACACACGGGTTCTGCGTCAATCTTATTTCCACTTCCGTTGAAATGTTCTTTTATTGAAAGTGAACAAAGAAAAATTTACTGGAGCGGGATTCGAACCGCCGACCTCTTGAAGATTCAGTCAGTTTCCCTTGTGGTTATTTGATGAAATGTTCTTTAATCAGCTCATCATCCATTTGCTCTTCAGTTGCTCTTCTTTCTAAATTTGACTTTCAAGATTATCATTGTGGTTATATTAATACCAGTTGCATCCTAATTAAGGTAGTATGTATCATACTTTGGTAGCATACCGAAACAGAAATCTTCACAGATGTACCTATAACTTACAGGGTATAAAGATGTTGATGGGAGAAAAATACTGTTAAAATGTGTCTGCCTGAAATGCTGTATTTTATCCAGAAAAGAGTCAAACCAATGACCAAAAACAATTTTGATCATTTAAAGATAAGAAATAACGGTGAAAAGACTTAAGAAATACTATGTGCGTTTTTGACTGTTTTCTCAAAAAGTGGGCTTCGTTTGGGACGAATTTCACAGATGACTGGTACTGTGTTTTGATATTTTTGCTCATGAATCTGCATTTCTTGGACAAAAACCAAAGTATGATATGACCTTTAATTTGAAACAAAATTTAACATAAAAAAAAACAATTCCTTGATTTTTGAAATCTTGCTTGCAGAGGGGATCACACAGAATCGGTGGAGATTGAGTTTGACCCCACAAGGACCACGTATGCTGACCTCCTCAAAGCCTTCTGGGCCAATCACGATGCCACAGAGGCTAAGACCATCCAGTACATGTCCGCCATCTTTTACCATGACGACGGCCAGAAGAAACTAGCAGTTGAGTCCAAGGAAGATTTGGAGACGAAGCTGGAAGCCAAAACTTTGACAAGAATCTCACCTGCGGGAGTTTTCTATGATGCAGAAGAGTACGCTATGACAAATAACACTTGCTTGGAGTTAGGAGAGCCTGACGTGTTTTGATCCTAGCAGGATCTGTAACGCGTAGCCTTCGATGAAGATCCTGCTAGCATCGAGATGCGTCAGGCCCTTCTAACTCAAAGCATTTGATAAATATCAGGTCATTAGTTTGGCTGATGAGCAGTTAATTACAGCAGTTTATTACTTGTACAAATAATACTTATTATAAATGATGAATTGATCAAATGTAACTACTTTTTACCTACAATATTAAAGGTACATGATGACCACTTTGGTCTAATTTCATATCACTCTGAAAAAATGGCTGAAGCACAGAAAAATAATTCATTTTCCTCTGAATCCAACACTTGCAGCTACCACCAGAAGTACTTTCTCCGTCAGCACAAGAATCTAGTCGGGAGCTTAGGCCTGACTGACAAGGATTTTCTAAACTCCTGGAGAGCCACCAGACTCTTGGGGTTCATCACAGGACACGGGGACGTGGAGACCTTGGACCAGGAGTGGAGAGATCTTGGACTGACGGAGGAACAGACGGAGTACGTGAAGATAGCTAGCAGGAGTCGGCAAGAAGGGAGCTGCTCCGCTCAGAAAGATGAGCTATGATTTGGGACCTTGGGCTATGGCAACCTCAGTACCAAGTACAGAGCAAAGCTGATGCCCTTCAGTCCATCATGACAGTTCAGCAAGATCATATCATCAACTTACATTTGATTTTCTCTAAGTATCAATGTTAAATTTACAAACAATTCCAGGTAATCATAGAAAAGCTATTGTTGAAGGTACAACCTTAAAGGTAATATCATACTTTGGTTTTTGTCAAAGAAATACAGATTCATGGGTAAAAATATCAAGGAAGATACAATAACAGTCATCTGTGAAATTGTCAGTCCCATACGGTGCCCACTTTTTGAGAAAACAGTGGAAAATGCCCACAGTCTTTTTAAAATCTTTTCACCATTATTTTGTATCTTTTAAAGATCAAAATTGTTTTTGGTCATTGGTTTTACTCTATTCTGAAAATGTTAAACCCTGGTCCCAAGCAGGGTTGAACTCACCCTGGAGAAAGGGCAATCTCTGGAGTAGCTCAGGGCTGGCATGGGGGTGATGGAAAGGTGAACATTTCAAGTGGGAAAGAATACGGCATATTTTCACTTCTGCGTCACCCTGGAGCCACCCCTAAGATTGGTCAAGTGGGAAAAGGCCTATAGAATTGTTGACACTGTTTTAGCACTGAGTGGTATTTGGCCAAATGACCAGGGATATATAGTAGTGCCTTTGTAGTGGTTTTGAAATACACTACATAAAAAATATGTAGGATGCATCATTTATGTCTCAATTTTCTACTTACCATTTGATGGCCAAATCATGTACTGAAAAGTACACAATACAAAATAAAATACTTGTGTCAGTTGTTTCCTTATATATATACGGATGTATATTTTCCTTTTACTAATAAATCTGTTGCTTTGTCAAATTTTAATATATGAGTAGTATCATATTTTCTTCCCTTTTTTGTTGTTGTGAAGCTTTAGGTCAAATATTCTTTAATCTGATTCAAATACATATTACCTCTTTTTGAAAAATGAAATTAATTTTCCCAGTGCATGTATTATGTATACAATTCCCATTTCAGGAGCGCTTTCATCTCCGAGTAATATAGATAATTAAAAAATCAAATTAAAAAAGTTTAATGTGATATACTCTATAGATGCTCTTAGCATAAAATTAGTATAAGAAACATTTTAAGTTATGAGTTAATTAATTGGCCCTTCAAAGTGTGAAACAGGTGCCCCGCCCATTTCTAACCAACTACACGTTGTAAACTAAAGTTCAGTTGGGGGAAATCTACCCCTCTGGAATTGTACCAGCCATTTTATGTGCGAGTACACTGCGCATGCGCATTAGCTAAACATGGCGTCTGAAGAAGAGGTGAGTGGAACTCGAAGCTTGTTTTATTTTTGTGTAAAAGTGTATTTTGCCTACCGAGGAAAGTCAAACTTTCGAATTATATTTACACTTAAGTTATTATTTATCAATTCTGGATCATGTGTATGTCATTACCGCATGGAATTATTGAGTTGCGAGGTGACTTAACTTGTGTCAATGCTACCGGTACCGCTTCATTCATTCAAATCAGTCCTGGAAAACTCCAAATTCGGCAACGTTGCCGAATTCGGCTATGGTTGCCGAATAAAGCAACCTTCGGTATTTTAACCGTATACAGCGTATTGACACCGCTGCACAGTTAACTACTCACTCGCCTTTTGTATTTCCTATCGTTTGGGAAGTACCATGTCGAGATGAATTAATTTGGCTCAGTTAACTGGGTACATCCTTCACCAGTATGACATATCCAGTGTTATGAATGTATTTATTGGCTTGTTGAATATTGAGTATCGACTATTTCTATAGTGCACGGCCGAGTGCCGCAAACGATAGGCCTACCATGGAGAAACAAGACACACTATTAGCTAAAAATAGCTACATGGGCCTACATAGATCGGGAGAAGGTCCGACGCTGTTCATAATGCAGGGTGGGAATAATTTTTAATTTGGGCATGCAGTCGGGCAGTATTAATTCCGAATGGGTCCTAATTTTATACAAGTGGTTTCATTATAATTGTTTGTTTTGTTTTCCGCTATTCGTTTGTTTGTTGGAGTATTTGTTTGTTTGCATTTTTGCCGGCAACAATGAGGTGTTTGTTGTTGTTTTTGTTTTGTTTTTGTTCAAATATTCAAATTACTTCTGTTTTGGTTATAATAAAACTGAAATTAACGTGAGTAAATTACATTTTCTTGAACAAAATATTTACATTTTCTTTGAAAATGTCACTTTGAAAATAATTATAATAAGCTTGTATTGTAGTTTAGCCTTGATCAACTTCATCTGCATCATCAAAATCATTCAAAATGTGTCTAACAGTACATAAGTATTCCTGATATTTAATATTTGTTTATGAATATACATTATGTATAAATGTGTGGCAATTTAAGATAGAATGAATTATGCATGAATACACTCTGATTTTTAATAAAATCCTGGGTAATGATTAATTTTATTTCAACATTTCAAAAGATACAGAAACACAATTGTGACAATTGATCGTATGAATTAATGATTTGTAATTTGACTTAAAATCATTGTACAGTGTATTATTTTAATCTAATTTCAATTTTCATAATTGAAACAATGACATTCTTTACAAAAATTTAATGTTAATAAAAATTAACGTTATAAAAAGAAGCGTTCAAGGAAACAAAGCTTTAAAAAAAAAAGCCTGCCCAAACAATATTATTGCGCATTAGTTTGTCGGGGATGGGAGTGCATGCAGTTCCACTGGCTGTGGTGAAGATAATTATTCTTGGTGTGGCTTCCACTTTAACAAACTACAAAGATGAGTTGTTAAAAGGGGCTCCCTATTGTGTACCGACAACCATGGAGGACTGAGTGTATCCAAGAAGCATTTTCCCAACGATCGACCAGAAGCCATCCTCTCCAGAAGCTATTCTCAACATTTCCACTCGTTTAGTAAAACTTTAATCCACTTTATCGTCTGTTATTGTACCATCATTACAGCTCATGTCCTTAGTATTACCTGTATGAATAATGACAGAATAAAAGTAATAAATACCTTGTGATGTGAAAGGAAAATCGACTGTGAACAGGTGGAGTCATCATCTCGCCGCTGGCACTCGGCAATTAGACGGTAAGTTTACTAAACTTGTACTTAAATACAACCACATTCAAAGTGGTACATGAACGATCGCTGCTGATGGCACTCTAACTTAGACGAAGTCACAAATGACTGACATTCTTTATTATGCAATGCATTTGTTTTTATTTCCGTGCTATCCATAATTATGACTCTTGTTTTTTTTAGACCAAATAATATTGGACCGATGGTATTTTCTGACACGACATGTTAATTATTGTAAGCCAATTTCCCGTAGCAAATTGAGGCAAGGCGGGCGCACCCGGCGGCCAGTGGCAGCCGGACTAACCGTCTCCGTGTTGACTCACACACAGTGGGACCCAATTTCTGTTAGAATAGCACGTGCCTTGAAAAGTTTTGTGTGCGCGCGTGGCACTTTTGGAACTGCCATGTGAATTTGGCCTGGGCCTATGGTTGCAAAAAAATAACCGCAATTCGTAGAACCGCTTTGCGACCCTGTTGAAGTTACTGAAAATCTAATTAAATGAACAAAGAAAGATTCCAATTTTCAGTAGTCCTGATTTTTGTTTTCACTGGCAGCAGAAGTTGGAATAAGGGGCGCCGCCGCGCCGCGCGTTTCAGTTTTTTTTAATGAAAGTTGGTCCGTCCCTGTAAATTTTTCCATTTTCTTTTTTGAGATCCTGTCGTGATATATCAGCAGCTGCAATGTATCTTTGGCCACATGGCCCGATGCCGCCGGCCCGCCACATTGTGGAGTTCCGAAGGAATTGAAACAAACGAGGCTAGTTATGGTGTAATAAAACTGATGATCCGATCCCATCCCAATTTGGCGCGCTTCTGACACAATTTCGCACGGTCTGTCAGTATGGTCAGTACGCGAATATGTAATTTATTTGTGCAAAAAAATTCCAAAAGTTGGTTTTAAGTATAATATGAACAATGGTATTCTTAAATATCATTAACATGAATACCTTTTGGCAGGGCGAAGACGAAAAAAATTATATTTATCTTTTGTTTATTAACAAAACCTGCCAGTAAAAGCATTATCAATAGTGAACGAGCCTAAAAGCCAACGATCTCAAAAATTTAGCGACGATCTTATAAATTCAAACGGATTTTACAAGAAAATGCACAGGAGGAATTTTGATTTACTCAGACAGAAATCTAAGTTAGTTAATGTACTTTGAAATTCGTATCGTCCCATACCACTATTTCTTCCTCTAAATGTACTTTATTTTTATTTGAATGTGAAGGAGCCCAGAATTCTCAAAATGGCGTCTTCCTATATTAACTACATTGCAAAGTCGGTTCGTCGATCTCAATAATTCAAACGAATTTTACGAGAAAATGCACAGACAGGATTTTGATTTACACAGATAGAAATCTAAGTTATATAATGTACTTCCAAAATCACACTGTCGCATACCACTATTTTTTCCTCTAAATGTACTATATTTTTAATTGAAATTAACGTTTCCGTATTCGGCAACGTTATCGTTAACGAATTCGGAAACGTTGCAGAATTCGGCAACGCAACGTTGCCGAATTCGGAAACGTTGCCGAATTTGGAGTTTTCCAGGACTGAAATGGCGAAAAACATGCTTTACATTTTATAGTTGCGATGATCGTAACCCTAGGTCTGACCAGGGACTGGGACCTTAGGGTTACGACAAAACTTGTTTAAAAAAATGGGTACGACCTTTTTGGCCAACTCCTGAAGTACGTTTCCACTTAGTTTTCCACTTTCCAAAATCCAAACACAAAATCTGACTACATGGATCTGATCGGTACTTATCAATGAGTCATATATGATATAAAACCACTTTGAATATCGAAAGATCATTTTCTGCAGAAAAAATGACCAAAAACTTACCGAAGGTGTCGAGATTCCCTCCGTTTGCCGTCAGTCGGCCATTTTGAATAGTGCACAGTGCCATATCGACCAAATTACGTCATGCGCAATGCCGTTTTGGCTGTTCCACCTTTCAAACTCAAACTCGCAGCCCTATGGAGGGCTCGTATCACGTGCGTTGTACAGTGCTATACACGGCATATCGCATATAGTGTGTGAGCGTGTCCGTCAAATAAATCACAGGTTATTGAATCAGTGACCAGACCCGCGCGCCGAAACTGCCGAATTAAGTTTTCCGCCGCTCTTCTGATATGACAGGTGAAGAAAAACGTATACGGCGTGATTTGTTCCCGACAACCAACACAGGCCGACATCGAACACATGCGAAATCTAAATAAAAATAAAAATATTCTGATCGACCGTCCTTCCAAAGTACTGTAAATCGTCGGCTGATCAGCTTATAAATCTTACTTGAATTTCAATTTCAGTATTCAATATTTTGTTCAATTGGCCAAGTAGAAACACTCTTTTCATAATTATACTGAATCTAAAAAAATTATCGTGAAATCCTTCCGAAACCGACCGACGATCGCATTAAAAAATTAAGACGTACAAACATTGCCCACACCGCAGAGAAAGACAGCCTGGTATCCGCGTGCGTAATAGCCACAGTTTCAAAGCAAACGTGCACCAGCGAAAGTCTCAATCAGTACGTTACACACGTGCCGTGTGCTTGAAATGAAGTGTAGGCCTACCTTTTTGGATCGCGGCCGGCGTCGCTCCACCGTTACGGTCGGTGGCTCACGGCCGGCCGGCTCGGTACAGATTTCGCCGTGGGCTTGAAATGTTGCGCTCGGTCGGCACCTTTTTGGATCGCGGCCGGGTTCGTTACCGTATACGGCTCGGTACAGAACTACAGATTTGCAGTAAGAAATTGTGGTTTTTCCGCGATCCGCAGTGGAATATTCCGGTGATATTTTTACTAATATGTCCTCACTGTCCTACCGGGTATGATCATTTTTTGTGTAATTGATGACCGGATATATTTTTCAGTCCAGCGTTAATTCCGACCACTGCGCGATCTGTGATGAGGTGGATGACCTTTTTATTCTGTTTGATCATGGATTGGGTCGGCACCGAGTTTGTGACCTGCTAACATATTTTGTCTGTTTGTGAGACCAATCATAAAGGAAATCATTTGATAATCTTAGCAATTTCCTTTAGTTCATGATGAAAGATTTGAATTGTCAGCGGCAGCTTGACATGGGCAAACAATGCGGACTTAAAAAAAAACCTCCTCCATACTGTATACGATATGCGTGTACACATCATGCACAGAGCACGTGTTATTCTGGGAACACCCTCCATAGGGCTGCGAGTTTGAGTTTGAAAGGTGGAACAGCCAAAACGGCATTGCGCATGACGTAATTTGGTCGAGATGGCACTGCGCACTATTCAAAATGGCCGACTGACGGCAAACGGAGGGAATCTCGACACCTTCGGTAAGTTTTTGGTCATTTTTTCTGCAGAAAATGATCTTTCGATATTCAAAGTGGTTTTATATGACTCATTGATAAGTACCGATCAGATCCATGTAGTCAGATTTTGTGTTTGGATTTTGGAAAGTGGAAAACTAAGTGGAAACGTACTTCAGGAGTTGGCCAAAAAGGTCGTACCCATTTTTTTAAACAAGTTTTGTCGTAACCCTAAGGTCCCAGTCCCTGGTCAGACCTAGGGTTACGATCATCGCAACTATACATTTTACAACTTGTCCGTGATCATTTTTTCGCGCAGGTTTTTTCGTTTAGACGAATTCCGTAGAGCTTCTATAATGTTAGACTTTGTACGTGAAGTCGGCATTGATTAACGGAACGGTTGTTCCCATGAAAAGCGAAGTAGGGCCTTCTGCTATATTTGTTATCAAACTGAAGTCTTTCTGTTTGTTTTCCATTTAATTTTTGTTGTCAGCAACTGAGCATGTTTTTAAGTTCAATTTGTAGGCCTAACGTTAGTTACTTTGTTGCAGTTTTTCAGGAAATATTTTGCGTATTGTTTTTCCTTACAGGATCAAGATTTAGAATCTCTGCGGGTTGCTGTATTAGCATCTCTGAAATCTGTAAGTATCAACCCTTGAATTTCACGGAGGCCACGGCCTTGGTTGCCCTGGTTTTTGGCCTTCGTGCCCCCTTCAAATGTTTCCATAGACTTTATGATATTCCAATGGAAGTGCCCATTGCAATTGAAAAGTGGCCTTGCCCTTTTCAGAACCAAATTCAAGGCCTGAAGTTTTAAATCTAGGAAGTGTATATTTTGCCGACACATCAGCAAAATAGCAAGTTGTAAGGTTGTCGTCGACAGGGCTTCTGTCGACAGCTCTGTCGACAAAGTGAATTTCTCAGCCTGTCGAGTTTGTCGACATAGCTGCCGTCATGGCGACAGGAATGAGAAAAAAAATACGAAGCAGAAAAAAGGCACAGCAGCCCCTTCAAAAGCCTACAAAAGCTTACCAGTTATAACGATATTCAGTTCCCCATGCGGTTTTATGGCCGTAATATATATTCCAGAAAGTAGTCCTTATGTGTTTGAAAACAATATAAGCATATAAATCCAGCGGGAAGTCCCGCAGTCAAGTGGTTTACATACATTGTATCGAAGTTTTGACATTTGTACACGTGAAATGCCAGTTCGCTATGCAACAACATTGCAACAACAAGCCGTACCGGCCGGCCGTGCGTGACCCGTGTAGCGCTATGTCCACACGTACGTGCCTGGGTTGACATGCTGCACACTCACCGCATGGCGATGATGTCATCAACAACCAATGAAAAAGCTTGCGTGCGTGCGTGAAAATAATATTACAAATACTTAGTAAAGACAAAGAGTAAACTTGAAAAAAAGTTAATATAAATATAATAATATCGGAAATAACTTAACCTGTTTACCCGAAGCGAAAATAATGAGTATTAATGACCAATCTTTGCGGAATTCCCCGGCTTCAAAATCGGGAAACCCCGAACCCGGAAGTGATCGCACTATGGCGGCCGCAGTCACGCAGATAAACAAGTTATAACAACAAATGGCAATATGGCGTCGGCGGTTGAAAGTGCCGTGCCATGGAAACTGTTGAAATGACAATGACATTGAACACAGTGACACTATAGCTCCATTTTGGATAATAAGATTTATTAGAAATATCAATAAACGCACTCTCTGTTACTTGATGCATAACGTAAGTTGGATATGTGTTTTTATATTAAGAGTTTAATCAGTTTTATATAAGCTTATTTTCCGTTTTGGACGAACATTTTCGGACCCAATTTTCATACAGCTTTCTGTCGACACATGTCGACGTCGGTAACTCCAATGTACCGACCTGTCGACAGGAAAAAATTGTGCCGACGACAACCTTAGCAAGTTGCACTTGCAGGAAGAATGCCGGTGCCGGCAAAATATAGGTCCTACTCTGCCTTAAATTAGATGGGTTGATGGTCGGTCTAGCGCCCCAGAGAACCCTATACTCCCCATAGATTTTGACATTTTGTACACAGAAAAAATTTTACTTAACGGTACTTGTGCTGAAAAATGGCCCCAAATGACAACAAAAACATCACAAATTGTCTTGAAAATCACTTCATCTTTTTTCAGAATGTGAGGGATGAATTGCAGCATATTATTTATTTGTGCTCACGATCATTCAGTGTGATGAAAATTGATGTTTTCCGATGGAAAACCAAATGATCATTTAGAGTCATTTTGGAGTGTCTGCCATCTTTGTTTGGTTCTCCGCCACAACATGCTTGACTACATGCTTGTTTCTAATTGGCCTGATCACAGCATGAAGAAAAAGATCATTGTTGAGCCCTGAATCTATATCTCTATGTCAATTGTAAACAGTGTTTTTTTTTTTCTTTGTAGAAATCCCAGCAAGCATCACCCAGCAACAACGAGAATGCCTCCCAAAGTCCGACCAGTGACCCTGGGGAGGGTAATGAGAAGACAGAGAAGGATGCAAAAGAAGATGAGCAAGATGAGGAGGAGGTGCTGGATGCTCTCCGAAGAGCCGCCCTGAAATCAACCAAAGAAGTCAGGCTGGAGGTGGGTACACTCCTCCAATTTAGTTCTTTGCCAAGAAACAAAGAAAGATCCTACAGAATTTATCATCATGATCTTAGACATTTTATTGCTTTGATTATGGTTCAATTGAGAATTATTGGCATGATGCATGTAAATTGATTGGCTAAATGTTTGGCATACTGAGAACATCGTCAGCGGTTTTACGATCCGGCAAAATAAGGGCCCTTTTTTTTTCAACATGGACATTTACCAAAATTGCGCGTTACAATGAGGGAGTTTTCAAATGGTAAATTTATTGGTCTTACATTTAAATTTGGGGTAGAAGTTTGATAAATGGGTTGTCCACGAGTTTGTTTTAAACATCATACTTGTTTAATTCTTAATCAAAATTATGACAAGTAAATGAAAAATAGGTTTGTCACTTCGTAAAATAATTTTTTTCAAGAATCATGTACTTTTTTATTTTACGAACTGACAAACTTATATTTTAGTTAAATTTCTTAATTAAGATTCATTGTTAATAAAACTGACATGCCGATTATTTAATACAAACTCACAGACAAGCCATTTGCCAAATTTCTCCCCAAAATTTTGATGTTAGACCAATAAATTCACCATTTGAAAACTCCCACATTGTTACGCGGTGAACATCCATGTTGAAAAAAGGGCCCTTATTTTGCCGGATCGTAAAAACTCTGACGACATGTCTAATTATATACAATTTCTCCTCAAATATAGATAATGTTGTGGCTTAAGTCTTGTATCTTATTTCTTCTATGTTCAGGATATTCCTCCACCTCCAACACCCCAGCCGACATTCCAGCTGAAAGGCAACCTCATTGCCATCCAGCCAGTAGCTGAAGAGCCAGCACCTAGCCAGCTGAACCCGGCGGATAGACCCAAGCTTCCCAGGAACAACAAGTTTGCCCGTTTTGCCTCGTCAGGCTCCGAGTCCAGCAGCAACTCGGAGGATGATAGCAGCGAAGACGACTCTGACGATGACATGGGGGGAACTAAGAAGAGACCAAGTAGTGACAGCTCCAAGGGCTCCTCATCAAGTGAGAATAGCAGCAGTAGCAGCGGTAGCGATCACTCCTCGAGATCAAGCAGTGAGAGTCGGTCCAGTTCATCTTCATCCTCATCTTCATCATCCTCCTCCAGCTCCTCTAGCAGCTCCTCGTCTTCTGAGAGCTCCGACTCAGAATCAGATAATTCTCAGGGAAGACTGAAACATAAGCATAGAGACTCTAGAGATAGGAAGAACAGTGTCCGAAAGATGCAGGAGAGGAAGGTGGACAGAGATGACCGACGGAGGGACCATGGAAAGGACAGACACCTTGTGAGGTCAGATAGAGACAGAGATCGCAGGAGAAGAATTTCACCCGGTAGGGAAAGGGGAAGAGATACCTGGACATCCAGACAACGACCATCTCTCAAACCTGGGGAGGATTCACGCCCTTACAGAAGTGCTCCCAGCAGGGGTCAGAGGGATGGTGACCAGTTGCGAACTCGATCCAGATCCCCGCGGTCCAGACCTGATGATCGAAGTCTGAGAACACGTCCTGATGGCACTCGTGGATTTGGGATCAGTGACAATAAAGTGCCTTCTCTATTTCAGCCTCTGGAGTCCCGATTGCGCAAGCTGGCTTGCCATGAAAACAGCAGGCCAGATAGAAAACGAGATGCCCGTGAGTTGCTGTCAAGCAGGAGCCGCAGGAGTAGGGAAACCAGGGCTGATAGGGGTGTCCGCAGACAAAATTCAAACATTTCGAAAACATCAGAGAGCAAATCTGATGGGAAAGCAAGCAGCCCAAAGGCCAAACGTGCATCCTCTGCTAGCGACTCAAACTCCGCTGTCAATTCAGATATCTCTTTGAGTGACATGGAGAGTGACTCTGACAAGGAAACATCGCGTTTCAAGCATGCAAAAGGTGAAAAACCTCCAAGTGAACTTGGTCCTCGTCAGAAAACTGCCCCACGGTCGTACAGGGATAATTTCCGCCGTGGTGACCAGCGGGATGAACGGAGACGCGAGGACCGCCGGAGAGGGGATGATGGGAGACATAGGGATGAGAGAAGACAGAGAGATGCTGACAGATCAAGGGAGAACAGAAAAGACCGGGACACTGTCCACAAACACGACACCGAGCGTCAAAGGGAGGTGTCCAATTCTCGTAACGGACCTGTGTCAGTGGTGCAGCCAAAAACACCAAGCGAACCAAGTCCTAAGAAAACAGCAATCCCATCACTTCTGGACATTAAAGTCAGAAATCCGAACAAGGAGACCAAGCTTCGACCAGAACTCAAAGGCAGCTCTCAGTTGGAGCCAAATAGCCACAGTAGCAGGAACCGCAAGCGGTCTTCCTCACCCAGGGAACCGTTTGCCATTCCAGACAAGCTGAAAGACTTTGAAAGCGAGTCTGGATCGGATGATGACACCGTTCCAACAGGACCGCGAAGCATTGTCTCAATGGATAAACGGAGAGATCTAAAGTCACGGTTAGGCGTTCGGGCCACTGCTTCTCCGGGGGCAGGCCAGGATGTTTCCGACAAGGACCACAGGAGGAAAAGAGACAGGGATAGAGACCGTACAGAGGACCGAGGAAGCAGAAAAAGGAGGTCCAGGGAGTTGAGAGACACTGAAAATGCGGAGGAGGAGAGGAAAGAGTCAGACAAAGACTCTAAGATCCAAACCACAAGTCCTGAAATACGCATCACATTCAATGAAGGTATGAATGTTTGCCCTGCTTTTTTGTGATTTTGCTTCCTAGCTTAACCCCTAGCCTAACCCCTATAGGCCGTATTCCTTTGATGCATCCTCAATCCTGTGATATCCTTGAAAAGCGGCTTACGCAAACATTCTTGAATTCTAGTGGTGTGTCAAAATCTGCGCAGGTATAAGGTACTCAACCAACTGTCTAAATCCTTCAAAATTCCCTTACCATGGACAGCGAACTTAAAGGTCTTTCAGAATCGTATCAGACCAAAGCATATGATGTACCAAGTTCCATTTAATTTTGTGCTTATTCTGCAGAAGATTTGTTTGATAATTATTGGGTTTAATAGGAGGTTTATAAATGTATTATCATCATCAAATTCACACCTGAAGAGAAGAATTTTCAATTGCATTGAAAACGATCTCCATATTTTCAACATTCCAGCTGGTTGGGGAGAAATGTACATTCATTCTGATCATAATCCATCTTCCTTCACACAGGTCCTCCCACCAAAAGGAAGCCAGTTCATGAGAGGCTTGGTCTGAAGACGTCAGGGACCAGTAAACCCAGACGCTCTGTCAAAGACCGCCTTGGGAAGATGGTCCCCTCCTCAAAGGAGTTCGAGCCTGAGGTGCATCCCAAGAACTCCGTGCTAGAGCCAATCGTCTATGATGATGCCGACCCACTGGAAGGCCAGGTCCCTATCCAGGTTGTCACAAAGCCAAGGCAGTCAGTCATTGAGCTCAAGACAAAAACCAAACGGGATGCGGAGAGCAAGCGTCGAGCTGAGAAGCACAAGCAGCAAGCAGAAGCTCTGAAGGCCAAGGAGGAGACATTGGAACCTGAGGAGGAAAATGTCAAACATCAAACATCTACCAAAGATGGAACTAGATCTCAAACAGCAGGAGATCAGCAAGAAAACACAGCCAAGCATACCTTGGAGAGCAACAAAGAGAACTCCACCAGACTTCAGCATCCCAACACTGATGCCAAACAGATTGTTAAAGATGATGAACATTCTTTGAACAATGAAACTCAAAACAACATGCAAACCCCTAAAGAAGCTGATCATCCCAAAGATGATATTAAGAAGCAAGGGGTTTCAGCAGACACCAAGAAGAAAACCAAGATCAAACTGAGAAGGAGTTCCTCTCAAAGTGCCAAGAATGCAGACACAGAAGCTGGCATGTCGAGAGAGGGAGGAGAAGAAGAAAACATGGAATCAGAGGATGTAAGAATCGGCATGCTGAAGGATGAGGAAGAAGCAATGCTATCAGATGATGAACCTCCACGGGAAGTCATTGAATCAGAGTCGACTCATCCTGATGACAGGAAAGTCATCAGTGAGACCAAAAAAAGGAGAAACATTGTCAGTTCTGAGTCTGATCGCTCAGGGAGGCAGATTGTGTATTCAGAGTCCAGAAAGTCCAGTAGGAACGTGGTCCCTTCTGACCATGACACATCCAAGAGAAAGATAGTCCACAGTGATCCTCGAGTGTCCAATCTGGCAGACTCTGAATCCACTCATAGGAAGGTTTTTCACGATGAATCAGGACGGTCTAGGAGAAAAGTTTATCAATCAGACATGGACTCATCGCAGAGAAACATAATCCATGATGAACATCCGCCAAGGAGGAAATTCCTCCAAGCAGACTCTGACTCCTCAAGAAGGAAGGTATTCCAGACAGATCATGACCACCCTAGGAGGACAGTCTTCACGGATTCAGATTTGAAACGAGGATCATCTCCATCATCCAGCTATGAGGATATTCGGAGGCCCAAGATAAGCCGAGGTGGGGAGATGTGGAAGCGAGGCTGCATCGAGGAGCAGACACGTGAGGTGGAGATGAGGATGGAGCAGGAAGAGAGGAAGGTGATCGAGGAGACCAGGGAGGCTGAAGCCAAGCGGAGGAAGGAAGAGGAACTCAATGCTAGGATACGCAAGATCAAGGAGAAAAACGCTGCCATCCTGCAGCGACACAAAGAGATTGAAGCAGAGAAGATCATGTTCGGATCATAATTGCAAAAACAAACTTCATGTTTACCTGCTAAGGATACAGTAATTTTTCATTGCAAGCTAACAGTCAGCATGTTTTATGTATGTAATACATTGTTTCACAGTTTGTCCTGTTACCAAAGAAACTAAAAAACCGTATTTTGTAATTGCAATCAACCATATTTTTTTCTTGCAAAAGCAAGTTTGCAGTTTTATTTTTTAATTCTTTTTCTGTTTTCCCTTCTTTTTGGCTTCCGTTTTAGTGCACATGTAGAAGGAACTTCGTTATACTGATTTTCATAAAGAAATACATTTTATAGTAGACACTTGGCAAGCTAGCCACTTCTAGAATCTGTACGAATTATCTCAGAAATCTTTTTCTGGAGAAATTATTCCATTGATAAGTGGAATTGCACAATAGGAGGGATACGGTAGGTGTCGTATTTGAAGACTGGCAAGTTTTGTTTGGCTGCAGCCACGTCACTCACTTGAATACTCAGTCCATAGTGTTCATCTCATTGTCCAATTATAAAGGAATGTGTCAAAGCTGAGACCTATAACTCCAGAGAAATGGCATATTGTGCACTCTTACGGTTTCATCTTCCTCAAAGATGGCAGATGTCCTTGCAATACACAGATCCAGTAAACCACGCCAACCATAGCAACAGCCAAGCAACAATGCACACGCACGTGTCACAATCGTGTACACACGATGGGTTGCACACTCTCGACCACCGAAAGCACCTTCCCTGGTGGACTTTGGTTTTGGAAAAGCCCCCAAAATGTACATTTCCTCTCAGCCAGGGCACTGAGGTTCAGAATTACAATGAAATTATAAACACTGCTTAACTATGGTTAAGAATAAAACTCAGGTTTGTAAAAGAATTGCCATGTATATACGAAACAAAAGTAAACTCAACGAAAAGTGTGTATGTGGATCGGTTTTCGGAAACACCACGTAAGAAACGTTTGTACTTTCGCACTTCTCGTAAGCTCTCAACTTTTCGACTAGCCTGCTCTAGTCCTCATCAGGAGACACCTGATGAGGACTAGATTAGGATGAGAGCAGGCTAGTCGAAACGTTGAGACCTTACGAGATGTGCGAATGAAACAGAAGTGCGAAAGTACGAACGATTCTTACATGGTGTTTCTGCAAACCGATCCACATACCAATTGTCACCATGAAAAGCCTCAAATCTTTCTTGAAAAGTGATTAGTAAAGAACACAAAATTTAAAACCTTATGTTGGACAAAATGGTGGCAATTTGTTAGACCTTTAATAACGCGTTGTGATTGGTCAATTTGTCAAGGGGTGTGGCCTACTGGATCGGTGTATTGATGCCATGTGCAAATTATTCAGCCATTGAAAAATACATCTGTTTTTAATACAATCACTGGTTCACTTATCATATTTATGTAATTTGTAAAATGTTTATTGTATGAATTGTTTTTAATTTGGAATTCTTGTATTTTCTGAAAGATCAAAAAAAGTGTGTCACTCGTAATGAAATGTTTTTGTTAGTTGATACTGATACAATATCTTGATAATGTTAATGATTGTAAAAGGAAGAAGTTGCTCTATGTTTTGGCTTTATGTGTTATGTGCCAAGATTGCATTGCAGTTGTACAGCAATTCATTAAGTTCAGAAATAGCACATGAACTTCTTTCAACCATCATAGGATGTGCAAAAGTAAAGTTAGCTGGTTTTGAGCTGAAGAGTTTTGACTTTGCTATAATTTTTGACATCAAAGATAAAGTACATGTACATGTACATCATTGATAATGTTTTGGGTTTTTTTCCTTGGAAGTTGAAAGATTTTTGGAAGAATTTGATACGGTGGTCTAGCTTTCAAAAATGAATTTCATCAAACAAACCATTGAAAGTTCCTGTTTAAGGTACAGTTCACGATTGGTAAAATACCCAAACAGAAATGTTCACAGATTTATGTATAGCTTTTAGGATATGAAGATGGTGCTTGTAGAAACATACCGTTATTTAAAAATATGCCCCCCTGAAATGGTGTATTTATCCAGAAATTAGTAAAACAAAGACCAAAATGTGTTTTGATATCAGGGTAAGATCAAAACCCTTCTGTATGTTTTATATGAAAAATTGAGTCGGGTTTTCGCTATTTTCGCGTGACTCAGATGTCCGATTGAGCTCAAATGTTCACAGGCTTATTGTTTCATGTACAGTACATGCTGGATTAGACAAAGTGTGAGTGATGTTCTGTGACCTTTACCAATCATGTATTATACCTTTAAATCAGAGATTGTATTCTGAGAAAGCAAGAAATAACTGTTCCTCTTTTTTTCATCTTTGGCTTCATGTTAATTTTACGTTTAATTTGGATTGCAGCTATGAATCAGCCATTTTAGAGGACAGTATTTAACCGGAACATTTGCACTGGTACCAATTTTGTAAACAAGCTTTTACAGGAACTTAAAGGTACAGTACAGGATTGGTAACAAACAAAACAGAAATTTTCGCTATTTCCTAGGGCCTCAGATGTCCGATTGAGCTCAAATTTTCACAGGATTATCATGTACATGCTGGATTAGACAAAGTGTATGTGATGTTCTGTGACCATTACCAATCATGTATTATACCTTTAACAGAAGCTGGTGTATTTTTCTCATATGTTGTGAAGTGAACTGTCAAAATTCCTTGCATTAGTAAAAAAAAAATCATTATAAATTTGAAATCATTGTGAAGTACTCTTAAAATGACCATCAAAGGATTGGTTTTATGGTGCTGTATAATTATAAAAAAAAAATCTTAAAGTGTGAATCCTCGAAAATCATTGTTTGTTTGACTCTAAAAATGGCCAGAAAAACAAAAACACAAACACATTTATAGTGCAGTTTTTAACTTTTTGATAAGATTCCTATTTTGTCCCCTAGAGAGTGAAAATTCCACATCTTTTGAAAAAAAACTGTTTTTTATTACGAACCCAAACTCCTGAAGTCGCTCATCATATTTTTGTTCGATGTGTAAAAAAAAATGTATAAAAAAGTTAAAGTTCATCGGGATGATGTGGCAGATGTGGGACTTTCATCATGTTCATGGGTCATGTATACATGTATTGCATCAAATGTACACGTGTACGTCACTTGGTCTTTTTTGTAAGACTCCTGTAAGATTTTGTATTAAAATGTACTTTGTGGAATAAAGTTTAGATTCTAACATAAATACAAACCACTTTTGTGTGAAGCGAGCTGTGATTTATGCATTTTAACCTTACTTCAGCAAATGCTCCCTGAAAACTTATTGTAGGAAATGTAGATCTTTTGTTTAATGTGCCTTTATATGAGAGTCGTGGGTTTCAAAGTTGGGATCAATGATTAAACTTCCAAATGATTCTGAAGCAGAGTAGTGTATAAATCATTCACTCTACCAGCTGACCAGGCTAAATCAACCTGATCTGCAAGCTGGTTGAGACTAACTTGGATCTGTGCCGTTTCTTAAAGGTTGCAATGGATTCGTTCCAAATCGGATGTTCCAAAATAACGGGGAGAACTATGGAGGAAAAGGAATGATTACAAAGTTAGGAAATAGTTTGGGACTTAAAATGAAATTATCTTCCTAAAAGTTCATTTTGGCAATATCCCATACTTGAAATGAAAATGAGTTAATTGGAAATTTTTCTTCCCGAGAAATGAAATAAATACTAAATACTAGTGTGGCTGGAGTTGTAGGCCTATACCTTTCCACAAATAAAATTTAGGGTAATTTATTCGCATATCATTCTTGTTTGTGAATCCAAGCATTTTATCTATCTACATAGAAAGTCCTTCCTCCATGCTTACACTGTACTTATTTATATATAATTATATATATATATTTGATCGGTTTTGGGGGCGGGGTGGGGATTGTGGAGGGGGTTGCCCGATGAGGTAAACACTGCGATGACTTGAATAACATCTCTATTGTGCACCGGGTAAACCTTCTTCCTCGCTGGAACCCCACCGAGTATCATTTCCTGCAGTTTTTGGCGCGGGAGCCATGGAAAGGTTAGCCACGTATCATTCCATGCGTTTACCACACAGATGTTTACATAGGTCCACTTTGTGTCGGATATTTTTGGTGTTTATTGTGACATTTAATGACATTTTCCTCTGAATTATCGGTGTTTGTGGAAAATGAGTTGGTTTAGGTCTGTTCTGGGGTCGGGTGAGACTTCCACCCAACCGACTGGTGCTGAAACGGTGAGTAACGTTAGGCCTATTGCTTTTGACATTTTGGTGCACTTTTCATTGTGTAATTTGTATAAACTGGCGTTCGTGAAATTGTGTTGATCAGGCCACTGTGGTTAGTCTTGTACCCAGACCCAACAGATGAAGAGTCCTATTAATTTAGGTGAGTTACTTTACTGTAGAAGCTGGGTACAAGACCAACCAGAGGGGCAGAGTGGACTGTACACGAATGCGTACGTACAGAGGGGAGGGGTCACACTAATCAAAGTCAACTCGGGCCTTGGCATCGACTAGAAAAAGGCTTCAACTCGACTTCAACTCATTCCAATTATGAAATAGCCTATTGAAAATAAATACACAGCACTGCACGGCAATCAGTAGTTTAAGTAAGCATTTGGATTGGTTTGGAGTTATATTCCATGTAAGAAAATTGAGGTTTTCTCTTTAAAAAAAATCACTGCTGAGCAACGTATCTGCTGGCCGCCATCTTGCCATTTACAGCTCATGGACGATACCATTTTAAGTACTAGGGGTGTTCAAGTAATGCAAGTGCTGAACCATGGTCAACAACTCAACTCCCCACACCCCATCCCAACTATAATTATAATACACTGTTAAATGTTTTATTTTGCAAATGTGTCAACAAAGAACTCTTTGCCATTCATAATTATAAATCCCTATACATTATACAAACTAAACAGCTTGGTAATTGCATTACTTGTACACCCGTACATAAATGGTATCGCTGAATTGACGCTTTTTTCTAGTTGACGCCGAAGTTGACTTTCATGGGAGACTATGGAGAAACGGTCTTCAAGTCAACGCGCATGCTCACAATTGCGCAAGCATGGTTTACGCGTGCGCTGTTGACTCAAGACCGACTCTCCAAAGTCTCCCATTAGTATGACCAGACTGAGGAGAGGGAGGGTTGCGACCACCGTGTACTTTTATTTATTTGTGAATGTATCCTTGCTATGTGTAGGTTGCTCGTCTTTGTGACAGAGTACAATCTTCTACCCTCCTCGATGACAGACGGGATGCTGTACGTGCTCTCAAGTCACTCTCAAAGGTACGCCCTCTTGAATCTTACAGGAATTACTATACCTTTGGGCTGCGTTCGAGCAAGCTTCTCGCGTTAACACGAGTATACTCCTGAGCGCTCGAACGGCTGGAGTACGACACTCGGGTCAGCGAGAGTATACTCTCTAGATATGGGGAGTACATGTATACTCCTGCACCGTTGAGTATTGGGCGCGCATCATACTCGTGTTATTTGGAGTAACCGCTCGAACGCTGCCTTGAGGATCTCATCAACCCCTAAGTTCCCTAACTGCATGCAGAATGAATGATTCTTGAGGCTGAGATGGAACCATTGTACTCCTTTCAAATAACATCTAAACTAAAGGGAGGCAACAGGCATTCCAGAAGGACTGTACGTTTTATAAATGAATAAATTTAAATTAATTGTAAATCGGCAACCTCCTGAATACCGTACAGGCGCTCAACCAACTGAGCTATCCAGCCCTACGTTGGTTGTGTCCCTAATAGTCAATTATCTTTGTTCGTTTGGCAGTCAAAAGCCATGAAACCACGCACATACTGCTATATCCCAGGGATCATTTCATCGATACACGCAGCAATGCTACAACCTGAGAACAATACATGTACATGGGGGGATCACTCAAAGAGGATACATTTTTTAAATTAATGTTTTCCAATTTGTATGTCTGATAAAAAAAAAGATTTGCCACCACTGTCTTGTTAAGGTTTGCCAAAGGTTTGAGCTCTAAAAGATTGGTTAAACCTAGCTTTCATGGTGAAAGAGTTAATGTTTGTGCGAAATGTTGATCTGCAGAAATTCCGAGTGGAGGTTGGTACGCAGGGTATGGATATCCTTCTGAGCATTCTGCAGACGGATCAAGGCGACCCTGAGATTGCCAGCTATGCCTTGGAAACACTGATCAACATCATCTGTCCGGCTATTGAAGAAGAGGAAGGTAGGTACGAGTAGTAGGGTCAGACTGCCTGCTAAAAACTCACAGGACACTTTGAGGGTTATCTTATGCAGCAGGTAGATGGTTAAAGGTATTGGAAAATCATATCAGACTGCTGGTTGAAGTATTGTCTTACCTCTTGAAGGGTTACACTATGCAGCTGGGTGACTTAAGGGTCTTGTAGGGGCAGACTGCTTGCTCAATAACTGCCCTGCCACTAGGATGGTTACCTTATACATCAGGTATTCTGTAAGTTACTTCAGGGTCAGATTGCATGCTCAATAAGTGGCCTGTCACTAGAAGGTTTACCTTATGCATCAAGGGGTCTATAAGGTACGTCAGGGCTAGACTGCTTGCTCAATAACTGCCCTGTCACAAGGAGAGTTACCTTGCAACAGGGAGTATGTCAGGTATTGTAGGGCTAGACTGCTTGCTCAGTAACTGTCCTGCCACTGGGAGGGTTACCATATGCAGCAGGGAGTCTGTAAGGTATTGTAGGGTCAGACTGCATGCTCAATAACTGCCCTGCCACCAGGAGGGTTACCTTATGCAGCATGGAGTCTGTAAGGTACTTCAGGGTCAGACTGCATGCTCAATAACTTCCCTGCCACTAGGAGAGTTACCTTATGCAGCATAGAGTCTGTAAGGTATTGTAGGGTCAGACTGCTTGCTCAATAACTGCCCTGCCACTAGGAGAGTTACCTTATGCATCAAGGAGTCTGTAAGGTACGTCAGGGGCAGACTACTCTCTCAATAACTGCCCTGGCACTAGGAGGGTTACCTTTTGCATTCAGGGAGTCTGTAAGGTATTGTATGGTCAGACTGCTTGCTCAATAACTGCCCTGCCACAAGGAGGGTTTCCTTTTGCTTTCAGGGAGTCTGTAAGGTACTTCAGGGTGAGACTGCTTGCTCAATAACTGCCCTGCCACAAGGAGAGTTGCCTTGTGCATCAGGGAGTGTGTAAGGTACTTTAGGGCCAGACTGCTTGCTCAAATACTCCCTGCCACTAGGAAGGTTACCTTTTGCATCAGGGAGTCTGTAAGGTATGTTAGGGCCAGACTGCTTGCGTAATAACTGCCCTGCCACAAGGAGAGGTACCTTATGCTTCAGGGAGTCTGTAAGGTATGTCAGGGTCAGACTGCTTGCTTAATAACTGCCCTGCCACTAAGAGGGTTACCTTATGCATCAGGGAGTCTGTAAGGTACTTAAGGGTCAGACTGCTTGCTCAGTAACTGCCCTGCCACTAGGAGGGTCACCTTATGCAGCAGGGAGTGTGTAGGATACTTCAGGGCTAGACTGCTTGCTCAATAACTGCCCTGCCACTTGCATTTTGCATTCAGGGAGTCTGTAAGGTAAAATACTGCCCTGCCACTAGGAGGGTAACTGAAATGAATTACTTGTTTTGTTTGTTCATCCTGCAGAGGAGTTTGAGCACATAGACAGGGAAGCTCTGGAGAGGGAGATGCGTCTTCTTAGCGAACAGTTTGTTGATATCTTCCTGAAGAGCACCGAGAATGTCTCCATTATGCTTAACCTCCTAGAGGTAAGGTGTCCATGAAAAATTGTGCTCTTGCTTTCCACTAACTTGTGGGGTGCCGTTGCCTAGTGGTCTGGTGTGTCGTACTCAAGATCTTGTGGTCAATCTACAGATTGTGGGTTCGAATCCAGCCATGGGTTAATGGCGCTTGCGTCCTTGGGCAAGACACTTTAACACATATTGCTCTTTTTCACTCAGGTGTAAATGGGTACCTGTGAGGGTAGAGATGGCTTTGTGGTTTGATTAACCTCTGTGCTCCTTATGGTAGCACAAGGCTGTATACTCCCCAGGGAGCTGAGATTGTTTCAGGAATGTAAATGGGCCTGATGATCAGGGATAATAATAGTGTATAGCATTGTGATACCCTTTTTGTGTGTAAGAACGCTATATAAATGCCAATATTTTTATTGTTAACTTAGTCCAAATCCTAGCTGTTTATAACAGTTCCTCTTTGCTCTGCATCCATTAACTTTGTCTCCCTGTTTCTTTTTGCTTTCCCCCGGTCCTTCTGTAGGAGTATGAATTCCGTGTGCGCTGGCCCGCCATCCGTCTGATGACCGCCCTCATCAATTTCCGATCAAGCCAGGTCCAGCAGGTTGTCTTGGTCAGTCCCATGGGCGTGTCCAAGCTCATGGATCTTCTGTCGGACAGCCGAGAGGTCATCAGGAACGATGTAAGCAGACCATTATCCAAAATGCCCCGATTTACAGACATTGAGGCAGTAACCCCAGAACTGTTTGAATCCCGAATAAACTCAAGGATTCGTCTCAACAAACCAACTTCATCAGTTCACAAACCTAGAACGTTTAAACCATTTTTTTAATGGTATTTCTGGAGACTTCCACTGCCTTCTTTGATGATATAAGTTTTCTAGAATAGGCAGAATGACAATAATAAATTGACAGTGAAACTATGACTCTAATCAGGGGCAGATCCAGGGGGGCGTTGGGGCGTACGCCCCCCTCCCCCTTTTTTTTCAGAAAAAAGACTCAAAATGAGAAGACAAAATTAATTGGGCAATTCACGTCCAGCCCACCGTAACCTGCTAGCTTTGATCGGGCCCGAAGTGCTGTCGCTATTCCATTAGTACATTTTGTTTCCACGCCCCCCCCCCCCCCCTCCCTTTGGAAAATCCTGGATCCGCCGCTCCTAATAGTGTAGTAAGGGTAGGAACTTTGCCAAAGGAACTGTCGATCAAGGGTGACCACGACAGGTGTAGCCATTTTCAGAATATGGTCAGAGAAAGTAACTGCACCAGTACATGTTGTTATGATGTGAAGTGGTTTATCTGCAGTGTGCTAACCTTTTGCCCACAGGGACTCTTGTTGTTGACAGGCCTCACCAAGGGCAACGCCAACATCCAGAAGATTGTAGCCTTTGAGAATGCCTTTGACCTGCTGTTGAAGATCATCATGGAGGAAGGAGCCAGCGACGGTGGCATCGTGGTGGAGGACTGCCTCCATCTACTGCTGAATCTGCTGAAGAAGAACAGCTCCAATCAGACCTTCTTCAAGGAGGGCAGGTAATTAAGACCTTAGCCAAGAGCAGCGTCAGAAGAAGTTGCTGCATTTCTTGACTTGAATCAAATCAGTGTCTATTCAATTTGCTCACAGAGACTCATTGTTGAAGTGTTTGTTTGCACCGAATATTTGCCAGGAATGACTAGAGGCCAGTGAGTTTTCTTGCAGGTACTCATTATAAGTCCTTTGCTAGCAGTGATGAATTAAGTCAGTATTTCCTTGAAGGAAGAGTCCATTATTTGCTAGTAGAGGCTAGCATGGCTTGTCACATTGGGTCCCTGTTTAAAGGAACACTTAACTACCTAGCTTGGTGCCCTAGCGGCATGGCATCTGCCATGGGACTACCTAACTTGGTGGCCTAGCGGCATGGCATCTGCCATGGGACTACCTATCTTGGTGGCCTAGCGGCATGGCATCTGCCATGGGACTGCCTAACTTGGTGGCCTAGCGGCATGGCATCTGCCATGGGACTAACTAGCTTGGTGGCCTAGCGGCATGGCATCTGCCATGGGACTACCTAACTTGGTGGCCTAGCGGCATGGCATCTGCCATGGGACTACCTAACTTGGTGGCCTAGCGGCATGGCATCTGCCATGGGTTCGAATCCCACCTGAGCTAGCGCATGACTTTTTCATGTACACACAACAAGCACCGAGTAAACAGTGCTCATCCACGTCGGTGAAGGGCAAACCTAATTTGCCTAACATTTAACTACTTGAAAATTTGCTGTTGCCTCAATGGCCAATTTCTCGTTTAGTTTTCAGCATGCTTTTGTATTCAATAAAGTTGTACAAGAAATCTTACAATTTGCCACGCACGATTAATATGACGTCTCTTAACAGTTTGAAATCTTGTTGCCCAATTACAGCTTTATTCAGCGTCTCTCCCCATTCTTTGAACTGCAAACGATGATTCCCCAAAACCCCGATGGCACATGGTCAACGCAGAAAGTAAAGAACGTCCATTACATGTTGCAGGTAAAAGACATGAATGTTTTGGGAGGAGGGTAGTCAGGGTTTCTCCATAACTTTTTTTACTACTGGCCAACCGGACCAGTTGGGTCATAATTTGACTGGTCTGCCAAGGTTTTGACTGGTCCTCTTTTTGTGTGAGTGAATTCATACTTAGCATTTACCCCTACTTCAATACTACTTGGCAAGATAAATTCTCTCACCATTTCCATCAGTTCTCAATATCAAATTATTTAGGCACAGTATAATGGAAAGATTTTCAGTTCTCAGTATTATTTTGGACAAATAACTTAAACAGGTAAATTTGTCGGGTTCACTTAATTACAAATAAATGAAACAGTGCCAAAAGAAAAAAATGCTCAGTCATGGCGGTATCATACATGTGGCATTATGATGGGTAAAGGGGCTAACGTGTTATGTCCACCGGACCAGTGTTATGTACGAACCCTGGTTGTGGGATTTTATTTTGATGATCCAGTTTGGGCTCGCCTTTGTCGAAACGTTGTTGAAAACTATTTTCTAATATCAACCAGGTCATTAGGAGTTTGGTATCCCCTAACAATCCACAACAAGCCACCAGCGCGTGTCAGAAGTTGATCCACACCTGCGGTCTGCTGAATCAGCTCTGCTGCATATTGATGGCCAGCGGGGTACCAGCCGACATCCTGACTGAGGTAAGTGGATCCACTTGGCGTGAACCATGGAATCAGAGAGATGTCTTGTGGGTAGTGCTGCTTTTTTTTGGAACTTTTGAAAACCGGAAAACGCTTTGAAAAAATGATCAGTTGCCCGAGCTCCGATTTATACAAATGAATGACAGCACGTGTTGATAATGTGCACGATCAATGGATGCATAGCGCTGTATGTAGGAGTGTGTAAAACATGCTACAACGATCGTTGCGGCGACATATTATAGTACGTGAGTTTCTGGTCTCGATCTATGTGCGTGTTCAGGAATCTTGCGATGATTTGGTGCCGGCAACCTTACAGAATATTCAGTCAGAATCCTTCAGCGTGACATGTCACATTTCTAACCGCAAAATCAGCGCCGAAGCCGGCCGCAACCCACGTTACCAAGTGCGACTTGGCTGCACCAAATACACACGTTGTACGTACGACATAGTAGGCTTGCACTTCCTGCCCGATTGCGAATTCGCGACTGTGTACTTCGCTGGTGCACTTCGTATGCTTTGAATGGACAAAATCATATTTATGAATACCCACCATGGAAACCATCACCATTATTTGAACTCTACTCTACTTTAACTTTGCATTGGTTTCTCAGGATGATATTTTTCCAGTAAATTTTTGTGTGTTTGTCTTTCTCAATGCAGACCATCAACACTGTCTCGGAGGTTATAAGGGGCCACAAGACCAACCAGGATTTCTTTGCGGCAGTCAACGCTCCATCAAGCCCCCCACGGTAAGGAGACAAGTCTCAGATTCTAGTAACTCAATCACTGCTGCCACCCCTTTTGCAAGAATTTGTTCAAAGAGGATGTGGATAGGTCCACATGGTCAGGGAACGATTTATGATCGTGCCGCTGTTACATCAATGAAATAGCACCATCTTTTATCCTTAATTAGCATGTGTGTATCTCCCTGTTCAAGGAGCAGATTGATTTCATTCTTATTTGAAGAACGGTAAATTTGAACGAATTGGGGGAGGCATAGGTGGCAAGTGCGTTAGGCACTCGCCTCTCACCAATGTGGCTCGGGTTTGATCCCGGCTTGGGTCATATGTGAGTAGAGTTGTGCGTTTGGTTCTCAGCTATGCTACGAGGGTTTTTCTCTGGGTTCTCCGGTTTTCCTCCCTCAACAAAAATCAAACACTTTCGGTCTCAGGCTGTGCTCCGTGATCATAATATGGGTTGATGTGGCTGGCAGTCAATGTAGCACATGAACGCCTGGAACTCGATCACATTGTAGCTGCATCTTTCGCGATAGGTCTCCACGCTTGAGCTATTTACAGAATACGCCCTTAATATCGACAGCTATAGTTACCCAGGTGTTCGGACAAATATCACAACGTTTACGTGTAAGTTAATGGGGCAACGTGCGACTTGTTTGTCTGAACTTCTGAATGTGACGTCACAAGCGCGGAGCCCTATTCAGCACCCCAGCTGCGAGTGAGGACGATTAGCCTCCCAAATTATTGTTATATTATTATTATTTCATGCTTTGAGTACGTCATCAAGGTTTAATGTTGCATCATCTCCATTGTGTCCAGGCCGGCTATCGTTGTTCTCCTGATGTCCATGGTGAATGAGAAACAACCGTTTATTCTCCGCTGTGCTGTCCTCTACTGCTTCCAGTGCTTCCTGTACAAAAATGATGTTGGACAGGAGCAGGTCATATCAACGCTCCTCCCTGCCACTGCAGATGGTATGTTCCAACTTGTACAGAGAGGCCATAATGGTGGGATGTACCAATTTGAAATTTAGGGTTGGAAAATCATTTGTAATAGAATAGACCATATTTTTGACCCGTTGAGGATGCTCTTCAGAGGTTCACAAAGAGCATTTAAGGTAGTATCATACTTTGGTATTAAGACACCAAAACAGAAATGTTCACAGCTTTACGTATAACTTGCAGGGTATGCAGATGGTGGTGGTAGAAACATACCGTTAAAATTAAAACAATTTCGCCTGAAATGGTGTATTTATCCAAATATTAAAAAAACAATCTTTTAAAAGATCAAAAATAAAAGAGAAAAGATTTAAGAACTACTGTGGCCGTTTTTCACTGTTTACTCAAAAAGTGGGCACCGTGTGGGACTGAAATTTTCACAAATGACTGTTACTGTATCTTCCTTGATATTTTTGCCCATGAATCTGTATTTCTTTGATAAAAACCAAAGTATGATACTACCTTTAAAGGCATTTTTCATCATCAGACCTGCTGTTATGGGAAAGAGAACATTAATTCCAATCATCAGAGAGTCAGATTCTTTCCTCAACTGTTACTTTGCCTCTAGGTGGATGATTGAGACCTAAAGTCTTTTCTTTGCCCTTCCTATACCCAGTATCTGCCGTCACTGCCGGCCAGCTTCTCTGTGGCGGACTATTCAGTCAGGACCCTCTCTCCAACTGGTGTGCATCCATCGCCTTGTCCCATGCCCTCAAGGACAACAACACCCAGAAGGAGCAACTACTGAGGGTCCAGCTGGCCACGGGGCTCGGCCAGCCACCCGTGTCACTTCTCCAGCAGTGTGCTAACATCCTCTCTCAGGTTAGTACTGTTACGAAACAGTGAGGGACTAGATAACTTTAGCAATGTGGGGGGTCCTGGTATATAAGGGCGCGCATCACGGGCGCATGGCCAGTCTCGTCTTGTCTGAGTCTTGTCTTAGTAGAGTCTCATCTTGTCTGAGTCTTGTCTTAGTCGAGTCACACCATAGTACTATTGACTGACCTTGTATACTAGGATGGCTTTCCCCATAGTCAGTGTCGTTGGATGTGGACCTAGGATTTTGTTTTTCTGTTTGTTTTTCACAGCCTACCGTCAGGTTCCAGACCAAGATGGGCCTCCTGATTCTCCTGTGTTCCTGGATGGCAGGCTGCCAGCTTGCTGTCACCCACTTCCTACTTAATCCTGCAAACGTTCCATTCGTATCCTTGCTTTGAATCAAAGAGCGTAATGCTGGAGCGGCTTATTCGATAAACTTCCAGATTACTTGTTACAAGATCATCTTCTTGGTGCTCTAACCTAGTGCTGGGCAGAAAACCCGACTAATCGTCTTGTCACAACTAGTGACGAGTAGTCGACGACTCGACTATTGTTTCAACACGAACCGATTAGTCGTCAGGCCATGACTTCAACACAATGAGTCGTGACAATTGTGATTAGCTCGACTGGTCGTGACACTGGTTATGCCACAAACACTGTGTGGTGCGGTTTTCAACAGGTTTTCGTGTGCACGGAGAGCACAATATACTGCACAATGTAATGAATACGTGTGTACAGTACCCCATATGCACCGTGGTACATACATTTCAATAGCGCGATTGAAAACTTGACTAGTCACGACTATTACGTCCACGACTAGTTGACTTTCAAAATTTAATAGTCGCCCAGCACTACTCTATCCCTCACTTGAGTGACCTCCAAGAGAGGCTTTCGGAAGAACCATGTAGCAGAATGCTACCAAATTGTATTGGTGTGTTTTGTTGCACTTTGTGGAGATGTTATACACCCCAGCTATGGTACCCAGTAACTACCGTGCTGTGTGTAACAAAGGTGGAGTCTGTTGCACAAGAACTGTCTTTAGGGTGTTTGGGTTATATGGAAAGGTACCATGTATAAACTCTTTTTACACACACACTTCTGAGGACGGCCAGAGTACACTGGCCGGAATGTCGAGATCCAACTTCTCACCGGTTCTTTTCAGAACCACACATCTATAAAAGAGTCATTGAAAAGTGAACAAAGAAAAATTGACTGGAGCGGGATTCGAACCGGCGACCTCCTGAATACCGTACAGGCGCTCTACCAACTGAGCCATCCAGCCCTATGTTGGTGGTGACCCCAATAGTCAACTATCCTTGTTCGTTTGGCAGTCAGAAGCCTATATAAAAGAGATTATACATGGTGTCCCCGCAAACCTTTCCATATTACGTCACTTCCACCATGCAAAGCTTCAAATCCTGATATTTGGGTTATTACAGAAAAACCTGGGGGTTAGTCTGGTGATGGAACCTGTGCAGACTCAAGATAAAGGGTTCTTTCTTTGGTTTCCTCCTTAATGTTCCTGAAGGAGTTTAAACTGGAGGTGGCAGAGGGTGGACATTAGTGGTTACCAGAAAGAGATTGAAGACCAGCAGATTTAAAGGTATAATTCGTGATTGGTAAAGGTTGCAGAACAGCACTCACACTTTGTCTGATCCAGCATCACACTTTGTCTGATCCAGCAAGACATAAAATAATAAACCTGTGAAAATTTGAGCTCAATTGGAGATCATCTGAGCCACGAGAGAACAGCGGAACACCAATTAATTTTTCTTATAAAATATAAATAATTGTTTTTATCTTACCCCGAGATCAAAACTGTTTTCGATCTTTGTTGTACTAATTTCTGGACAAATACACCATTTCAGGCGGAACAATTTTAACGGTATGTTTCTACTAGCACCATCTTCATACCCTGTATTGTACGTAAATCTGTGAACATTTCTGTTTTGGATTCTTACCAAAGTATGATACTACCTTTAAGGCACAAGATGTATTTCAGATTTTTTGTCGATCAAGCGCAGTGCTGCAGGCACTGTGAGAAACCGCACTGTGTTAACTCATGGGCTAATTTGTACCCTTGGAAACTTGGGGATGGAGATGGGAAGAGAATGCTCAGGACTTGCAAGAGGACTGTACTCGTTCATCACATCATGGCTGGTGGTTTCCATTTCGTTAATAATCCTTAACCGAGACCCACTTGCCAGCTGACGGCCCAAGTTGCTGAACACATCGACGAGCATGAGTCCCTGGGCCAGGGCCTTTGTGCTTTCCTGCTTGGCATCTGCGTGCAGTTCAACGATAACTCCAACGAAAGCTTCACAAAGTAAGAGAGCTTTCTTGACACGTTTTACAGAATCATTCATGAAATTCTTAAAGTTTCTCAAAGCCCTTTGAGAAAAGATCCTAGTAGGATGTTAACATCAGGCTCTCCTAGCTCTGAGTGTTTTATATCTTTCAGGTGCCTTTTTTTGTTAATTATTTGCAACAGTTTGCAACAGTTTGCTACTTGTAAATTAAGAATCTTTTTAGTTATTTCTTCAATCTTAAGATTGAAACGCATCAGGCCCTCCTAACTCCAAACAAAATAATGTCTAAGTCATTGAAAAGTGAACAAAGAAAACTTGACTGGAGCAGGATTCGAACCTCCGACCTCCTGCATACCTCACATGCGCTCTACCAACTGGCGGTGTGTGCGTGGTTTCATGGCTTCTGACTGCCAAACAAACAAAGATAATTGACTACTGGAGTCACCACCAACGTAGGGCTGGATGGCTCAGTTGGTAGAGTGCCTGTAAGGTATTCAGGAGGTCGCCGGTTCGAATCCTGCTCCAGTAAATTTTTCTTTGTTCACATTTCAATGACTTTAAATTCAGTCATGATTAAAATAATGACTATGAACATTTGTAGGGAGAGCATGATCCAACTGATTGAGAAGAGGATTGGCCTGGAATCCTATGTGGAGAAACTAGACAGGGTGTCTAAGCACGATCTCTACACCTTAGCCGCCCAGAAACCACAGCTCAGATTCCCATCTGCAGATGTCATGATGTTTGACTATGAATTCACCGTCCTCTTCAAGCAACTTGAAGGTGAGCCTGTCTAAGATAGTAATAATAATGGACACTTATAATGCGCCGGTATCCGCCAAGAATGACGCTCATCTGCTCATGGTGCAAATAAATTATTATCCCTGTGGTCGATTTCACTAAGTTTTGCGATTCATCTTTTAGATGAGTTGATCATGTTTCCATAGCAGCTAGTATTGTGACATCACGCGTTGCTTAGCAATTAAGATTGATACTCATGTTGCGATCTGTCTTAGCCTTTTGTGAAATTGAGCCGGGGTCATCGGGCCATAATTTTACATTCCTGAAACCATCTCAACTCCCTGGGGAGTATACAGCCCCGGCTGCCGTGTTCAGTACACATAGGCTAATCAAGCACACAAAGCCATCTCTACCCTTGCAGATGTACCCATTTACACCTGGGTGAAGAGGAGCAATATGTGACAAAGTGTCTTGCCCAAGGATGCAAGCACCATTAAACCATGGCTGGATTCGAACCCACAATCTGTAGATTGACCACAAGACTTTGAGTTCAACATGCCAGACCACTTTTGTTTGCAGGTGTGGTGTTAAAAGCTGTATCAGATAAAGAAGACTTGGAAACCAAGAAAACTATCGAGGATCACGACAGCATCGTAACCCAGTACAAGGAAATCATCAGAGAACAGGTAAGAGTAGGTGGTAGGACTGCCGCTATTGTCTGCGGGAGATCACGGGTTCGAATCCTACCCTAAACAAGATCATATATTATCATCAAATAACCACAAGGGAAACCGACTGAATTTTAGGGCTGGATAGCTCAGTTGGTAGAGCGCCTGTACGGTGTTCAGGAGGTCGCCGGTTCTAATCTCGCTCCAGTAAATTTTTCTTCGTTCACCTTTCAATGATTAAAAAATATACTGGAGCAGGATTCGAACTGCGGATCTCCTGAATACAATACTGGCGCTCTACCAACTGAGCTATCCATCCCTATGTTGGTGGTGTCACCAATAGTCAATTATCTTTGTTCGTTTGGCAGTCAGAAGCCATGAAACCACTCACACACCGCTAAAACCCAAGGATCATTACAATTGCATCGATACATGCAGCAATGCTGCAACCTGAGAACAGTACATGGGGGATCACTCAAAGAGGATATGGCTTTTAAATTAATATAATCGTCAAATAACCACAAGGGAAACTGACTGAATTTAAAGTCATTGAAAAGTGAACAAAGAAGAATGGTCTGGAGCGGGATTCGAACCGGCGACCTCCTGAATACTGTATCGATGAAATGGGGACACCACCAATGTAGGGCGGGATAACTCAGTTGGTAGAGCACCTGTACGGTATTCAGGAGGTTGTCAGTTCGAATTCCTCTCCAGTAAATTTTTCTTTGTTCACTTTTCAAGATCATACATGTCTGGGAAGTGCAGTATAAAGTGACATGAACCACTTGTTTCATTTTTGTCGATGAAAAAGGCTGTATCCTAACTTAAAAACAATTCATGCTTTGTCAATGTCGAAACAGGATGCACAGCTCGGGCAGTTGCGGACAAAGCACTCGGACATGGAGAAAGAATACAACAAGGCTGAGGTGCTCCTGGGGGAGCAAGCACAGCAGATTCAACAGCTCAAAGACCAGTACGCCCTTGTGAAAGCTAAGCAGGGTAAGTTCATCAAGACAGAAAAAATGATGCTTTTCAAAATTAAGGTTGTCGTCGGCACGATTTTTTCCTGTCGACAGGTCGGTACATTGGAGTTACCGACGTCGACATGTGTCGACAGAAAGCTGTATGAAAATTGGGTCCGAAAATGTTCATCCAAAACGGAAAATAAGCTTATATAAAACTGATAAAACTCTTAATATAAAAACACATATCCAACTTACGTTATGTATCATGTAACAGAGAGTGCGTTTATTGATATTTCTAATAAATCTTATTATCCAAAATGGAGCTATAGTGTCACTGTGTTCAATGTCATTGTCATTTCAACAACTTCCATGGCACGGCACTTTCAACCGCCGATGCCATATTGCCATTTGTTGTTATAACTTGTTTATCTGCGTGACTGCGGCCGCCATAGTGCGATCACTTCCGGGTTCGGGGTTTCCCGATTTTGAAGCCGGGGAATTCCGCAAAGATTGGTCATTAATACTCATTATTTTCGCTTCGGGTAACCGGGTTAACTTATTTCCGATATTATTATATTTATATAAACTTTTTTTTCAAGTTTACTCTTTGTCTTTACTAAGTATTTGTAATATTATTTTCACGCACGCACGCAAGCTTTTTCATTGGTTGTTGATGACATCATCGCCATGCGGTGAGTATGCAGCATGTCAACCCAGGCACGTACGTACGTGTGGACGTACATAGCGCTACACGGGTCACGCACGGCCGGTACGGCTTGTTGTTGCAATGTTGTTGCGTAGCGAACTGGCATTGCACGTGTACAAATGTCAAAACTTCGATACAATGTATGTAAACCACTTGACTGCGGGACTTCCCGCTGGATTTATATGCTTATATTGCTTTCAAACACATAAGGACTACTTTCTGGAATATATATTACGGCAATAAAACCGCATGGGGAACTGAATATCGTTATAACTGGTAAGCTTTTGTAGGCTTTTGAAGGGGCTGCTGTGCCTTTTTTCTGCTTCGTATTTTTTTTTTCTCATTTCTGTCGCCATGACGGCAGCTATGTCGACAAACTCGACAGGCTGAGAAATTCACTTTGTCGACAGAGCTGTCGACAGAAGCCCTGTCGACGACAACCTTATTCAAAATCCTGTCAAAGAATCCATAATTCTCGCCATATCTCGGTGAAGGGCCGCAGAGCCTACAATCGCCTTCCCAGCACTCTCATATGATCTTCATTTGCTCAGTTTTCTTGGACCAAGCTTGGAAAACACTTAAAGATAAGTACAGGATTGGTAACATACCCAAACAGAAATGTTTTCAGATTTACGTATAACTTTCAGGATATGAAGATGCTGCTGGTAGAAACATACCATTCAAATATTTCCCCTGAAATGGTGCATGTATCCAGAAATTAGTCAAACAAAGACCAAAAACAGTTTTGATCTTGTGTAAGATCAAAACCATTCTTTATGTTTTATAAGAAAAATTTAGTCGGGTTTTCACTGTTCTCTCGTGACTCGGATGTCCGATTGAACTCAAATTTTCACAGGTTTATTATTTCATGTACATTTTTGATCAGACAAAGTGTGAATGCTGTTCTGTGACCTTTACTGATCATGTATTATACCTTTAAGCAGATTCTTTTCCTTAAAATCTTTGAAACCACATCTACAGTGTACATCAGACTCTTTGATGATATTTTCCCTGAGATTTCCGATTCCCTATTTTGACGCTCTGTTCACTATCTGTCTGCTTTTAGGCGTTCAGTCAGGCCAAGGAGACGTTCAAAACTCGTTGGATTCCACCAATCACACGCCAGCTGCTGAGACGGAGACTGCCGCCTACCTACAGTCCGAGGTCTCCTCCCTCAAAGAGGAAAAGACCCAACTTACTGCCCAACTCGATGAAAAGAACGCACGGATAGAGAAACTGGTACGTAAGAATCACCTAAAAGGGATATCACATGATTGGTGATTGAAGGTAGTATCATACTTTGGTAAGAAACCAAAACAGAAATGTTCACAGAATTACGTTTAACTTACAGGGTATGAAGATGCTGGTTGGAACATATTGGTATAATATTTCCACTTGAAATGGTGCATTTATCCAGAAAGAGTAAAACCAAACACCAAAAACAGTTTTGATCTTGGCAAGATGAAAAATCCTTCTTTATGTTTTATAAGAAGAATTGAGTTGGGTTTCCGCTATTTTCTCGGGACTCAGATGTCCGATTGAGCTCAAATTTTCACAGGTTTATTTCTTCAAGTACATGCTGGATTGGACAAAGTGTGGGTGCTGTTCTGTCACTTTAATACCAATGTTGTACATGCCCCTTTAAACATTACAAATGATATCGTACGTTTTCTCACATTGGTGAAGGTATCCATTTTGGTTGGGATAGTAAGAAAACTATCTTGAAAATCCATCTGGGGTCGATTTCACCAAACTCATCGTAACTTGCTATCAACCGTAGGACTTGTGATGCATTGCAGCCCTATGTAGCATACGATGAGTTATCCTTGTAACTCGAATTACTATCAATCATAGGGCTTCATGAAATCGACCCATGGATCAGTGCCAATGTCAGCGGCTGGATTACTGATCACAAATTCTTCTTCTGTCACCAGATTAACGATCTGACGATTTCCGATGCCCGAGCCGTCTTATCCTCGGGCGATCTGGACAATGTCTCATCGGACGAGCTGAGAACACGTCTTGAGGAGACACAGAGGGAAAGTGAGAAGCTTAGGATGGCCCTGGCAGATGCATCGACCGAGCTGGAGGCACAACGCCATAGAACCGAAGAACTAGCTGAAAAAGAAGTAAGTGTAGCAAATGCATTAGGGGTGATTACCCTTAGACGCCTGTTAATGAGAATAATTAATAATTTATTCATTTCGTATGTGCAAGTTTCATACAAAATGAATGTTCAAATGCGCATTACAATAGTAAAAATACCTAGATTTACAGTTGTTTTAAAAATGCAGATAAGTTATACAAAAAGAAATACAATTACTTAAAAAATGCAGATAAATTATAAAAAAAAAAACCTTTTTGATCTTGCCAAGGACAAAAATGTTTTGGTGTTTGATATTACTCTTTCTGGATAAATACACCATTTCAGGCGGAAATATTTAAACGATATGTTTCTACTGGCATCATCTTCATACCCTGAAAGTTATAGGTAAATCTTGGTTTGCTACCAATGTTATACATGCCGTTTAAGCCAATATCTCTGCATTACTTTTCTATGATTTTCTGCTAAGGGTTTCTTAAATCTGATTTTTTGTTCTCTGATTTTAATCGCAGAGACATTCCCGTGAAGACTTGGCCAGTCAAATCCAGGACTTACAATCTAGACTAGCCCAGACTGAATCCAGCAGTGCCTCACTTTCAGCCGACAACGAGCGCCTGAAAGCATCCTATCAGGTCCTGGAAGCCCAGCTCCTTGAAGCGCAAAACTCCTCCCAAGATGGTGGCAGGGGTGGCGCGGATCCGGAAGCCATCAACCAGCTTCAGGAGGCCATCAACCAGCTTAAGCAGGAGAAGGAAGCCCTGATACAGGAGCGCAGTCAATTAAATGAGGATTTAGAAGTGGTACGAAAGGAACAGGACGACCTCCTAGTGCTGCTAACAGACACCGACACAAAGAAAGACAAGTACAAGGACAAGCTGAAAGAGCTTGGACAAACAGTAAGTGGATGAAATAACACAGTAAATAACTAACAGTAAATAACTGTTAGAGTGTCACAGTTCATGATGTCTTTCAATAACTTTTGCTGGATCAGCTCTTTGAAAGAACTGGGGCCGATTTCATAAAGCTCTGCGACGCGTCGCAACTCGATTTGCGACGCGTGCTAGCTGCGATGCGTCGCATCTATGCGGTGAGTCCATACAGAAAGGATGCGTCGTAAGTTTTATGAAATCGGCCCCAGATAACTGAAACCAAATGATTCATACCAGCACAACCTTGTTCTGTCAAGTTATTTGTTTAAAAGTATGATAACCACCATTATTATTATTATTATGCTGTCATCATTGGAAAAACTGTATGAGATTACCTTAAAGGTAATACCATACCATACTTTGGCTTCTGTCAAAGAAATGCAGATTCATGGGCAAAAATATCAAGAGTGTCATGTGTCATGGCGACCACCGCATCTCGCACTGGGTACGCAACCACACTACAGATTGAATTTGAATGAAGAAAAACCGTTATAAAACCTCTAATTTGGGTCGTTTATCTTCGGCAGATCTCCGACGATGAGTTGGGAGACGAGGGAGAAGAATGGGAAGAAGATGAAGACGAGGAAGAAAACAGCTGAGTATCCATGGCAACCAAGAACAAAAACATTAGGTTTTTTTATGCAAATTCTTAGGCACATCAGTATCAAATTGGGATATTTATATATATTTTTGAAAATGGCATCTTTAAGTCATTTCGTGTAAGATTCCAGGCCATAAATTGCGTTCGCATTTCCCCACCACACACCCCCCCCCCAAAAAAAAAATGTTAGTGTTTAGTATTGTCCTTGTAGTGATCTCTGTACAAATGTTAAGAATATGGATTTCCATTGTGTTTTGCCCTTTATTGGGGCTGTTGTAATTTAAGATTGAGAGATATTCTATTTTCATGTTGCCAAACCGATTATTAAACAAAATGGTCTGGTACCTGACATTCCAGGAGCGTGGGGCGTAATAGGATACTGCACAGTTTTGGATTGGGTGAATTGTGTGTGGTCCCCGACTACAGGATTGCGTTACTTGCTAGTAGTTCTGGATGATGAATGCTGTGGAGTGTTGGAGTAGAGTCCTCAGATCCGAGTACAGAGTACTCCAAGTACTTCAACGTCTGAGTACTTGGCCGAGTCCGAGTACATTGCTGTCGATTCCAAGTCTTAAGTGTCGAGTCCGAGTACATTCAAGGTCGAGTACAGGGCCGAGTCCGAGTACCAAAGTCCGAGTCCACGTCTGAGTACAAAATTGCATTTTGTTTCACAAAGATGTTTATAATTGGATGTTGATCATGCTGTGCCACTCTTCTCTGAAATTCATGTTTTTCAAATCTTGCAAATGACACGGCGCTGCTTACCAGTACTCCATTTGATACTAAACTCCCGATGATCTTCATACTCCCATTGTATAATTTACCAGAAATCGGCAACATTATCAACCGTGAAACTGTAACGAAAATGAAATTTGCACTAAATGGTCGTGTACTCCCAAAATTTGAGTACATGGAATCAAGTACGGGCCAAGTACATTTATTTTCGAGTCCTTTTTATGGAGTACGGGCCAAGTACATTTTATTTTCGAGTTCTTTTCATCGAGTACGGGTCGAGTATTTGTCTGTACTCGAGTTGTACTCAAGTACGAGTACGAGTACTCCAACACTGATGCTGTGTCCTGCTAATGTCAACCTTCAGGTTCGTAGTTTTTCAGACAGTTTGGGTAACCCTGCATATGATTAATGTTTCTGATATGATCTTTCCATGAAACATCTAATGCAAGTCTGAGATGGAAGATACAAGCCATCCAAGGCCTTTTCTTGTTGTTCTGTCAAATAAAGAAAAGAATAAGTACTGACATCTACTTCAGTAGGTGCTATAAGTGCAATTGAAAAGACATCAATCTTGTGCCACCTGAGCCTGACATTATTTCCAACATGTGTCATTGTATCAGATGGCGATCCACTAATATGATATTCAGATAACTCAATATTATACATACTGCAAAAAGACTAAGGGAAGCCATTTTTTTTATTCTATATTTCATCATTATTTCATTATTATATATGTTTTCATTATATTCAAAACATCTTCAGGATATAATGTTATTATATCTGGGGGATGTTTGTAATACTTGGTACATGTTATACCTCACTGGAAAACTGACATCATTTTAAATGCCATTGTACTGTCAATTTCACAGTAAGTCAGCGCACAATTGAGCTAAATCATAGGACCTGTTTGTTTAAGGCAAAGGATCCCATATTTAGGGATCCACGTCCTATGCAGGGTACACTAAAATGGGATCCGGATCCGCAGAATCCATGATTCTTTGCATTACAAACAGGCCCATAATTTACATTTGGCTTATTATTGCAATTATTGCAAATGAAGTTGACTTGGCGAGTTTCAAGCAGCATTTTCTTTACTTTTTACTGTATTGTTTTTAAAGAGAATAATGTGTATTAGAATTTTCAGAAACCACCTGAGCTTTGAATCTGCCCGTCATGTGGACCAACAGGAACCATTTTCAAACTGGCAATTGATGATCTCGGTCGAGCGAGGGCGGTATACTCTACAAACATTGTTCATTTTGTTCATTAATTATTATAGGTGTCTAGACAAATCTGTCATGTTTCAGTTTGATTTTGGTTGTATCTAGGGATTATTGAAAGGTTTGAAACATGGGATGCTGAGAGTTGCTCGACAAGGAAAGAAGAAGCTGAAGTTTTTATGATTTTTTCCCCCTTGGAATAGTCTTGATTCAAGACGTTCTGCTCCAAAAACACCGATAGAGGGGGCTATAATCAACAAGCTTGAATCAAGACTACCTTTGGAGTAGCATTTGATTCAGGACGTCATCTTCATTTATGTAGCAGCTCGACAGTTTCATATCGGAATTGAAAGAGATTTTTCCGAAGGCATCTTGGGCGCCTACTGGAACTTGTCAAGGGAAACAGGCGATCTTCTGAGCTGCCCCGGGTCACCAGAGCAATGGGCATATGTGTGAGGTGCCAGAGGCAATGAGGGACACCAAGGCAATGACCAGGACCACCAAGGCAATGACGAGGGGCACAAAGGCATTGCCACCAGGGGCACCGAGGCAATGACCAGAGGCACCAAGGCAATGACCAGGGCCACCAAGGCAATGACCAGGAGCACCAAGACACTGACCAGGGGCATCAAGGCAATGACCAGGGGCACAAAGGCATTGCCACCAGGGGCACCGAGGCAATGACCAGAGGCACCAAGGCAATGACCAGGGCCACCAAGGCAATGACCAGGAGCACCAAGACACTGACCAGGGGCATCAAGGCAATGACCAGGGGCACCAAGGCAATGACCATGGGCACAGAGGCAGTGACCAGGGGCACCTAGGTAAAGACCAGGTGCATCAAGGCAATGACCAGGGATAACAGGGTCATTACCTCCATTTATTCCAAGGACTGCCAGCAGTATGCCAGAGGTTTTGCAAATGATTATTTGTCAAAAGGTCTAACATCATCTTGATTGGATCAAAATGAATTTGGATGATTCCAATCTTTCTTTTTTTCCTCATCCAACAAATTAAAGGAAATGTCCGTGGTTTTTGATTTATTTTGCTTGTTTAGTTTTTTTTTTTTTTTTTTTTTTTTTCCTTTTTTTTTTTAGTTTAGTTCTTTTAATGTATATTTGTCTTGCCAGAATGTTAAATGATCGTACATGTCAGTTTTCCTTGGAATAGCAGCAGTTGCTTAAAGGTAATATCATACTTTGGTTTTTGTCAAAGAAACGCAGATTCATGGGCAAAAATATCAAGGATACAGTAACAGTCATCTGTGAAATGTTTAGTCCCATGGTGCCCACTTTTTAAGAAAACAGTGAAAAACGCCCACAGTATTTCTTAAATCTTTTCACTGTTTTTTTTTTTATCTTTAAAAGATCAAAATTGTTTTTGGTCATTGGTTCTACTCTTCTTCTGGAAAAATACAGCATTTCAGTAAGAGAAATTTTAATGGTATGTTTCTACCACCGCCATCTTTATGTCCTGTAAGTTATATGTAAATCTGTGAAGATTTCTGTTTCGGTATGTTACCAAAGTATGATAGTACCTTTAATAAGTTGTCGCCCATAGTAAGGAAGTGACTGTAAATTTGGAATAAAAACAGGAAATTTAATCCCTAAATTCTGTCCTGTAACAATTTGTAATATGTGCTTGAAATTTAGAAATAAAAACAACACCTGCCAAATGCTGTCTTTCTAGTTTTCGAGTCGAGGTAGTGCGATGAAGTTTGATTCTTTCTGAAACAGTGGTGCAAATAAACGGATAGAGGAAAGTATGATGACTCTTGGGGCCTTTTCAAAACGGAGGCTTAGGCTCAGGCTCCAGCGCTGACATCCATATGCTGAAAATATAGGTTGTGGTTTTTCATTGGAGCTGAAGCTCTGTTTTCCTTTTCATACTAGAGAATATACTTCAGAACCGCAGCCAAAAGTCTCTATTTTGATGCCCGTTGTTTTAGAATGGATTCACGAAATGGAGACGGAGCCTGAGCCTCCGTTTCGAAAACGCCCTATATATCAGCCGTCTGGGATTAAATTGGATTTATTTTGGAAGTGTGTGTGGATGGGATGGACACGTGTTAGAGTCGCATGTAATCTGAGCTGCTTCCCTGGTTCAGGCCAAGGGTGGATCAAAGGGCAGACGTTGGCCAAGGCAGTCAACAGAATGGAAATTGTGTTTTAAAGGGGTGAACCAAGTCAGAAATATTTTCGGAGTTATTTTGTTTTCGTGACCTTTTAAGGGAGTGGGCGTTTGGTTGTGTTTGTTTACTTTAAGGTGCTTCATGGGAAGGTTGTTGATTTTGATAAGTTTTGGGCAGTTTTCATGTTTATGGTTGTCTTTCTTGGCTTGTTTGGGGTGAGTATTGTTTGCGGTCTTCTTTTGTTGTCAGTGCTGTTGCTGCTGCACCTGCATTGCTGATTCTGATGTAGATGTTGATGTTGATGATGATGATGATGTTGAAGTTGATGTTGATGATGATGATGTTGATGTTGAATTTGATGTTGATGGGGATGATGTTGATGATGTTGATGTTGATGATGTTGATGTTGATGATGTTGATGATGTTGATGATGTTGTTGATGTTGATGTTGATGTTGATGATGTTGATGATGTTGATGTTGATGTTGATGATGTTGATGATGTTGATGTTGATGTTGATGATGTTGATGTTGAATTTGATGATGTTGATGTTGTTGATGGGGATGATGTTGATGGGGATGATGTTGATGTTGATGTTGATGATGTTGATGTTGATGATGTTGATGTTGATGATGTTGATGTTGATGATGTTGATGTTGATGTTGATGATGTTGATGTTGATGATGTTGATGTTGATGTTGATGATGTTGATGTTGATGTTGATGTTGATGATGTTGATGATGTTGATGATGTTGATGTGGATTTGATGATTTTGATGTTGTCATTCTGACAACTATCACCTTGACAACAGTCACCCTGACATCTGTTACCTTGACAACTGTAACCCTGACAACTTGGTCCCTGGCAGCTGTTCACTCTACTTCATCTGTTGCTTCACACTGGCGCCAACAGTCATATTATGTTTTCTGGAGGGCTGAAGTTAGCGCAAGCGCTTCATGCTGATCTCACATAGTCATGAATAATGCATGTTATCCGTGTTGGATTATAGTGTTGTTTCTCCAGCACCGTAAAATCACTCATGCGAAACGCTCAGCCAAAACGGATGGCACAGTTAACATAATTATGCGTTGAGCTTGCATAATATTAATATTAGTAGCACTGTGTGAAATGCAAAACAGTAAATTCACAAAATTGATTTTTATGGAGAGGCAGTGTATGTATTTACATATGTGTATATGCCACACTGGGGAGCTGTCGACTGGTTTAGTATAGGTTTACAATCAGTTAATATCTGATCATTGGAACTTGACGTCTCGTGTGGAATACTCCAAGTCCTATAGCTGACTCGAGGCCGTATAGTCGGCAATGGTGGTGGGCCTACCAGTACCATTGTATAGGCCAGGATACTGGACACCGTTTACGTAGATTGACACAAGACATCTATACTAGATCCGTCTTTCTGGACTGAAATTGAAAAGGGATACAACGGGTGAGATTATTGTTTGAGGTTATTCTATGGTATTTAAATAATATGATGGTTTGTTTGTTCGTTGGGTTATTTGTTTGTGCGTGTTGTGCTGGTGGGTACGTGTGGCGGTGGGTTGGGTGGGGTGTGAGTGAGTTTTAGTGTTTGTTTGTGAGTTGGTTAATATTATTGGTTGACTGGTTGGTTGGCTTGTTTGATTGGTAAATTCGTTAGTTAAAGCATGGACTCGTACAAATTTAAGTTTCTACCTCCATGGTATGGAGTTGGAAATCTATTTCTACCTCCATGGTTAAAGGTAATATCATACTTTGGTTTTTGTCAAAGAAATACAGATACATGGGCAGAAATCAAGGAAGATACAGCAACAGTCATTTGTGAAAATTTAATACGATATGCCAACTTTTTGAGAGAACAGGAAAAAACGGCCACAGTATTGCTTAAGTCTTTTCTCTTTTAAGTTTGATCTTTAAAAGTTCAACAATAATTTTGGTCACTGGTCTTATTCTTTTCTGGATAAATACAGCATTTCAGACAGAAAAACATTTAACAGTATGTTTCTACCATCACCATCTTTATACCCTGTAAGTTATAGGTCAAATCTGTGAAGATTTCTGTTTTGGTTTCCTACCAAAGTATGATAGTACCTTTAAGCTTGCATTTTAATTCTTTCCCTTTCTCATAACAGTTTTTCAGTTCATGCTTCAGTTTGCTCTACAAATCGCACCCCATTCACTATGCGGCCTTTTCTCACGACGATGAAAAAAAACCTCTCAACCATTGAGAAATTCTCTCATGGGTCTGTCTGGACCTCGGTCAAAATCTCTCAAGGATTCACCAGGGACGTCGGTCACTCTCAAGCATTGGTGTTCTTTCGATGACACTTTTGTAAGATTTTATACCATGAGAGAATTTCTCATTGGTTGAGAGATTTTTAGCGTCGTGTAAATGAGGCCTTTAGTTGAAACCTTTGCCCCTTGAAATTCCCAGGGTGTGTGTCCCAAGTTACACTGAACTCTGTATTTCATTATTAGCCCCAGATGTAGAGAGTGTTACTGGTACGAAATGGCCGTCCGTTGGGGATATTGTCGTATACATAAATCCATGTTTGACCCGCCCCACCAATTACACTCACCGGTTAGAACTCAACGATAAAGACCATTAGAATTATATAATGAATGCGCTTTAGCTTGACATTTTATTGGACCATAAAGTACTCCAATTATGTTCACTCGCTCAGAGTTATAGTTGTGGGCGTGATTTTGCTGGTTTTTTTTTTTATAATGCCAACTCAGCATTCGCTAAAGGTCATGTGGAGTCCTACATTATAACGAACACGTCTGTTGCTATTCTCATTGTTTTATTCAACGTAAGCTACATCATACTGGCTGCATCTTATTATGCATTAAACAGGTGCCAAACTTAAATTAATTGCTTTATAATTGCGTCAGCAGGTTGACTACTGCCTATCGGTAATGATAGCTATATCATTGTTTTGCAGCTTGTTAACATCGCATAGTGACTGATTTCACACAAGAGAACAGCTGGGGTCGATGTCACCAAACTCATCGTAACTTACTATCAATCGTAGGAATTAGCATTAGGCCATAAAAAAAAATTGTTGTATTGGCGTAACCCGCCCGACCCAAAAATATGCGCCGACCGTAAACATTTTTAACCAAAAAAATAAAAAAGATAAAAATAAAAATCGGGAAAAAAAATAAAATAAAATAAAAAAATCGCAAATTTGTATGCACATTAAAATCTTAAAAGGAGCAAAAGATGGAAACCAGACTGAAAAAGTTGTTATGTCATTTCTTGTCTTTATTTGACACGTCAAATACTGTGATATACAGGGGAAAAAGCATTTAATAACCCAGGAAAAATTAAATTAAATAAAAAAAAATCCGCCCGCCCTACCCTATTTACCAAACCTCTGTTACGCCAATACAACAATTTTTTTTTTATGGCCTTAGGCCATAAAAAAAAAATTGTTGTATTGGCGTAACCCGCCCGACCCAAAAATATGCCCCGACCGTGAACATTTTAAACCCCCAAAAAATAAAAATAAATAGATAAATAAATAAAAATCGGGGGGAAAAAAAATCAAAAAAAAAATCGCACATTTCTATGCACATTAAAAGCTTAAAAGGAGCAGAAAATGGGAACCAGACTGGTTAAAGTTGTTATGTCATTTCTTGTCTTTATTTGACACGTCAAATACTGTGATATACAGGGGGAAAAGCATTTAATACCCCAGGAAAAATTAAATAAAAAATAAAAAAATCCGCCCGCCCTACCCTATTTTCCAAACCTCCGTTACGCCAATACAACAATTTTTTTTTTATGGCCTTATGTAGCTCTTCGTAGGATACGCGTGGGTCGATTTCACGAAGCCCTACGATCGATCGTAACTCGAATTACGAAGGATACCCATCCGTCCTAGGTATGGCTGCAATGCATCATAAGTCCTATACGATTGCCAGTGACTGAGTTCAGTGGTGAAATCTACGGGTCCATCCTTCGTAGCTCGCCGGTTACGAGCGATCGTAGCAATACTTTCAATCGGTTAGCATATAGCTGCCAAATATTCCTATTTGGAGGAATCATTCCTCTTTTTTGGTAAAAATGTTTCACTTTTTACAATCTCTTGACAATATGACTTTTGACGCGAAAATCATTCCTATGTAGCCTGCTCTGTGATTCCCCAGTCAGTAGAAGTATATTTTCTTTAATGGATTAGCGAAACTTATTTCTAGATATAGTGGCACTACCATGTGTATTTTGCAGAAAGTGGCCCGTTGCTTAGCATAGCATATAGCGAGAAAGAAAGCTCTCGCGTGAAATACGCTATTAAAAACGTAAGCAAAAAAAGTCTGCTCTAGTTTTATAGGTAGTATCATACTTTGGTAAGAGACCAAAACAGAAAATGTTCACAGATTTATGTATAACGTACAGGGTATGAAGATGGTGATGGTAGAAAGGTACCGTTACAATTTTTTTCGCCTGAAATTGTGTATTTATCCAGAAATTAGTAAAACAACGACCGAAAATATTTTTGATCTTTTAAAAGATCAAAAATAAAAGAGAAAAGACTTAAGAAATACTGTGGGTTTTTTTTTTCACTGTTTTCTCAAAAAGTCGGCACCGTATGGGACTGATATTTTCACAGATGACTGTTACTGTATCTGTCTTGGTATTTTTGCCCATGAATCTGTATTTCTTTGATAAAAACCAAAGTATGATATTACCTTTAAGCGAATATTGTTTGCTCATGGTATTAACGGATTCCATGAAATTGGGCCCTGGAGTCACCCCGTTGAATTATAGTTCCGGGGCTTTGGGGCGGTTTGTTTGTTTGTTTGTTAGTTTGTTTGTCTGTTTTTGTTCGTACTCTTTGTTTGTTAAATAGATTTGTCATTGTTTTAGTTGGATATGGTGCCTGCATGGTTGGTCAGTTGGTCGGTTGGTTGGCCTATCAGTCGGTCGATCAGTGTAGTGATTTTACCTTCTTTATTATTGATTGAATGATTGGGATTCATATTCATGATATTCTAGGCTCGGGATTGGAAGTAAGATGTCGATCGAAAAAATAGTTGCTTGAAGTTGTTTCGAAAAGCAAGCGTGGCATAACCTATGTAAGCGACCCTTTTGCATGGTATCGCATGAAAGATAGCATACAATCTGACACGACCTTGTACAATTTACAGAAGGACATATTTTTATGTACAATACAACGGCCACAATATTTTACCCGATTGTTGGTGTACTAGTCGCTCCTTGTACGAGCCAAAGGTCATGATTTGTTGAACCCTGTACGAAGATAAAGCTCATTGTTGCAAAGTCAATTATCTCAGCTGGTCGAGCCGGGAAATAGGCCGCCTTCACGGTACGTACTGCTTATTTTTTTCAGCCACTGTTATTTGAAATTCAAAATATCTTTGCACAAGCAAATCGAAAATCGAACATTTCATTTGGCTGTTATTTGCGCGAAGATTGATTTCATGCTCGTCGTGATTTTTGTCTCTTTTGTAAAACAAACACCGAAAACAAAGACCGAAAACAGTTTTGACCTCGGGGTGAGATCAAAACAATTCTTTACGTTTTGTAACAAAAATTGAGTCGGGTTTACACTATTTTTTTCTCGTGAATCAGATGTCTGAGCTCAATTTTTTTTACAGGTTTTTTGTTTCATGTACACATTTTGATCATACAGAAATGTGTGTGCTGTTCTGTGACCTTTACCAATCATGTATTGAACCATTTGGTAATGTGCATGATGGTATATAGGTATAGGGCCTAAACTAAAGTCAGGGCCGTTCTATGCGCAAAAAAAAATGACAATCGTTCAGTTTATGCTTGACAGTAACAGGAATGTTAACTCACATTGAGGGATGTTGTACTGCTAAATGTTTGACATTTCGAATGATTGCATAATTTTGTAATCAAAGTCATCAACCGAATGAACTCTTGAACAATGAAGATCGACTGGGCACCATTGTTATTCACTGTTGTCATGTTCCAAAGTTATGTCACCCTCTCACGAGCTGCGTACGTGCTCGACAGCACAATGTAGGTCTATCATCTGACCTGTAAAAGACACTATCTGACAATAAAACGATTATCTATTTAATGTGAACTTTGAATACAACCAAAGAACATTTTAACCAAGATATGCTAAAGGCATAATATACGAGCTACCATCTATATAACTTGATATTATTAATTTATTTGTTTTATGGTAAAATAAATTGCGCAAGATACAGAAGAAAAGAAAAATCTTTAAAGAAAATAATAATACGTACGATTGTTGTCATTTTGGACTTCCAGGGACCGGGCTAGATCAAAATCATTTTGCATTGTGAATGTATAAAGTTTGGAGGGTAAGGGTGTTTCTGAATTTTGATAGAGGTTCCAGTAAGTTCAAGCAGTCATCCGTTGTCTGGTTTTAATGTGCTCCATTTCAATCAAAAGAAAATCCGTCAACAAATTGGACAACTAGTAAGATGTTTGTTTTTCCCTTTTTCGTGAAATAAAGAGAACAAGATTGCTTTAAAGGTTTCATTTTGATGCCCTTATATAAGGAATTGCTGAAGAACGCATGACAAATTTGAGGCGAGTTTGAAGACGCAGTCTGCGGCGGTGTTGGAGGCTTGAGGGACGGCCCACAGGCGCCGGGAGCGTGTCGGTGACGGCCAGGGGTGAGGCAGTGCGTGAGAACGGCTCCCACAACTCAGCGGTGGACGGCCAAGACAGATCAAAGAGAAGGTAATCTCATTATTCAATTTTAATTTTCTCAAACATCTTGATTATAATATGCGCCCCATTATAATGGTGTTTTATTTGTTTGTTTTGTTTGAAAATCAAACTTACTCTATTATGTCACTTGTATTTAAAGATACAGTACAGGATTGGTAACATACCCAAGCAGAAATGTTCACAGATTTACGTATAACTTTCAGGGTATGAAGATGGTGGTGGTAGAAAAATATACCATTCCAGCTGAAATGCTGTATTTATCCAGAAATTAATAAAAAAAAATAAAAAAAACGAAAACAGTTTTGATCTCGGGTAAGATCACTGAACCATTCTTTATATTTTCATGAGAACAACTTCATCGGTTTTCGCAATTTCCTCGTCACTCCTGATGTATCATAGACTTACTATTGAGCTCAGATTTTCACAGGTTTATTATTTCACGTAGGCCTACATGGTGGATTTGAGTGCGAGTGCTGTTCTGGGACCTTTTTACCAACCATGTATTATACCTTTAATCCCGCCTCACTGCTGATTAATTGAAAGACTGCACAAACTTTTCATTGAATTTGATGTGTCATGCCATCAATCCTGGGCGGAATTCTGACCACGGCTTGAGCGTGAAATCTAATTTCAATTATAAATCTGTCCACAGTCAATTCATCTTATATACGACATGAACTGTACATCAGTGTCATGACACCTTTAATCAAGGAGGAAGGAAAACGGATGTGTTCCTACCTCCATGCTTTATTAGGGGCCTGTTTGTTTATGACGAATCCTGCGGATCCGGATCCCATTTTAGCGTACCCTGCATAGGAGGTGGATCCCAAAATATCGGATACTGTGCGTTAAACAAACAGGCCCTAAGAGGCACATGGATGTAAGCACACGCAGCAGGTCACGAACCCATTGACAATAATTAGGCAAATTAATGACGAGATACCCAGTGGAGCTGAATAGGAATTGACACATATTATGAATATTGAGGAATATAATGCAATGGGATTATGAGAAATATCGATTATTAGACTTGCAGGAAGATGGAGGGGAATTAATTCATCAGGGTGGATTGCAATAACTTCGGTCTTAAAGGTAGTATCATACTTTGGTAAGAAACCAAAACAGAAATCTTCACAGATTTACGTAAAACTTACAGGGTATGGAGATGGTGCTAGTAGAAACATACCGTTCAAATTGTTCTGCCTGAAAGGCTGTATTTATCCAGAAATTAGTAAAACAACGACCGAAAATCTTTTTGATCTTTTAAAAGATCACAAATAAAAGAGAAAAGACTTAAGAAATACCGTGGCCGTTTTTCACTGTTTTCTCAAAAAGTGGGCACCGTATGGGACTGAAATATTCACAGATGACTGTTACTGTATCTGTCTTGATATTTTTGCCCATGAATCTGTATTTCTTTGGCAAAAACCAAAGTATGATACTACCTTTAACTAGGCCTATCTGAACCGTTCTGTGTATAGCCCCTGTGTATTATTCCAACACTACGGCCCAGAATCGTGTACGGTAAACATGTTACAGCGGTTAATGCCACCCGTCCGGAGGTTTCAAACTTTGACAAGCCGGCCTGTGCATGTGAGATAAGTTGAATGTTTTCCGCTGACTCATGATGTAATTTCAGCTGAAACAACCGCCATAATCTTTCCTAGTACTAACAGCCATTATCATTATCCTGACACGGCCCAGGGTTCCGTTGTATAATGAGTTCTATACCGGTAGGCCTACTCGGCAAGCAGGCCTAGACCTCGCCGAGTAGGCCTGAGCCTTCTTGGTATTGTGTCAATGGCTTCACCGGGAAAGTGGATGGGTTGGTGTGCATGGTTGCTTAGGGCAATTAATTACTTACTGACGTCATAAATGTTAATGACTTAGGTCTTTAGCCTTTTAAAGGTAGTGGCATACTTTGGTAAGAAACCAAAACATGTTCACAGATTTACGTATAACTTACAGGGTATGAAGATGATGCTGGTAGAAACCTACCGTTAAAATCGTTCCGCCTGAAATGGTGTTTTTATCCAGAAATAAGTAAAACACCGATTGAAAATCTTTTTGATCTTTTAAAAGATCAAAAATAAAAGAGAAAAGACTTAAGAAATAGCGTGGCCATTTTTCATGATTTTCTCAAAAAGTGGCCACCGTATGGGACTGAAATTTTCACAGATGACTGTTATTGTATCTTCCTTGATATTTTCGCCCATGAATCTGTACTTATTTGACAAAAACCAAAGTATGATACTACCTTTAAAGGTATACAGGAATACCCAAACAGAAATGTTCACAGATTAACCTATAACTTTCCGGGTATGAAGACGGTGCTGGTAGAAACATAATTATTATCGTTAACTTGACTGAAATGGTGTATATTATAGGCCTATGGCAGAAATTGGTAAAACAATGAAACAATGAGTTGGGTTTTTGCTATTTTCTAACGGACTCAGAATGTCCAATTGAGCTCAAAATAAATGTCCACAGGTTTATCATTAATTTCGTGTACATGTTTGATTAAAGTGTGGGTGCTGTTCTGTGACGTTTACCAATCATGTATTGTATCTTTAAATAAAATTGTGTGAGAATCTTAATTGCTAAGCAAAGTGTGATGTAACAATTAATGATAATGTTGCTATTATTCTAAATTATTCTGTTTCAGATTATGGACGGTACCGAACTGGGCTCCAAATGGCATGTTCCAACGCCCAGAGGGCGCCATTGTGGTCGGTCATTGACTACCCGCCGTTGGGGGCGTGTTGTAGTGGCGGTATCGTTTCTGACGTTCTTATTGCACGTGGGAACTATCGGCACTTTTGGTGCCTACATACCGATGCTGCTAAAAGAATTTGAGAACGGCTCGGGACAGCTCGGATGGGTTGTCAGTTCCGGTGTAGCTGTCGAGAACTTTGCTGGTAAGCTATTTCGCCAGCCAGTGGTCTGAGCAAGAACGTTGAGACTGAAATGCTAAACCCTTTTTTAGACAGGAGTGCCAGCGTCGCGCCGAACTAAATAGATTAGGAACGACCCTAGGTCGACCCAATTCAGATTTTGGTTTCAAAATGGACATAAAGCATAATGTACTTCAATCTGACTGTTGTCATTGTATTATACACAACCGTCACGACTGGCATTGTGGCCGTCATATTTTTTGTTTTGACTTTGCCTTCAAATGGGTTGCATTTTGTATTCCTTGGCAAAGGTCTATTGAAAAGTGCACCCTATGATGTATGACCGGCAGACGTGTAGTACTTTATTTCCATGCCAAAACAGTTTTGTTTGTATGCATTGTGGGATATCACCGCAGTTCACTGCATTTGCATACACTTACATCATCATTTGCATTGAGTTCGGCTCATGACTAGAGCGACGTCTGAAATGATGTCGCTCTAGCACCGTTCTGAACGACACAGACCGTCGATCTTTCGGCATCAGGCGCGCCTGGTCGCTCCTAATTGTTTCAGACGTCGAACTTTCTATGTACAGTACCGTAATTCAAATCTTTCCTTTCAATTGGTTCGGCGCGACGCTGCCTGTCTGAAACGGGGTTCATCTGAGATTTGAGCTAAACGTGAAACCTGAAAACTCGCACCAGGGGCCGATTTCATAAAACTTACGACGCGTCGCAGAGCTTTATGAAATCGGCCCCTGATGATTTTGACCAGCAGTAATCGCAATTAAACACAATGTTTCAAAAATCAGTGCTTCGTGAAATTACGGCATATCTTTGCAATTTATATAGCGCCCTCTCCACTATTGTGCATTTCCTTTGTAGGTCCACTTGCTAATGTCGTTGTCCGTAAGATCGGTTACCGTCCTGCTGTAATGCTGGGTGGGGCACTCATGGCGTGTGGTACCGTCACTGCATCATTTGCAACCTCCGTCTATCACCTGTTTGCTTGCATCGGTCTCATTGCAGGTAAAGTATAAGAAATATTATACATCATGCATTACAAAATACGTTTTTGAGTTCGTTTCACGTAAAACGTGCTTACATTTTTGACGGACTTTATCATTTGCAGGTCTTGGCGGATCTATCACACACGTGGCAATCATAGTAGCAGTTGGAGAGTTCTACACAAGACACTACACTGTAGCCAATGGCGTCGCGTATGCTGGACCCGGCGCAGGCGTTTTCGTTTTCCCGCCAATTATCCAGTATCTGAGCGAAAATTACGGCTGGCGTGGGAGCTTAATCATCGAAGCAGCTATCGTTTCTCACGTCACGGTGTTGGGCGCCCTCTTTCGTCCGGCGTCGCTGTTCAAATCCCCTGCTCGTAGGTCACGTGATTACATGGATGATGAAGATGATGATGTTAATGATGATGGGACAAGGGAACACTTGAGATATGAAACGGTAGATGCAAAGGGGACGGTTGACGGGCGAGTGGGTCGTGTTGACGAAGACAAATCGTCAGACAGTGGGATATCCGTGGTTTCATACGAGACCGAAGAGGAAAGGGTACACCGTGACTATTCAATCAAACACGCCGTGGGTGACGGGGCCCCGAGGTGCAGATCCCCCACTGGTTGGGGGATGAGAACCCGTCGTAAGTCCATCTTCACGCAGACTTTCACGCCGGCGATTCTGGCCGTCTTCGCCGCCTGCGTCTTCCACACGGCCGGCTACTCGGGCGTGACCGTCCACGTGGTCAACCAGGCCGTATCAGACGGCCTGTCTCACGGCCAGGCCTCCATCCTGTTCTCCTGTATCGGCATCGGGAGCTTGGTTGGCAGGCTGAGCCATGGCTGGTTCCTGGCTCGCCGTCTCATCACGGCATCCTCCATGTACACGCTCTCCTTGCTGGTGTCGGTCGGCGCCACCACGGTGCTTACCCTGACCACCAACTTCTGGGGGAAGGCTGCCTGCGCCACGACGGTCGGAATATGCAGTGGCGTCTACTTCTCTCTCGTGGCTGTCATTCTACGTGAGCTGGTGGGATTACTCTATCTCGGGGTTGCTTTTGGAGTTTCCCTGTTCTGTTCTGGTGTGGGGACAACTCTTGGTGGATATGTCATTGGTAAGTTCCACAGTAACAACAACAACAACAACAACAACGGCAACAACAACACACATCCAATGAAGCAAATTACCATTGAGCAGCTTTATGAATGAGAGCATTGGTCTATCATTCAAGATTCGCCCTTAGGTCTGTAACATGGAGAGGAGTGCCGTGGCCTAGTGGTCTGGCGTGTCGAACTCAAGATCTTGTGGTCAATCTACAGATTGTGGGTTCGAGTCCAGCCATGGGGTAGTGGTGCTTGCATCCTTGGGCAAGACGCTTTGTCACAGCAAATATGTGACCTATTGCTCCTCTCCACCCAGGTGTAAATAGGTACCTGTGAGGGTAGAGATGGCTTTGTGTTTTGATTAGCCTCTGTGCACTGAATACGGCAGCCAGGGCTGTAAACTCCCCATGGAGTTGAGATGGGATCAGGAAAGTAAATTATGGCCCAATGACCAGCCTACATAATAATAAATGTGCGCCACGGGTGTCTTTGGACAGATGTGTGCGCGGAATAAATTCAGAATTATTATTGTTATTACAGTACAGTATTAACATTCGAGTGGGAAGCACATACCCACTTTTTGAGGCACTGCGACATCAGTCATAATGTTGTGTGTTTTATTAATGTTAATTACAGGTGTATTAAGAGACGTAACTGGCAGCTACGACGTACCGTCCTACTTCATAAGTGGCTTTTTCGCCCTCGCCGCAGCGTCATCTATGCTCCGACCAGCTTGTCTGTGGTACCAAGCACGGTCTCGAAAGCAGCATGTCATGCCGCGGCACAAGGCCAGCCCAACCGCAGTCTGACCGGTCCGTGGTCCTCCGCCCAATTTCATAGAGCTCCCCAACTTCAAGCACATGATTCTTAGCTTACGATCGATTGTCATAACAATTGCTCAACAGCACAGAAACAGTTTAAAATCTATGACGTAGCGATCGTGCTACGAAGCACCACGTGTGTACTACAACTTCTATGTCGGGACCGCCAGAGAGACGTCGCGAGCCAACTTCATTGCCTTCCGGACATCCTGATCCAGCATGCAGGAGCGCAGCTCTTCGGCACTGGTGAGGCCTGTATATCTCTTGAGCTGGTCCACAAAGGTGAGATGCCTCCTCCCCCGAGTGGCATTGCCTTGCTTGCTTTGGCTCCCATAAGATGGTCATGCAGGCAGACAGCTCCGAATGCCGGACACAGTGTCCAGCGTGTGTAGAAATGAACGTAAACATTGTACTATGCATGTTCTACTATTATTAAACAGAAAATCGTCAGATTACTTTTAAAGGTACACGCCGGCTTCAAAGTCCAAACAAATGAAGCGTGCAGAGTATAACACAGTATATCTAGAACACTTGATGAAGGTTTTCGTGAAAAAAAAAATCAGAAATAGTGTCGCTTAATTAGGGTTAATTAATGGAAATCAAAATAAGGTCAAAGGTTAGCGTATACGCATTTCCAGCCGTAACAAGTGTTAGAAGTATGTGGCACACCAATGGTTTTAGACTGGTACTCGTAGCTGTGACTAAATGTTGCAGCTCCCCTATGAGAATTTCAGGTGTTCAGCTGTTCACGATGCAAAAATCATTGGCAAAACAACAAAACAAATCTGTTGAAAAAAATAAATAAGGCTTTTCAAAATTATTCAAAAAATGTTTTTGAGTTGACGCAATGTTTTTGAGTTGAGGTAAAGTTTTTGAGTTGATGCAATGTTTTTGAGTTGACTCATATTGCAATGTTTTCGAGTTGGCGCAATGTTTTCGAGTTTGCGAAATGTTTTCGAGTTGGTGCAATGTTTGCGAGTTGCCGCAATGTTAGCGAGTTGCCGCAATGTTAGCGAGTTGCCGCAATGTAAGCGAGTTGCCGCAATGTTTGCGAGTTGCTGCAATGTTAATTTGCGAGTTGCCGCAATGTTTGCGAGTTGACGCAATGTTTGCGAGTGTTTTTGACAAGAGGATTTTTGAGCCATGATCGATGAATCAATTTTGATCTGTTCCTAGCTCTATGTTTCGATGGACCGAAACGATTTCCACATGAAAACACAAAATATAATTTTTATAATGACACAAACAGATTTTGAGGGCATGAAAAAAATGATTTTCATGTATGGCAAGAAATTATCTCCAGGCTTTCCCACTCCGCTCGGAAATCCCCCCCCCCCAAAAAAAAAACAAAAACAAATTCAACGGGGACCGGGTGAGTAACTGAGCCAACTTGCAGGCCGCGCGATCTCGCATGAAAAATACTACACCAACGTCCGTGCGTGGACGGATGGATCGGAACGCACTGGTTATCACGGGCCCATACCACGGGCTGAATGCGTCGCAAGCCCCCACGCGCTGTGTCTGCAGAGGTGGTAATGCACCCGCAGTGACCGGAATTTTATAAAAAAAATAATTTGGCATGTATTTATTTTGCCTGTTCGCGTTGGAAATTCCTGATTTAAAAAAGGGAACACTTGGGTCAAAATCATTAGTTGTTTTGGTTAAAAAAGAGTGATTAAACAAAAAGTTATACGTACATTTTGTATAGTAAAAAAGCTTTTAAACGACTGGAAATGGATCTATCACAATGATCACGTGATTTCCTGAGTCAAATTTTTGACTCAGGAAATCACGTGACTTCCTTTCTTTTCGTAATTATCACGAAAACGGCTAAATGTTACCGTTTATTTGTGTGGAATGTTCTATTCTAGTTTGTGAAGACCTTTCCAGTCATGATAAAGGCATGCATTGGCGCCAAAAAGCGCCCCAAAAAGCGCAACGAGGCCGGCGTGTACCTTTAACCAGTGCCAGCACTAAATACACCGATCCATTAGGCCACGCCCATCATAGCAACGTCCAAGCAACAACGCACACGCGCACGCACATCAAGTGTCACGATCGGCCACACACGAAGCATCGCATACTCGCAACCACCGAGCGAACCTATTTCTGTTGAACTTTGGTTTTGCAAAAGGCCACAAAATGTACATTTCCTCTCAGCCAGGGCATCGAGAGTCAGAAATATAATGTAAGTATTAACACTGCTTGACCATGGTTCAGAATAAAACTCGGATTTGTCATAGAATTGCCTTGTACATACGAAACAAAAGTACACTCAACAAAAAGTGTGTAGTAAAGAATACACAATTTAAAACATTTTGTCGGACAAAATGGCGGCAATTTGTCGGACCTTAAATAACGCGTTGTGATTGGTCAATTTGTCAGGGGCGTGGCCTACTCGGGATCGGTGTATTAATCCCACTTATCGCACTTTCCCTGCTGACATTTGTGTGGCATGTATTACAACAAATCATTGCGTTAAAGGTACAGTACAGGATTGGTAACGTACCTAAACAGACATTTTCAGAGATTTGCGTATAACATTCAGGATAATATTAAGATGGTGCTGGTAGAATCATATACCGTTAAAATATTTCCGCCTGAAATGATGTATCAATCCAGAAATTAGTCAAAGACAGAAAGATCAAAACCATTGTTTATGTTTTTTAAGAAAATTTAATTGGTTTTTTAGCTATTTTCTCGTGACTCGGATGTCCGATTGAGCTCAAATGTTCACATGTTTATTATTTCATGTACATTCGACAAAGTGCATGTGGGTGCTGTTCTGTGACCATTACCAATCATGTATTATACCTTTTTAGAAAAACACTGAAATTTATGTATTAAAACTAGGCCGTGGAGAAATGATTTAAAAGGCCATTGCAACGTTGGGGATGTATTTTGTGTTTAATTCTCTGTTTGTTAAATTGTTTTATGTCTCTGAACCTATTTATTCTCAAAGAATTGTTAATTTTCCATTCAGATTTGTGCCTTATTTTACTAATATTGTGCATTAATCCATATAAGGTTTTAATCAGGCCATTCAAAACTTTATCATTTTGTAGAGGTGTATGTCAAATTTATGTACCATTTGGTTGGTTTCAAATTTTGGAAATGCATTCCTGTTTAAATCGGAATATTTTGGTGTAATGATGTATTTTGTTTGGTGATGTGTAAAATCAAATTGTTTGGTTGCCATAAAATGTGGAATATTATTTTAGTATTTGTATGAATGGTTCACTGAGCTGATAGGCCTAATAAAACCCCGTAATTTATTGTATATACCGAGGTTACATAATTATATAGTGAGGTACGTTGAGTCTGTACCATAGAGACTAATGGTATGTACTCCTGTTCACGTGATAAACTTTACTTGAATACTTTACTGTGAAGTTTTAGCCTACCAGCAATTAGGGTCGTTTGAAAAGACGAGCATTCCTACCAATAAATGCTCATGGTTCAAACCCCACCTGAGCCAGCACGTGATTTTTTCACGTGCACTCACAAGCACTGAGTATACAGTGCTCAACCAACGTCGGTGAAGGGCAAGCCTAATTTGCATATTATCTATTTCCCGACCAAAATCATTTAATATTCATGATTTACTGCGGTACCCACCGCGATATTGGATTCGATTCACCCCGCTGGGGTCAGCTAGCTCGGTGGGTCTAGCGGTATGACATCTGCACTAGTAATTAAGCCGATGAGGTCGTGGGTTCGAATCCTACCTGATGAGCTAGCACGTGCTTTTTTCACGTGCACTGTCCGTACCGTGAAATATTTTTTTTAACTTAAATATGCATTAAATTTGGGGGGGTCGTGCAATAAGTATTGTGTAATTATGACAGGTTATCACAACCTGGGGGTTCAGTGCTTCAGCGCCTGTTATGGAGACTTGAGAAATGTTGGCTTAAAATCTGGCCCTACATTGTTTTGAACGCGGAGGGTTGCTTCATGAAAACTGGTAGCAAATCGGTTACGGATAAGGGACATTTCGGGCGTTGGGGCAATTCGCAAAAAATTCTAATCGGCTAATGAACGAAAAATTCTGAAAAGAATTGGGTAGAGGAGGGTTCAAACTACCCGTACCATTTACAGTTGCACCAAAAACTGAGACTCTTGGATGATGTTTTTGAACCGTGAAGTTGAGGGAGTTTACACTAAGGTTAATGGAAGTTTATTATTAATTAGTGTGGTGCACCTTTCAAAATAGAGGGCGTAGTTAACTACGCCCTCTATACTTAGTACAGGTTTGGGAAGGGGCTGTAGTTTGGGATAGGACCATCATTACGAAATTATAGAGGGCGCTGTTTAAGGGACTGTCGGTGTTTCTGAATGGTTTTGCAGAGCATAATGGGAATCTGTGCATTGTCCAAGGTGGGTGTAATTTAATTGTAAAGGTTACAATAATCTGTCCCTCCCTCTAAATGTGACCTCAGTTTAAATTGCAGAAGTATGAAATATCAGCATGCATTAACTCCAGGGTGAATCCTGAGGATTATATCAAGTGTGAAAAGGCCTTCTGAGGGACACAGAAATCTTCACAGATTTACCTATAACTTACAGGGTGAAAGATTGTGATGGTAGAAACTACCGTTGAAATCTTTCTGCCTGAAATGCTGTATTTATCCAGAAAGAGTAAAACCAGTGACCAACATTATTTTTGATCTTTTAAAGATCAAAAATAAGAGAAAAGACTTGAGAAATACTGTGGCCGTTTGTCACTGTTTTCTCATAAAGTGGGCACAGTATGGGACTGAAATTACCACAGGTGACTGTTACTGTATCTTCGTTGATTTTTTCCCATGAATCTGTATTTCTTTGATAAAAACCGAAACATGATATCACCTTTAACACAAAGTTGACACACAATCTGAACAGGCAGATACCACAGACAAAATCGACCATAAATTAAAAAAAAAATCCAATAGACAAAGGGCAGAATGACCAATTCAAACATTATTACCAAATTATCATTGATTAATATCATTTTTATTATTATCATTATTTTACTGACTTTATTTGGTACAATGTTTTGTCATTATGGAAAAAAAGTGCATGGCATTCATACAATCATAACTCTTGAAAGCCTTCACACAACATTGGTAAGATAAAAACTGCTATAATCACAGAGTCACCTTTAACCTTACAGGTATTTGAAACAAATTGTAAGAAACATTCCCTTGACATTTTTCAATCTGAAATACTAGTTTTCCAGAGAGAAAGATAAGTTTAACCATCACCATTTGAAGTTGGCTCATATCCCCAGTACTAGATCTAAGCCCCAGAATGAATCAGCACAAAAATCAATTGTTGAAACGAACAAAACTGTTTGTCACTGTTTATGTGACCTAAATTTGCACAAACATGTACTTTGATCATTGACGTATATGAACAACAAAGTATGAATGCTATTCTTTGATCTCTACCAATGCTGTGTGTGGCATTTTTACAGTCAGATTGGAAATAAACATGCCATTGAAATTTGTGCACATTGATCTGTTCATATCAGTTATTTAACCTTGCCTCTCAAGTCCCAATATCAAGAAAGCTTCATTTATGCGATATAAAAAACGATGACATACATGTATACATATGCAGTTCATTTTGCTGAAAAGAAAATAACAATTTGGAACATGACAACAGTAAACAACCCGATCAAATATTCGACCCGTCTATACACCGAAACCATTCAATTTTGTCTAATGGTAGACCATGTCTGTTTCTTAAAGGGTTTACGAAACGGAGGCTCTGGCTCAGGCTCCAGCTCTGACATCCATATGCTGAAAATAATAGGTTTTGAGTTTTCATTGAAGCTGAAGCTCTGTTTTCCTTTTCATACTAGAGAATTTACTTCCGAACCGCAGCCAAAAGCCTTTATTTTGAGACATTGCTCACTTCTTGTGAATTCAGTATTAAAGTACTTTGGTAATGGTAGCATACCGAAACATAAATCTTCACAGATTTACCTATAACTTACAGGGTATAAAGATGGTGATGATAGAAACATACCGTTTTTCTGCAAAAATATCAAGAAAGATACACTAACAGTCATCTGTAAAAATTTCAGTCCAATACTGAAATTGGTTAAAGCTCTAAAGCAAAACCACTCCATCAGCAAGACACAGTCAAAGTCCAAGACTCCTAATGACAAGAGGTCAAAAACGCTGGGTAAGATTGATCTTGTATCTTTAATTTAAAAGATCAAAAATAATTTTGGTCACTGGTTTGACTCTTTTTCTGGACAGAAACATTGTAATGGTATGTTTCTACCATCACCATATTTACACCCTATAATAAAGTTATAAGTAAATCAGTGAACATTTCTGATTTGGTTTCCTACCAAAGTATGATACTACCTTTAAGTCAAACTTGACTCACAAAAGTTACACATGGTGTGTGAACGGAGTTAAAGGTGCAAAAATAATCCTTGTTTCCAGGCAAAATTTTAATAAATACACAATTGTTGGGCGAGAATATAACAGACTATGGGAAAAAACTTCTTGCTTTGTGAATGCTATAGAAAGCTGTACATACATATACTTCATGTTTTCAAAGAAATTACATGTTAACAAACTTGAGATTAAAAAAAAAAAACCCAAAACAATCAGACTGACACAGAGAGGGGAAATAATAAACATGTCTGACACCAGATGCTCAGTGATGCTTTCTTTAGTTGTAAGAGTGCAAGATTCTGAACTGTGATCAAGTGGCAAAATAGCTAACAGAAATTCCAAGTATTTAGACCAATTCCCTTTAATTTAAATTAGGGAGCATTTAATGAGGCTAAACATTGATAAAACCATTCAGTATTAACCTTTAGATTTTTTTATTCTCCCTTTGCAGCAGTTCATTCTTGCCTTATTGCAATAAAAAGAAATTAATGTTTCGATGTAAATAATATCAAAGCCGTAAATAGATACCCAATGGCCGCACACAATATGCCAATGGTGTAACGTACCCCCAAAACAAGGCCTACAGAATGAAACCTAAACCACTGTACTTATGGGTTGTTTGGCACAGACTTTTTATCGCCTGTGTCGTCCGCAGCAGGAATTTGGCTGAAACACAACACAAAGATGGGACCTGAAAGACCCCGCCCTAGTTATAGACCCCGCCCTTATCATAAAATGTGACCCAAACCCACCTGCAAACCACAATTTACCAGTGGTAAGGGTGACATACGCATAGCTGCCAACCTATCTTAAAGGAAATTCGGAATACTTCTACTAAAAAAGAGGAATCACAGACCAAACTACATCTATAGGAATACAAAATTACATGTGTATTTCCAAGCCAAAAATCGGAATCTGTTGTCAAGAGCTTGTAAAAAGTGATACATTCTTACCCAAAAAGAGGAATGATTTCTCCAAAAGAGGAATGGTTGGCAGGTATGCATACGGAATACAGTACCATAATACACCACAGTGTGATTAGTGGGGTCATGCATGCTTTATGACACAGTCTCTCTGTGGAGACTGTGGTAATGTGTGGTAAGCAGCTCATCTTGTGTGGTAGGCGCAGTGGGTTAGGGTTAATACAACTAGATCAGGGCTGTGATTGTACTTGCATAAAAAAAACTCTGAAAACATAGCCCAAAAAACTGAAAATCATACATTTCCTATACTTTAGTACAGGCAAAGTAAGGCCAAAAAACCTATAATCAGGATTTTTTCTGAAAAAATCACATCCCTGCTAGATGCAGTGTAGGAATTGATGTACAGTGGTCCAGCAGTTTGCCTGCTATTTACTGGCCTGGTTTGAATCTATCTAGTTTAAACACAGCTTGCAGTTTCTGCTTAAAATAGAAAAACTTTCCTGACGAGTGCATAATCACTCTTATAACACACGAGAATGAGACTACACTTGACATTGCTCCAAACATGGGAGCAATTTACTGCAAATTATCTGTTAAGCATGAAATATCTTGCTTAGCAAGGAATGGTGTTCTATTAATAACAATTCACATCGTAGCAAACTTTGAACAATAACCCAGTTCCATTAGCAAGACGCTGTCCGCTAAGTAAATTTGTTTCCACTTAGCAGCAAACTTGCACACACTGTGATGATCGACTTACTTTTGCACCTATGCTAAGCATACAAATTATTCATAACAATAATCAACTGCCTCCTTAGTAAATCAATCTACTAAGCAACTTTCAACTCCTTGAGACTGAAATATAGTGAGCAGTCTACCTTAACAAAAGAAAAGGTGGTTTTCAACAACCTTGACCACGGTTGCTAAGTAGGCCGCCCTCAAGAGGCAACCACTGAATGAATAATACTTGCTGATTCTTTACTTTAAGGCATGGAGCTATAAAAAATTCACGAGGGCAAATCCTCAGATATTTAGGTTACAAGTGTGATGTATGGTTTTTAGCACATATATTAATTACAATTTGTTTTATTAAAAAGAATTTTGCTTCTGTGCTTAGGCTCACCAAGCATCAGTGCAACCAATTATTTCATTCAGCATATAATCATCAACTCATGAGAAAATACGAAAAAAGTTCAAGTCCACCAGTAAGTTTTGCCCAAGGAATTTTTGAACCCTAATTGAAACCAGATACATACTTTATTGTGAGAAGAATTCTATGTTACAAATGGATACTACCAATGAATGCTTGCAAAAAGTTGAACCCGTTTCAACTGAAAATTAATAATAAGACATCATTTTTCACTCAAATATGAAATATGAAGTCGTATTTGGCTTTATTGAACCTCAAATTTTGGACAGAACATTCCACGGTGTCAAATACCTGCCCGGTATTCTCTTTTCAGCCTGTCTCCAGTTCAAATCCTACTCGAGCCCTGACAAGCAACTCTTCCTTCATAACAAGTGCCGGTCTTTGGTGGAGCAATCCCAGAAGCAACTTATTACATTTTTTTCAAATTTATCAAAAAGGGGAAAACAAAAAACAAAATCAGTCGAGGAAGCACTTTCCAGGTGAACCTGTGACGCAAATTGAAGCGGGAACAGTTCACATCCAACCATTTACTATAGATTTGGACCGAGTGCAGAACAAGTGGGTACTGGGGTCGTTTTTTAACAAAACTCATCGCAATACTATCAATCGTAGGGCTAGTGATGCATTGCAGTCATACATAGGATACGATGGGTTCTCCTACGTGACTCGAAATACGATCGATGGCAAGGCTTCGTGAAACGGACCCCTGGCTACTTAAAAATAAAAACCCTGATTCGGTGAGTAGTGGTGGTTCCCGTAGATTCCCTTTGATGACAAAACGAGCAGCGAGCATTGCATCACTGTGATCATAAAATGACGTACACTTGTTGAACTGGTTGCCGAGCCAACGTCGTAGAGATGACGCGCGTGATTCCTTGGTCATCATTCGTCACTGGTGTCCAATTTCTGAAACATTTCACTCCTCCCTCCACGTTAAAAAAAAAAAAAATTGATGCATCCAGTCTTTGCAAACGGGCTGTACCAGACGAAGAAGACGAACAAGCTTCCTTGCACTTCCCATATCTCTAGGGTATCTTCATCAACTCTTCGATGGCAGAGTCCTGGTGAAGGACATCCTCCGCAAACTCAACTCCCAAAGGGGAAGCAATCTCAGCTTGTCGTCGTATAATCCGAATGATCTTACTCGTACAGTTTCATTTGATTAACTTCCAAAAAAAAAGAAAAAAAGAGATTAAATGAGTTATCTGTTGCGACACATGACCTCTGTCTGCTATATGTACTGTGCCAGCCACTTGAATCCTTCACCGTAACCTTGCTTCTTGAGGACGCTGCACATGAACAATTCTAGAGGGCGCCCTGGCAAGTCTTTTAAAGATACGTTCCCCTGCAAATGTTAGGAAAAACAAAAACACATAGAAAATAATAACGATAATGGGATATATTGGTATGTGAGTGGTTTCATGGCTTCTGACTGCCAAACGAACAAAAATAATCGACTATTAGGGACACCACCAACATAGGGCTGATAGCTCAGTTGGTTGAGTGCCTGTACAGTGTTCAGGAGGTCGCCGGTTCGAATCCCGCTCCAGACAGTTTCCCTTGTGGTTATTCCGATGATTAAGTCTACTACAAGGATCCCCCACTATAAGCTTCAGGATAATCCTGGATCCCGCTGAAGATGAACTCACCTTTCCTGTCGTCTGTTGGATGAGCCCAAAACAGCTCCTGATGTGATCCTCACTGCAAGCTGTTGGGATGTCAATCTTATTACCCAGTACGAGCACTGGGACATTAGCTATTGTTTCATCTGTCATAAGTCCCTGTGAGATGAAACAGGAAGTGGATGATTACTTACAGAATGGACAGTGTGCAAGTCATAAATCATGGGGACTGCCATAGAAGTTGTAAAAACTTGAACAATGTTGCGTCAAATTCTAAAAAGATTGACTTCATGGAAGCAATGAACAAGGGTTATTGAGTCACTGGTCCCCGTCACTGCTTTAGTGAGCATTACAATATGCCAGTCACCATTTAAGGTGACCTCATACAGGAAAAACTGCCTTGCCTAAAAATCATAGTAAAAATGGCTTAAAAGTAAGTACAGGATTGGTAACATACCCAAACAGAAATGTTCACAGATTTACGTATTACTTTCGGGGTATGAAGATGGTGCTGGTACGGATATACAGTTAAAATGTTTCCGCCTGAAAGGATGTATTTATCCAGAAATGAGTAAAACAAAGTCCGAAAACAGTTTTGATTTCGTGGTAGGATCAAAACCATTCTTTATATTTTATTTTTAACAAATTTGAGTCGGGATTTCGCTATTTTGTCATGACTCAAATGTCCGATTGAGATCAAATGTTCACAGGTTTATCGTTTCATGTACACGTTGGATTAGACACCATGGCAATTGACTATAGGCACCAAGGCAAGGACCAGGGGCACTTAGGCACTGACCGCTGGGGGCCACTTCTCCGTCTTCAATATGGGCTTGTAAAAGGTATCCTAGCCACTGAATACATGTCTAGTACTTACATCCAGCTCTGCTTTAGCTTCTTCAAATCTACTAGCGTCGGCTGCATCTATGAGGAATACGATGCCATCAATAGCTGGCAGGTAGTCTTTCCACACCCTCCGTGCCTGTTCATGGCCTCCCAGGTCAAAGGTTGTGAAGGATAAGGTGCCCAAGCTTAACGATTCTGACGCTGGAAAGGTAGAAAAAAAGTTCACCTTTTGTAAGAATCTCATACAAAATCAACTAGGGCTGCTTCAAACTTCCTGCAAGTGCTTTCTGAATCCGTGGCGAATTCATTCAGCCAGATTCTCAGGTGAACATGTCATCTTGCAAGAACGTCTAAAGCCAAAAGCATGTGAGAAGCGAGGCAGAGCGCCCTCACGTAAAATGATGTGAAAATATTCCAATTGAACACAATCTTTAAATAATCCAAGCCTACTGCATATCATCTATTGAGGGCGCTAAAGAAACGTACGTTTCAGGCTCCGGCTCCATTTCATGAATCCATTCTAAAAATAATAACAGGAATCAATTAAGAGGCTTTTGGCTGCGGTTCGGAAGTAGATTCTCTTGTTTGAAAAGGAAAGTAGAGCTTCAGCTTTAATTGAAAAACAATCTGTCTTAACAGCATGTCCAAATTCAACCCCAAGCATTGTTTTGTCCTACCAACATGACCAAGAGGGAGAATGTTGAGACATACTTACTTGGATGTAATGTAGGGACATGCTGGGCCATCCTACCATCCTTCAACATGTGTAATAGTGTCGTCTTTCCGGCATTGTCTAAACCAAGGAATACCAGCTTGCCGCTTTTCTTCCATAACCCTGGAGGCAGTAGATAAAAAAGGCAGGGAGAAAGATGGTCAGCTCAGTGTAGACATCCTGACAGAGACTACCAGACTTGAATCATAAAACAACCTCAAATTTGGATGAATTTTCAGAACTCATTTGACTATTTCAGAGCTGTGATTGTACTTGCATAAAAACCCTGAAAACATAGCCCAGAAAACTTAAAATCATACATTTCCTATCCTTTTGTACAGGCAACATGAGGCCAAAAAAAACCTGAAATCAGGATATTTCCTGAAAAATCACATCCCTGCCGTTTCTATATTTTTGTCTAATAAATCCGTATTGAGATAGTCAGATAGTGAGGCTTTGCGAATCCATGTTTTGTATAATTCAAAATAGACCTAACAATTCAAACCTTTTGGCCCTGATACTAAAGTAATTTGTTTGCCTTATAAACACATGCAGCCTCATACAGAGGCAACTAACGTAGCTTGCTGTAAAGGCTTGTACGTACAAGGCTTGTACGTACAAGCCAGTACTATTGTATAGGTAGGGTACATGTATAATTAATAGCTTGTGTGCTGGTACCATCAACTTCCTTTCTGCAAGCTGAACAGTTTTTCACATTATAATATTATAAAAAAATCATTTCCATCACATTCTATAAAAGTATAGCAGTAACGTAGGTCATTGCAATGCATTGGCCATATTCTGTTGTTTGTCTGTTTGTCTGTTTTTCTGGCAGGGAATATTCATTCCAACCATCTAGCATAATCCAAGTGAAAACCTCATCAAAGTACATGTTTTCTAGATGGCAAGTAACAGTTTCTGTTATCAATATTCAGTTTGTGTACATGTATGTTCATCGTGTTTAATTTTGATTGCTGCGAGCCACCTCCAAAAAGTAACACCATTTCAGAGGCAAAATATTTACATGAAAGTTGGTACTAGCCTCAGCTTAATAGGCAACAGTACAAGTTTTCAGACAGAAACTAGTCAATGATGTTTTTAATCTAGGGATTTACATGTAGTTAGTTTGATCCTTTTGTTAGCTAATTATGTAAATGTATACAGTGCTTCCAATATGTATGCGGAATTTGCAGCCTAAAGTTACTATTTACGATAATACAATTATCAATCAAGAATATTCAGGGTTTCAGGAAAATAATAAAATAACTGTAGATTACTCCATTGAATTAAAACGGCAAAGATCCCTTCAGGAATAATGCAAGCCTTTTTAAAATGGAATACTGGCAGTGCAAAATGAAAGAGCTAACCATAATTATGACTTCTAAACAAATTAGATTATTCAAATGAAAACAAAAGAAATGACCTGCATCTTATTAGGTCAATACAAACTATTTTCTTCTATTAATGCAATGGTAAAGTTGGCAAATAAACACAAAATTTAACAGGCAATGATCTTTTTAAGATACATGCTTCATATGCCACATCATGTTTGCCCAGCAAACAATGTATACAATGTCAAATACTAGGCTGTGCCAATTTTGCAGGTTTAACACCATGGGTATCTTAATGCAGTCATCTGTTGGTGAATTTATGGAAATTCTGTTTTACACTGTCTTACAAATAAGCTATGCACGGTGGAAGTACTACTAACTGAAGGTAAGTTTTCGGTGACACCATGTAATCTCCTCTGTGAGAGTGAGTGGTTCTGAGAAGAACCGGTGGTATTGTCTCGATGTTCCGAACAGTGTGCTCTGTTCGTCCTCAGGAGAGTGACTGGTATCTTACAAATAATGGGGCACATTGTTAACATTGGATTGTATGGATCACGGTGGTGAATGTCAGACAAGTCAACCGCAGGACAACTTGACTCGAGACAGGTCGACTCCAAAGACAACTCATCTCCGAGACAGATCGACTGCAAAGACAAGTCGACCCCGAGACAGCTTGACCGCAAAGACAACTCCACTCCGAGACAAGTCAACTACATCTCAGCTGCCGCGGTGTATGGTGTGCGGGACATACATAATAATGCACATGTACAAAATGAACAGAAAGTGCCTTCCTCTATGAGTCAATGCTGGGGCAGATCCAGATAATCATTATTATCGTATCCTGCCTCATGCGTCCTATTTATTACAACAAGAATAATATTTTCTGTCCAATTTTTATTTAATCGCAACACCAACATAGGACTGGATAGCTCAGTTGGTGGAGCGCCTGTACGGTGTTCAGGAGGTCACTGGTTCAAATCCTGCCAAGTCCATTATTCTTTGTTAACCTTATAATTTTTTGAAATTCGGATACATTTTTAAGCACACCGCGCATTGCAGCAGCATAGATGGCTCTCTCGGAGTTGAGTTGTCTTTGCAGTTGACTAGTCTTGAGTCAAGCTGTCCCGATGTCAACTTATCCGGTGCCCATGGTGACTCTCTCTGGCGCCCTCTCTCGCTAGGAAATATATTGTAAATTGCACAGATTAGTCAAAGTTAGATCTTGTTAACTTACCCAGCGCAGTGAGGATATCTGTGAACCAATTCACTAGGAACATGATGACGGCTTTATCTGTATGCTAATTAAACTTGCCAAGTTCTAAAACTGTAAAAAAAAAAATGGGAATGGGAAAAATACATGTTATTGATGATACTATGACTACTTTGATTATTAAACTTTCAAAGCTCGTGAAAGACATCTTTAATCCGTAATCCACAGTCAAATTCACAAAAGTGGGAAAAAATTAGCGGTTACAGACTTTCAACCAAAGCTGCATATATTGCGAACCACGCCCCCAACAACGATCGTGAGGGATCTGCCTACAGTTGATCGGTTATTTCAACACGCTCCTTTACCACCTCATGATGCTTTGCGTTTTTGTGGGATATCGCGATCAGCAATAGACCCTATCATGCCTAATATTAATGTTTACATTGAAAAATGAGTCGTACTAAAGTACTACTACTTTAGGCGCCCGGCTCCAGCAATTAATAATTAGGTATTAAAATAGGTGAAAATGTAATTCCGCATTAACCCTTAATAGGGTTCTGCGCTTGTGACGTCACATTCAGAAGTTCGGACAAACAAATCGCCCGTGGCCAAACTTAAGTTACACGTAAACGTTGCGATTGTTTGTTTGTTCGAACATCCGGGTAGGCCTAACGTTATACTTAGGCCTAGCTGTCGATAACAAAGGACGTATTCTATAATTATTAATAGCTCGAGCGCGGAGCCCTATTAAGTATTATGACTATATCATACTATAGGCCTAGGCCTATATCTTATTTATCTTGTCTGCATCATTCATACGTCATTACGTATTTCGTGTGATAGGCTACGTGGGGATTGCTACGTATGTCGTGCTTACCATGCTTACATGCGCTATGACAACATTACATTGACAACTTGTTCATCTTCTCACGTTGTTAACAGATAAACGATTTCTCTTTATTTATTGCCATGATTCTAACAAAAACTATTCCAGAAAATCGAAAGATCGACTGAATATTTACTCACCAATTCTACTAAAACTATATTCAGAGAGATACAACTGCGTAAAAATCAACTTTCCTTCGACGATCTGGGAACTATCCCAGTCTCGGAATAATGGAGATTGCAAGTTTACGTCATGTAAATCACAAGTCGACCTTTCCAAAAGAACTTATTTGATTGGCTAGTCCATTTTTGTATACGGAAGCAATTTTCGTACAATTTTCTAGAAAAACAAGATAAACACTGATTTGGATTGACCATATTTTAGAAGAGATAATTATAATAATATTTTATTAAATTTTCATCACCAAATTACATCGATAAATTGTTTTATTCAAGTTAAATGTAAGTTTACCCCGTTGGAAAGTAACCAATCCGAACAATTATTGCGCCGCCATTTGACATTGCAGCTGTGCAAGAAATCGGGAACCACGGTTGAAAAAATAACGGGTAATGTCAAACTGTTTTTTTGCGCTTATTCTATTGAGGGCGTATTTTTTGCGACTTTAAGTTCTAACCTGAGTTCTCAGTTCTAATTCTAAGCCTAGCCTACTATACTTTATCTTTGCGAACGAAGAAAAAAATTGCAAAAGCAAAAAAAGATAATTACTATTCCTACAACATTATTCACTTCCATATTCACTTTTTTTTTTAATAAACAAAACCAGGCTCAATACAAAAGGAAGTTGTTTTTTGAGTCTTTTTTTTTTGCAATAGCTAAGGTAAATGACTTTGCGGTTAAAACCATGAGACATAATGATATGTATATGTAGATAATAATGTTATCAGATCAGTGGTGTGGTTAATTAATCAACATCGCTGCCCCAATTTCCCCCACACATAGACCTAACCTCCCTGTGTCTGATCGGAGTCCTAAAAAGGTTTACATGTATACATTAGCATGTACATGAAATAATAAACCTGTGAGCTCAATCTGACATCTGATCTCGTCACGAGAAAATAGCAAAATCCCAATTCAATTTTTTCTTTCAAAACATAAAGATTCGACCTGATCTCATCTCACCCCGAAATCAAAATTGTTTTTATTTTGGTCTTTGTTTTACTTATTTCTGGATGGATACAGACAGCATTTCTACCAGAATCATCTTCATATCCTGAAAGTTATACGTAAATCTGTGAATAATGTTTGGGTATGTTACCAATCCTGTACTGTGACTTTGATATGGGATCCAATAATTATGTGCTATAACTGCGCATCAAGAAATGGAAACTTTATTATTGTTGGCCTACTGAGGGCGCCCTATCTACTCCATGTTTGGGGAACACAAAAGTTAAAAGGCTTGTATACTTTGACTTGAAATATCTGTACTGATTTGAATCTGCTATAATTTGCATATTAACTTCAATGAACATCATTTTCATACGTGTATTATATTTTTCTGACTGACTTCCCTAAAAACTGGTATTCGATCCGAGTCAAATAGCCCCGCCCCCTTTTCAATAATAATTTGATTTTTCGCAGGCTTATGATATGCACGTACATGTATAAGACGAGCTCCCCCGGTGAGTTGAACTTTGTGCTATTTTTGGAAGTGCCACGTTGAAAACACCGGCAATACATTACGCATGCCCAAGGTACCAGTCTATGACGAAGGATTTCTGCCTAATGATGGCGGCTGTCACGTTCGCTTCATAACCAACATAGATTACGAAATGATTAACTCTCTTTTTAAATTCATTGAAAGGTACATTTAACCTGTTATCTTAAATGATAGGATTCTCTGATTCTTAAGATTTTTCATACTGCGATATGTTGAGTGTGATATTGATGAAAAGGATAAATAAAGATAGCTTTTTTCTTGGTGACGACAGTCACACATGACGGTGTTTCATCATTAGGATTACACAGTGTGTTTAGGCATTGAACTAAAATCAAAATGGCGAATCCTCGGCCACCACACGCCCAAGCGATGAAAATGTCTGGAAACGCTCCACCGCAGGGTTTCAACAGTGGAATAGGACCATCCCCTGCAAGTGAGTAGAAATATAATTTTATATTAATTAAACAAAATAAGCTTAGAAAAGAATTCTAGGCCTTTTTATGTCAAATAAATAAGAATTTGCAGTTGCACTTGAATTTCAAAATGAATGGATGGTGATTTCAGTGTGAGTCTGTAATTACTACTAGCCGGCCTAGCCAAGCAAAGCGTAGCTCATTATTTATTGATTTAACTAAATAATTGAATCGTAATTAATAATGTCTTCTATGGCATGCATTGAGGAATGGCGATTGTAAATTTCGGGACCCTTCTGCGTTTTTATTACACGCCGGAATGACTGTGAATAGGCCTAGGCCTACGTTCCGTTTCACTTGCCGTGCATAATTATTAATTAATGTTAAAAAAACAGGAGGTCCCGAACTTTACAATTGAGTGAGGAAGAGTCTATGGTAGGCCTTCATGGTATAGTTGGTAGGTACACATGGAAATACAGTCGGTCGGTAGGCATACCATGATGCATGAAAATGACAGTTTAAAAAAAGTAGGGTTTTTTTTCCCGCAGAAAACCTTAACCCTAACAGCGCAAAATGCTTTCCATTTCTAGGTACCATATACTAAATCTTACTATTTAGTATTTTGTAGTACTGTCAGAATGAGATTGTAAAGAGTACCCAGTACTACAAAGTACTATTTTTGTATGAAATCCAAATACCTCGAGTACCGATTACTACAGCATACTACTTGTAGTAATTTTTAGTATTTGGTGCTTTTATTGTCACAATATTGGCAAAAGCAATGTGAACTTGTAGTTCATTGTTCATGATGTTCAAAATGAATTATACAGAGAAGGCTGTACTGATTGAAAATCGTTGAACAAAACCTACGCCCTACGGCATGTATGTAGAATGCTAAAATTCAGATTAAAATCATAATATGTAGCTACACTTTAGACTAAATTTGTGGTTTTTTTTGCTACAACCAGGACCGCCATTCTACCAGCAAGGACCTCCTCAACCAAGGGGCTACAACCCTAGCCATCAACCAGGAATGAATCCTAATACCAGGGGTTACAACCAAGGACCCCCGAGCACTGCCAACGGAGCTCATCCTTCAGGTTTCCAAGGCTCAGCACCTCCTAATGATAGGACTCCGCAGATGGGTGGTGGGTATGCGCCCAGGCCCATGGGGCCCGCCCCAGTGCCAAACAGTGTGGGACCCCCACCGACATCCAGGGGAGCACCCCCGAGTGACTTCTCTGCACATCCTGCTGGGGTGAACAGTCCTTATGTCAAACAAGGGGGAGCTCCTCCCGTGCAGCATATGGGCAACCCGCCCTCATCCCTCTCTGTACAAAACCAGTACTCTGGCACCCAGCAAGTGAACTCTTTCCCTGGACGTACTGGTTCCCCTTCTGGCCCACCGTCAAGAACGACTGGACCGCCTGTGGCTGGGATGGCACTGCCACGACCCATGCCAGGTGGCCCTGGTCCGTATGGTCAGCAGACTTCTCTTGGAGGCCCTCCGAGCTCCATGGATTCTCCAGCAACTCCCGATGGTAGTACAGGACTGGAGACAAGTCTAAATTCCTCAGGTTAGTACTGTGATTAAATGAAAATTTGTCAAAACGAGGCTTTTGAAATTTAATTATATTATTAAACATCTGCAGGTCTGTAGCCAGCCTTTTGGCAAGTAAAGGGCATTAATTTAAAATGAAGATTTCCACTTGGGTCTTGAAAGTAGTCCCATTTCTACCTTCCCATATTATTCTTTTGTGAATAAACGTATCCTGTAGGGCCCCTCCCCTAGACTTGCAAATTTGATGTAAATCAAATCATGGCTATGATTGGTCAGAAAGAAATGGGGCGGGGCTTAAAGGATCAGTCAAGCATGACTGGCTTTGGGAATGTTGTGTGCTGTAATGGGTTTAGGTAAATTCCCCCTTACTGGTCCCACCCAGTAGCTTGTCCAGTAAACATTCTTTGTTGGTTGTGCAAACATTAATATTCTGATTCAGTACACAAGGGCTTACTACAAACTTTACTAACTATAAACCAAAGGAATACATTGTATGGAGGTCCCACCAGTCCACCATGGACGATCTTCAGCCCAATCCATCCCCAAATCCACCAGATTCCAACTCTAATTTTATAGGATTTTGAAGGGATCGGGATAATTGGACTGGTCAGGGGGTCAATTTCATCAAACCCTACAATCGAGCATAACTCAAGTTACAAAGGATAACCCATTGTATCCTAGGACCTAGGGATAGGGCTGCAATGCATCGTAAGTCCTACGATTGATAGGGTGCGTTCGTTTAGCCCTGGCTAGTGCTGTGCATCAAAAACGGATTTCCCGGTTCCCACTTTGCGAGAGCCATCCGGTTTCAAATTTTCGCCAAACGGAATACGAAACTAAAACAAAAAAAAACTAGACCAACGTTTGCCGGTGGTTTGGCTAAAATGCTAAACACAAAAAAGTAGAGTTTAAACATTTAAATTGCACACGTTTCGTGCAAAACAAATAATAGAAGCCTTCTGAATTCTGATGAAAGCGACGATCACGTTGAAGATGAAGAAGACGTATCACGCACCGTAGAATACATCGCGCACGCCGCTTGCGAAGCTTGCACAATGCACACGTACACTAAACACCGTATTCCAGTTAGCCATCTTGAAGCTGGTATCCTCGTGCGTTTTCAAGGCATATTATGCAGCAAAGTACCAGCGAAGTAATGTCACAATACGAAATCAGTTATTGAAGCTAGGTCTGTGTTTGGGCCCATTGCAAATAACACGGACAATAGACGTAGCCGTAACTCTGGAAAGTGGAAACCAGTTATATACAGTTTTATACACGTTACACGGCCACGTGCAGCGCAAGGCTCATCAAGCACATTATTATACTGCATAGTGCATGTCAATCACACGCAGTAGGTTTGCAGCCGGCTTCGCGTCTGTACCATGCCATCGAACAAGCTCAACGGCAATCCAGTGACGTTAGAGGAGAGGAAATTGTTTGAGGTTCGTGTGCAAACTTCGCAAACAAGTGCTTGGCACCTGGCAGTAGCGGTACATCTTAGAAATAGATATAGTTGCGCCACTTACGCAACATTTGTGGCGTAAGTGGACTTACGCCATGGCGTAAAGTTTCGTGAAATCGGCTGCGGCGCCACAATGATGTGTGTACACGTGTTACGTGTACATAATTGGGTGTGTTGTACTTGTATACCATACAGCTACAAATGGTTGTACCCAGATTCCCAATTGCATCGCCACGTGTTCAACGGTCATGGACCCACGCTGATTGGACTAACTGCCGACGAAGTACTACCCACATAGTCGCATAGTGTGGAAGGTTTTTTTTTTATTGGCCGACAGCACGCCCATAGTGGTCACGCAAATACTCTCCAGACTGTGTGTCAAATATAGTCAATAGTGGGCTTTTCAATTGAAGGCCCTATTCTCCTACACTGAACACTCGCGATCGCGCGCTAGCGCTGTCATTTAAATTAATGAGATTACATCGGAGCTCGGGCAAACGCTTTTTTTTTTGACGGTCGGATTCCGGTTTCCAAAAGCTCCGATAATGCACAGCACTAGCCCTGGCCTAGGAATGGTCGTGTATACTGCACAAAACAAGCTAGAGGGTGGGGGATGAAGATGACTGGTCTTGACTCTTCAATGCTAAATGAACGCATCCATAGTAAGTTACGATGAGTTTGGTGAATCAATCCCTGGCACTGTAAGTGTACATTTGGGCTTGTTGGCCCAACCAGACCCAGGCCATGTCTAAAGAATGTGTGATACTGTACAGTACATGTATATTGTTGGATTTGGACAGATTCAGGATGAGGATATTTGAAGCCTAACCATAGATCCGAAATCTTCTGTAAAATCATTTCTAGCTACATACAGTAGGATATGGGTGTCCTTGGGACCAAACGTGTATTTCATTTGTATGGAGCTTGCCGACCCAACTTGTCTGCAGTGTAAAGAATGTGTCACTGAGCTGCTAGAATTTGGTGGCTTCAGGAAAGCTCCTGGTTTGTGTATTATAAAGTGGCTAATGGAATTTAGAGGTTTTGTGTTAAATTGTAGATGTTTTAAAAATGTACAGGCCTACATGTCACTTTGTACTTCTAATAATTACGTTAAGATGAGTTGGCATTACATTGTGGCCAGTTTTTCCCATTGCTGATGCGTACAAACCATCTACAGTGCTCATATCATGCTGTGAATGGTATGGTACATCTACAAGTATGCATACATTACTAGGCCTGGGCTGGATTTCACACAATCTACATATATGTGTCGCCACTTGCCAGCATGGGCAGTACCCATTACAGTGGAACAGCGCTATAACAAACATGCCAAGATGCACAGAAATTGTCTATTATAGTGGTCATTTGTTATAGTGAACAGTGTTCAACATACAGCACATTAGAACTGGGAGCCAAGGATGATGTTCGGTACTCATTATAGCTGCGTTCCACTGTATCACCATTGTAATTTGTAATGTGACATCACACTTTGCAAAGCAATGAGGATTGATTAACATTTAAGATTAGGGTAATTCTTTGTTCTTTTGTGCAATGAACCCCCTTCACCACTAGATATGTACAAGTAATGGCCTACAAGTCTGAAATGGCAAAGAATCCAAATATTCAAACTTGCATGCAAATTTAGGCCCCTAACTGTCTGCAAGTATACAATGTACCAGTGCAGTAGTACCAGCACTTTTCATAGTTGCACACATGTAGGCCTATCCAATATGCCATTGTGCTTTGTGTTTCCGTTTTCAAAGCAGAAATGATGAGAGGTTGCTGGCAGCTGAATTTCTGCATGTTTTTGTTCAATTACGCTTTATATGGAAGTCTTTTTGTTGTGCATGGTTTTTTTATACAATTTCCAAGTGTTTGAAAAGATTGAAGAATTTGTTTCCCCTCTGAATCTGCCACAGAACCTTTAGGGACACAAAGTTGGAGAGTAACCATTACCATGTTAACCGAGCAGACCTTGAATTTGGTTTTGAAAGGGGCAAGGCCACTTTTCCCTTGCAAGGGGCACTTCCATTGGAAAACCATAATGTCTATGGAAACATTTGGAGGGGGCACAAAGGCCAAGAACCAGGGAAATGAAGGACATGGCCTCTGTGGCCTCTGTTTACAAGGCTTGTAAAGTGTACACCATACTAGTGCTGTGCATCAAAAACGGATTCACGGGCTCCCGCTTAAAATCTTGCCATCCGGTTTCAAAATTTCAAAAACGGAATACGAAGCCAACATTTTAAAAAGTAGACTGACGTTTGCCCAATAAATAAACAACCCCAAAAGTGTATACTGTATAATACATACTTGAATTTCAGTCGTTTTGGGTCCATTTTGCCAAGCAGAAACAAACTTTTCGCAAACTTGATTAAACAAATAATATTGCAAACAGCCTTCCGAACGCGACAATCACTTGAAAGAAGACGTAAACATATCGCGTACGATGCATCATGAACACCGCATGCCCACCACGTGGCCGCATGGCCCGGCCCATGCAGCAGCAGCATTGCATCCAGAAAATTCCACGATGTGTAATGTGCGCCGCACCATTCAAAGCATACGTTGTGCACCAGTACACAGTCGCCAATTCGCAATCAGGCCGGAAGTGCAAGCCTACATGTCGTACGTACAACGTGTGTATTTGGTGCATGCATTCAAGTTGCGCTCGGTACCGTGGATTTCGGCCTGCTTCAATGCAGATTTTTCGGTAAAAAATGTGATATGTGACGCTGAGCAAGTTATGAAAGATTCTGACTGAATATTCTGTAAGGTTGCCGGCACCAAATCATCGCAAGATTCCCAAACACGCACGTAGATCGAGACCAGAAACTGAATGTATACGTCGGCGCAACGATCGTTGTAGCATGTTTTACACACTCCTACATACAGCGCTATGCATCATTTGATCGTGCACATTATCGACACGTGCGTAATATAGCGCTATCAATCATTTTTATGAATCGGAGCTCGGGCAACCGCTAATTTTTTCAAAGCGTTTTCCGGATTTTAAAAGCTCCGAAAATGCACAGCACTACACCATACAAGTCTGACTCATTTTAGAAAAAACGGCTGACAGTGAATATTTGAAATACTGATTTATAAGACATGATTGGTAAAGGAAACAGAACAGCACTCGCACTTTGTCTGATCAAACATGTCCACAGGAAATGATCATTCTTTGAAAATTTGAGCTCAATAGAACATCTGTGTCTCGAGAAAATGTGGTTTGGCAGGTGGTTTGTATATTTGGAAGACTCATGACGTGAGCATTGTTGTTGGGAGCATGTTAAAATCCGATCGGTCGGATGTATGTTTAACGGAATTGTCAAACATATGTTTTTGCACAAAATTATATTTTTACTAAAAGGCAAAAAAAAACAGGCAAACAATTATTAGGAGCTAGGCTTCAGCTGCAATTATCTTCTACATACGGTACTTTTGTTTCCCAATAAAAAGGCTACATGTATGTTCAGCTTCATTTTTTAGGTGGGTGGGGTAACCCCAAAACGCATCTGTTTTTTTTTTGTGTTAAACTTAAGGCCATAAAAAAAAAATTGTTGTATTGGCGTAACCCGCCCGACCCAAAAATATGCCCCGACCGTAAACATTTTAAACCAAAAAAAAAAAAATAAAAAAAAAAAAAAATAAAAATCGGGAACAAAAATAAAATAAAATAAAAAATTCGCAAATTTGTATGCAGATTAAAAGCTTAAAAGGAGCAAAAGATGGAAACCAGACTGGTTAAAGTTGTTATGTCATTTCTTGTCTTTATTTGACACGTCAAATACTGTGATATACAGGGGAAAAAACATTTAATACCCCAGCCCCAGGAAAAATTTAATGAAAAAAAAAAAAAATCAGCCCGCCCTACCCTATTTTCCAAACCTCTGTTACGCCAATACAACCATTTTTTTTTTATGGCCTAACATAAAATGTATTTGGTTTTAGCCAGAATTTAAAGGAAGGCAAAATTCCACTTAAAAGAAAGTTGTGAAAAAATGCCCAAACAGGGAGCCCAAACCAGCAAACACATTGTTGAAGGCCCTGGTCATACAAGACAGGCGATTATGCACAGTGTTTCTAGCTTCTAGGAAGTTCAAGAAGAAGTAATATTCACCCAGTTCATTTTCTACAGACTTTTCCTGCTGTGCTACCAATGTTTTCCTGTTGCATGCAGTGCACATGGCTGTAAATCATGCACAGAGATCATTCTGGTTAAAACCTTGGACATGTACATGTACATGTAATCCATTACCCTATTAAATCAACTCTTAATCATGTTAATTAACATTAATTAATGTATTTCCCTATATTCTTTGGTTTCATGTACATTTACACATGTATATAACTATATATGTATACACCGATCCGACTGCGTGACCATGGAGGTAGGAAACACCCGCCATTGTCCATTGTGTCCACGCCCGTATTTTGTCCGGCAACAGAAGAATTTACATCTGTCGCGCTCTATACTGCAGGGTGTACGTACCCCAGTTATGGGACGCAATTATAGAGTGCGACGGAACGTAAATTCTTTTGTTAACGGACAAAAGGCAGGCGGGGACACTCCAGTAATGGCGGACAGTATATCGCGCCGTCGGATCGGTCTATACCGGTGGCATGGTGCAGTATTCAATTGTACAAATTGCTTCCCTTATGTATGTAAATGGTATGGAATTGTTTTGTTGCCCCGTGCACTTAATTCAATGTCACCTGCAAATCATTAACCATTTTTTCCCACCTTTCCCCTTGTTTACTCACAATGCATCTGAATCCCACCCTCCCCCTCCCCCCTTCTCCCAACTGTTATGTTTTCTTCTGTTTGTTTGGCTGCACGGCTTGTTGACCTACATGTGTTGTGCAACCCACTGCTACTCAAATTCCTCCCCCTCCCCCTCGTTACTAAAAAAGGCGACGGACTGCAGGTGCCGACGTACTCCTCCATGATAAGGTCGCCCTCTACCGGCTCGCTGGGCTCGCTCCCGACGCCCAAATTTCAGCTGCAGTCCTCGTCTCCGACCGCGGAGCTGGCAAATTATTCGCCAGGGGATTCAGGTACACATTGATTCAGTGATTTTCCCTTCTCGCTGAGATCTTTGAGTAGAGACAAAAAAATCGGTTGTGATGGAGATTTCTTCTGCTGCTGTTCCGCAGGCTTCTTTGTGTGTCTTGTTGCATGTGCTGCATCTCATCTCATCTGTAATGCCATGTTAAACACTCTGCTAGCCTCACCATCTGCTTCCGTAGTAACTAACAGCTTTCTGCAAGTGTGGACTGAACTTTGTGTCATTTTAGAGGCCTTTTCACACAACGCTAAAAAACGCTCAACCATTGAGACATTTTCTCATGGGTCTGAACCTCGGTCAAAATCTCTCAAGGATTCACCAGGGACGTCGGTCACTCTCAAGCATTGTTGGCCTTTCAAACGATGACACTTTTGTAAGATTTCGCAACCATGAGAGAATTTCTCAGTGAGAGGTGTTTTTTTGCGTTGTGTGAAAAGGCCTTTAGTTTATTGGCATTTGTACTTGTAAAGCATTTTAATAAGCAGGGTTACCCACCTGCACATTGAGGCGGGGCTATCAATTTGTGGGCGGGGTTACCAATTGTAGATAGATGTCGCTATTCTGGCAGTTTAAAAAAATGATGTAAATACAGAATTTACATTGGAATTTCAAGAAAAATTATCTCACAGTGCAACAGCATAATATGATGCTACAAGTGTCTTCATTTACAGTAAATTATGCAGAATACATTTGAAGGGAAAAACTGGCGTAAAACAATTTTATGAAAGGTTGTTGCCTTTTTTTCTGGTCCAGGTTAAGTGTCTACATCAGTATAATACACAGACATCCTAACTGTGGACTTTCCACACCAATGCAGACAAAAAATGACAACTGCTCATTATTTGTGGATCGGTTTGCAGAAACACCATGTAAGAATCATACGTAATTTCGCACTTCTATTTCGTTCGCACTTCTCATAAGGTCTTAACGTAAAGTTATCTTTAATACGAGAAGTGCGAACGAAATAGAAGTGCGTAAGTACGAACGATTCTTACATGGCCTTTCCGCAAACCGATCCACATACCAATTGTCATTATGCAAAGCCTCAAATCTTTCCTGTTTATTATTTATCAGCCATAATAGACGATTAAATTGCAACAGTTAGTATTTATTTGTTGGGACTTAATTGTTGGTGGCCTAACAAGTTTCAACGACAACTCCATTAGTAAGGAATTGACTGATGAAGATTACATGTACATTTCCAATCTTCGATGATGTAATTTGTTAGACATGTTGTACCGGGAAATCACTGCCTGGACTCCATTGTAAAACTGCTTGTAAATTGCATCCAATTTGCTACATGTACATGTACTTTGTGTCTCTTTTCACATGTGCTTGACTGCTTGTTGTAGTATTATCTTAATCACATATTCATCAGTCACATACTTGTAGTCTGGTAGTCGGATTTTCACATATGTGTACATGTGACTAGAGGCCTGTTTGTTTTAACGCACAAGATTACAAATCCTGCTGATCCGGATCCCATTTTAGGACGTGGATCCCCAGATCTGGGATCCTGTTCGTTAAACAAACATACCCTAGAAGCTGCTGTAGTAACTGTACAAACATCTGCTTAACCCAATTCCATTGAAAATACAGTAGGCCTACTGGAAACTATTAATAAGCTATCCATTTTTATCGATGAATTGGAATATTTCGTGATGGAGAAATACATTCAGTTTGATGAGAGGATTTGTTAAATTCGATTGAGAAGTTTCATGTATTTCAATCTGCATGCATTTCATACATTGGTATGTACGTACTCATGCTGCAATGAGCTGCATTCTGTAGTTTAACCTTGGGTATTTTGGCAAGGAACCTTCCTGGTAACTCTACCAATATCCAGCATCCTCCTGCAGTCACGGCAGTCGTCCCATTGAGAATTTTGGACTTCAAGGCACAGTACAGGATTGGTAACATACCCAAACAGAAATGTTCACAGATTTACTTGTACGTTCAACTTTCAGAATATGAAGATGGTGCTGGTAGAAACATACATGTACCTTTAAAATATTTCCGCTGAAATGGTATATTTATCCAGAAAATAGTCAAACAAAGACCTAACATAGTTTTGATCTTGGGTAAGATTAAAACCATTCTTTATGTTTTCTAAGAATAATTGAGTTGGGTTTTCGTTGTTTTCTCATGACTCAGATGTCCAATTGAGTTCAAATTTTCACAGGTTTATTGTTTCATGCACATATTGCATCTGACAAGGTGTGAGTGCCGTTCTGTGACCTTTACCAATCATGTACTATTATACTTTCAAAACCAAAGTTTTGCCAGGGCTTCTGAAGGGGTGGACGTGAAGTGGTTTTAATTGAGTGCTTTCATTCTGCTTCAGCCTTCTATCCTGCATGTAGTCTTGACTTTTTAAGTTTACATACAATACATACATATTAAAGTTTAGATTGTACATTTGCATAATATTTACATATATTTGCATAATTCATGTTGCAAGGTCTTTCTTTTCCGTTGCTATCATGTCTCTTATAGAGGTAGTTTCTGTTTCACTTTATTCATGCTTCCCTCATTCTCATCTTGACATGAGTGACCGGCTGCTTAATGTCTCTCTTAATCTCCTATTTTTACCAAATTTTCAGATAGAAGAAAATAACAACACACAATAGGCCATTGTTATTTGTTGGCAGGTTGTGATTGTGTCACACTGGCATTCATATCATCAAAGATATGAATCAACTGTATTCCCTCAAGGTGTTCATCCCGAATCTGCCCCAAATCCAATTTCGGCACATTCTTAAGACGTTGGACAATTTGGAACGGCAAACCCAGTATCAAGTATGAGCCTCCGTTTTGTAAATGCCCTATGTTGGCAGCATCCCAAATTGTCAGTCATCTTAAGTTCAGGTTGTCTCTCAGAAGCCGGGGAAGCATTTGGGAAGCAAGGATCAACACAAGCCAAATACACGTCCTGCTACAAACCAGAGGCAAGACTAGTTTGCTGCATTTTGGTTGATGCTTGATGATGTATCATGTCTTATTGTTCTGCCTCTTTCCTTCGTGTCCAGGTCCCCCCTCTGCGAGGTCATCAGCTGCCCCTTCTCCCGTTCCTTCCCAGCGATATGACGCCCTCGAAGGTGGAACCCCTTACTCACCAAATTATGGCCAAGGTAATGAGATTCTTGCAGGGTGCGGGTTCGAATCCAAATATTTGGATTTTATCCATTTGCGTTTATTTGATGATTTCAGTATTTTGAGGTAATTTGGGACAATAGGGCCTAGACACTGAAGCCATTTATACAGAGTCGCGGTCCAACAAATTGAAAATGGGGTCACTTAGTGCAATATCAGTGGATATGACTTGGGGCCAGTTTCATGGAACACACAAATTTGCTTAGCACAAAAGTGTTTTGCGCAATAAAACAAACCACCATTAAATGTTCATTTGATATTTATGGTCAGCAAACAACAGCCAAAGAACAGTCACAAGTGATACACAACACATGGAAATTTGGTTGTTAATTCTGTTTTTAGTAAGACAGAAATTTCATGGTTAGCAAATTTGGTTAGCAAATTTGTGTGCTAAGCCAGGGCCGTGAAATTGGCCATAGCTGGTGGAAGATTTACCCAGTTTGTCTAGGGATGAACATGATGAAGTTAGCAAAATGCTGCTTGCTCTGTTTGTGTCAAGAATTGGCCCATGTTCAAATCCCAGACATGTATGTATGTTGGCTTCCAAGTATTCTGTTTCCATTGATAATGATTGTGGACTTAATATTGGATTCACATTTTCTCTGATTCTCTGTGCAGGTTCCCCAACTCCTGGATCTCAGCCCGGAGGGCCCCAGCACCCTGTATCTCCACTAGTAGGGCACCCAAGAGTTGGCGCCCCTGCAGGGGCACACCCTTTGGCTGGACCACCACCGAGTGGCCCGCCCATGGGAGGGCCACCCACGAGTCTCAACCCTGCCATGGGTGGCCCTCGAATGGGTGCCCCAACTATGGGTGGAACCCCTGTTAGTGGTCCTCCAATGGGTGGTGCCCCAATAGGTAGTCGACCCCCAATGGGTGGTGGACCCATTATGGGTGGAAGGCCTGCAATGGGTGGTGGACCCCCTATGGGTAGTGGACCTCCGATGGGTGCTGGACCTCCGATGGGTGGTGGCCCTCCAATGGCTGGACCTCCAGCAGGTGGACCCCCTGTGAGTGGTCCCCCAACAAGTGGCCCCCTGATGGGTGGGCACCCAGGCCCTGGAACCCCACCCGTTTCTGCCGGGATCACGGGCAGGAGGCAGTACCCCCAGCAGAGTAACTACATGACCCAGCCCCAGCCGGGCCAGTACCATCAGGCACCACCCCCGACAAGTCAAGGTGGTATGACCCAGCCAGGACAGCCGCGACAGGGAATGGGCAAACCTATGCAGCCAGTGGGGGTGCAGCCAAACGGGGGTCAAGCCAGGATGCCAGTAAACAATGTCATGCAGCAACCGGTAAGCAAATTGGCTCATTCTGCCGAGATTATGTACAACTGTTTGTTGTCCTTTACAGATCCCTATCATTCTATCATATTTCAACACTAATGGACCGTTCCGGCTTTGCCCCACCCACGTGTGTGTTTACATCCACCAAGTGACCGAGTTTGACCGAGGCTTTCATGGTCACCTGATTAAAAGGCATCCTCCAATTGGCCAATGTGCACAGTTTGATTGACAGGCCGGAAGGGTCCATTGGCTATCAGTTTCATGGCTTTGCTAAATCTAATGGTAAAATCAGTGCTTTAACAGAAGCAGATAATCCCGTGCACAAAACATCCTGGTTTTTTTTTGTAGCTTACTTGGCTAGTGGATACATTAAGCTGCAAACTCTGTAAGCTAAGAATGACGATTGAGACTTCTGTGCTTAGGTATGGAAGTTGGCTAAGGTTTGACAGTATTATTGATTAAGTGATGCTGTTTTGAATGATCTACAGGGACAGGCAACCATGAACAGCCTCAACGCCTCCATGAACAGCCTCAAGGTGCAGCAGGGGGATACCCGGCCCATCAACCTACTCCAGGAGAGGCACGTAGTGGAATCCACCCCGGTAGAGCCCCCTAGGAGTCGACTGAATGCTGACTTCAACAAGCTGCAGGTCGACCCCAAGTGAGTGTGTAGAATCAGGACCTAAAACCGTCATGCCGTATGTCTCTGAGTTACGATATTTTGGCACATTTTGGTTGCCTGTGCAGAAAGTCAGAAAGAAGAGCGTTGATGGCAAATCCCTGATGAATGCATTTAGGCAATTGATGCATTATTCTTGCACAAACCTCTTACGAGTACGCACTGTACGTATAACCAGGGGCCGATTTCACTAACGCTTTGCGATCATTGCTAAAACCCAAATTCATAGCTAAACGTAAAATTGCTACGCAAAGCAGCAATGGATTTTCTGTTTAGCAATGGATTTGGGCTTTAGCGTTGATTGCAAAGGGTTAGTGAAATGGGCCCCTGACATGTGTGATGTTTAGCTACTGTTTCAAAGTAGACATGACATTTGGAACAAGAAAACACAGCTTCATCCTCAACAAGAAACCACAACAAAGGGTGCTTCCTCCTATTGCAATGACTAACAGACATCTTTCATTTGTCCTGGCAGTATCTTCCGGTGCACACTCAATGCCCTTCCCCAGACGCAGGGCCTACTGCAGAAGTCAAGGCTGCCCCTAGGCCTGATCATACAACCCTTTAGAGACCTCTCGGTGAGTTGCAACGTGACCAAGGCTCCACAAATCACTCAAAGAAAATCATAACCTGTTGCCAGATTCACAAAATCTTACCATGAATCTTGAAGGTATAATACATGATTGGTTAAGATCACATAGCAGCACTCACACTTTGTCCAATCCAACATGTACATAAAACAACACACCTGTGAAAATGTGAGCCTTATCCGACATCCGAATCACGAGAAAATAATGATAGGCCAACTCAATTTTTTTTATAAAACATGAAGAATGGTTTTGATCTCACCCCGAGATCAAAACTGTTTTTGGTCATTGTTTGACTCGTTTCTGGATAAATACACCATTTCAGGCGAGAATATTTTAACGTTTTTTTTTCTACCAGCACCATCTTCATACCCCTAAAGTTATACGTAAATCTGTGGACATTTTTGTTTGGGTATTTTACCAATCCTGTACTGTACCTTTAACTTGGCTGAAAGGAGGATTTCAGACCCGAAGGCCCAGGCCTGACCAGTTTTTCAGAAGTTGGGCCCGACCAAAGTTTCTCTTTCTTAACGGATACTGGTATCATACAATGTTTTTTCATTTGTTACAGCACTTGCCTGTGATCCAATCCAGCGTTATAGTACGGTGTCGATCTTGCCGTACCTACATCAACCCTTTCGTCACGATCATCGAGCAGCGGCGCTGGAAATGCAATCTCTGCTACAGGATCAACGACTGTAAGCTTATTTCCTCCTTTAACTACAATCTATTCAGAGGTTTCCCTTGGTCTTGAAAAATCCTCAACAAAAAAACTGAGTCATGAAAATTAAAAGTTTTAAAATTCAGTCAGTTTCAGTTGTGTTTATTTGATGATTATATTGATTAAAAAGCCGCATCCTCTTTGAGTGATCCCCCATGTACTGTTTCTCGGGTTGCAGCATTGCTGCGCGTATCGATAACATGATCCTTGGGATATTGTAGTGTGTGAGTGGTTTCATGGATTCTGACTGCCAAACGAACAAAGATAATTGACTGTTAGGGACACCACCAACATTAGGCTGGATAGCCCAGTAGGCAGAGCGCTGGTATGGTATTCCGGAGATCGCTGGTTCCAATCCCGCTCCAGTCGATTTTCTTTATTCACTTTTCAAAGTTACTTACTTTGACTCAAAATCCAACAAATGTATTGTATATGTATACTGTCGCCCAAGGAAGGAAAATGGACATAATGTAATTGTTCAAATGTTGTTTCATTTTTCTTCTTTCAGTGCCTGAGGAATTCTCCTTTGATCCTGTCTCCAAGACGTACGGTTCGCCAGAGAGGAGACCGGAGATTAAATCAGCGACTATCGAGTTTATCGCACCATCAGAGTACATGGTATGCTGCCCCCAAAAACCATTGTACTGTGCTATACAGGGTGTCCCAGAAAAAACGCAACACTGTGTCGGGACCCATTATGTTAAAATTAAACTGATTATCACTTCAAGATTCAGATATGTGATACAACCATGTCTTGGCTATCACCATGTAGAATTTAAACAAAATCAGGCTGAAATTAGCAAAAATATGACCAATTGAAAGAGTACTCCTGAAAACAAATTTGCAAGGATAACATGCATAGTGGTCAATACACACATATGATAATGTGTATGAAAGAAAGATGAAAATCGGGTTTTGAGGTTGGGTAATTCAGTCTTAGTTTGTTCACTCTATTTGAGTCCAATTTTGCTCAAATTCTACTTGGTGATAGCCAAGACATAGCTGTATCACATATCTGAATCTTGAAGTGATAAACAGTTAAATTTTCATATAATAGTTCTCGACACAAGTGTTGCGCTTTTCTTGGGACACCCAAGTTGTAATGATACTACTCAGACAGGCTGGTAACATGGACGCTCATAAAATTGGATAAAATAAGTCGACCACAGATGGTCTTTTGATGGTTAACGGTATCAATTGACACGATTAATGATGCGTGTCTGTGCTCCTGAATGCATTAAACTGTCTGAGTAGGTATTGTATTGCTTTGTTTTGTTTTAAAGGTATAATACATGATTGGTAAAGGTCACACAACAGCACTCGCACTTTGTCTAATCCTACATGTTACATAAAATAACACACCTGTGAAAATTTGAGTTCAATTGGACATCTGAGTCACGAGAGAATAGCGAAAAACCGACTCAATATTTCTTACAAAACATAAAGAATGATTTTCACCTTACCCCGAGATCAATACTGTTTCCGATCTTTGCTTTACTATTTTCTGGATAAATAGAGCATTTCAGGTGGAAATTATTTTAACGGTATGTTTCTAGCACCATCTTCATACCGTGAAAGTTATACGTGAATCTGTGAACATTTCTGTTTGAGTATGTTACCAATCCTGTACTGTACCTTAAACTGTGCTTATCAGCTCTATGAATGTTTCTTGTGTTATGTTCTGTTGCAGCTGAGGCCACCGCAGCCAGCCGTGTACCTGTTTGTGATTGATGTGTCGTTCAGTGCGGTGGAGTCAGGGTACCTGTCCATCATATGCCAGACCCTATTGGATAATCTGGACAGGATGCCGGGTGATGCCAGGACAATGATCGGCTTCATCACCTTCGACAGCACCTTGCACTTCTACAGTCTGCAAGAGGGCATGACCAGGCCTCAGATGCTGGTCATTTCGGATATCGACGGTGAGTTGGGCTCAGTTAATCTGTGACACTTGCCAGTTAACTGCCATTTATGAGTTCATTTGGCATCAGCAAACTTATGCTGTTCTGTTATTGGTTATCTTGCTGCCCCTGGTCATTACCTTGATGCCACTGGTCATTGTGCCCCTGGTCATTGCCTTTTTGCCCCAGGACATTGCCTCGGTGCCTCTGGTCATTGCCTCAGTGCCCCTGACCATTGCCTCTGTGCCTCTGGTCATTGTCTTGGTGCCCCTGGTCACTGCCTTGGTGCCCCTGGTCATTGCCTTGCTGCCCCTGGTCTTTGCCTTGGTGCCCATGGTCATTTCCTTGGTGCCCATGGTCATTTCCTTGATGCTCCTGGTCATTGCCTTGGTGCCCCTGGTCATTGCCTCAGTGTACCTGGTCATTGCCTTGATGCCCCTTGTCATTGCCTTGATGCCCCTTGTCATTGCCTTTAGCCATTGCCTCACTGCCCCTGGTCATTGCCCCAGTGCCCCTCAGGTAAATGTAAAAAAAAGAAAATATTTGCTTTAATACTGAACTATATCTTCCTGTTTTCTAATTTCAACATCGACTTCTTCTTGGTTTCAGATGTTTTTCTTCCCTGTCCGAATGATCTACTGGTGAATGTCAATGAAAACAAAGAGGTACGTTCAGCATTTTGTTCATAGTGCTGCAGTGGAGCTTTCATGGATGCATGGTGTGATGGCTTACCTCACTTGGTGTTCACTGTGAGATTAGAGTAGGCTCTAAACCAAAGGCCTATCTCAAAGATCTGCTCCGGCTCAGGCTCCGGCTCTGTTTCGTGAATCCATTTTTGAATTACGGGTATCAAAAAAGAGATTTTTGGCTGCGGTTTCGGAAGCAGATTCTCTGGTGTGCAAAAGAAAACGAGCTTCAGCTTCAGCTTCAATGAAAAACCACAACCTATATTTTCATCATATGGATGACAGAGACGAAGCCTGAGCCTGAGCCTGAGCCGAGCTTTGAGAAAGGCCCCATGATGATTTATTTCTTTGTCATTTTTGTCGTGGGCAGTTGATACAGGAGCTTCTGAGTCAACTTCCGGGGATGTTTTCCGGCAACAAGAATACTCAGACGGCGCTGGGTCCCGCGCTACAGGCCTCCCTCAAACTCATGGTATGAAAAACATCATTTTGTAATCTCTCTTCAACACTTTTCATTCATATTCCAGTTTTTCATTGATCGCCTTCTCTTATTTTGTATCTTGAACTCTTAGCCTTGAGCTCTAGTTTACTTCGAACATTGGGTTTACTAGAATTTTGGATGTAGCTCCCTATGTAAAATGTTCAAACAGCAATTTAATCCAGGACAGCAAGCAAGGCAGTTCAAAACGTAATTGGCGTAATTACGTAATTGTTCGGCACGTATCTATCCTATAGGGACTTGAATTGGACCAAGTTAAATTAAGATTGACTGCTATTAAAAGTGACCAAAGTGGGTGTCTGAACAAAACGTGTGCAAAGTCTATGGGCCGTGATGACGAAGAAGAGGAAGAAAAACTATAAAAAAAATCAGAACAAAAACAAAGGTTTTTTGCTGATTCAGAAAAGCCAATTAGTTATTGAATCCTCAGCAAAGATTTCATTCTGGCCTATCTACGAAAGGGTCCATATAAATAATGTTGCTAATGGTGTTGTGATTGCGATCGTTTTTTCTACGCAGAGCCCAACAGGAGGGCGTGTCACGGTTTTCCAGTCTGGCCTCCCGTCTTTAGGGGCGGGGGCCCTCAAGTCAAGGGAGGACCCCAACCAAAGAGCATCATCCAAGGTAAGAATGGCATCCTTTCATTTTATCAGTGATGCGACAAGCACGGTAAAGATCAATCAATCAATCAGTGGGAGCATGCGCCGCGGTAGAGCGTTGCCGCATCTACCTTTGAGCGGTACTTATTTGGTCTTCTGATGGCCATCCCCAAGGCAGCTACGCGACCCAGCCCCATCTTAGCAAAATAACGATCCATCTGATGCAACCACATGTCATGTGGACGCCCTACTGTCCGGGCGTGTCCTACCAGTAGGTTCCCTAATAGAGAAAATTCGCAAGGCAGGATCGCTCGCAGGGAATCTAGCCACATGACCATACAGTCGCAGTTGTCTGGCTGGATCACTCGGAGGGAATCTAGCCAAATGACCGTACAGTCGCAGTCACCTGGCAGGGTTGCTTGCAGGGAATCTAGCCAAATGACCGTACAGTCGCAGTCACCTGGCAGGATAGCTTGCAGGGAATCTAGCCAAAGGACCATACAGTCGCAGTCGCCTGGCAGGATAGCTTGCAGGGAATCTAGCCACATGACCATACAGTCGCAGTTGTCTGGCTGGATCACTCGGAGGGAATCTAGCCACATGACCGTACAGTCGCAGTCACCTGGCAGGGTTGCTCGCAGGGAATCTAGCCACATGACCACAGTCGCATCTGTAAAGAGCACTGTGGTATTTATTATCCAGTACAAAATCCCAGTATCTGATTTACTTTGTGGAATGGTAACACTCGACAGTGTCTCATGTCTCTTTGGTGTGGTTTGTTTTGGGTGCAGAATATAGCAAACCTTGGACCTGCAGTGGACTTCTACAAGAAGCTGTCCTTAGACTTCTCAGCACAGCAGATTGCCTGTGATATCTTCCTATTCAGCAGCCAGTACACCGATGTGGCTACTCTAGGTCAGTACTGCTACAGAATGAATGTTGAGAAGTGTACCTTGGCCCAATTTCATGGAATCCGTTACAGCCTATTTTTGTGCTTACCGGCACTGCTATATGCATGTAATCTATTTCATGGAATTCGTAAGCGAGACTTTCAGTTAGCGAAAAATTTCTAGGGTAACCCCTGGAAAGTTAATTTTTCACTCTGGAACGGAATTCAGGATCTTTAAAAGTACAGTACAGGATTGGTATAACATACCCAAACAGAGATGTTCACATATTTACGTATACCATTCAGGGTATGAAGATGATGCTGGTAAAAATATTTTGTTAAAATATTTCCGCCTGAAATGGTATATTTATCCAGAAATTAGTCAAACAAAGACGACCGGAAACAGTTTTGATCTCGGGGTAAGATCAAAACCATACTTTATGAAAAATTGAGTTGGTTTTCGCTACTTTCTCGTGACTCAGATGTCCGATTGAGCTCAAATTTCCACAGGCTTATTATTTCATGTACATGTTTGATCAGACAAAGTGTGAGTGCTGTTCTGTGACCTTTACCAATCATGTATGATACCTTTAAAAATGAAATCGTTACTTTTCTGAAAATGGACCGATCTGTAACCCAACAGTCGTCGGCTGATTTCAAATCATCTTGATTGTTTTTGTTTTGCTTGCAGCGGGAGTGGCCAAGTTCTCCGGTGGTTGCATTAACTATTACCCGGGATTCAAGAGTACGCATAACCCCGTCGAGGTGGAACGGTTTACCAACGACTTCAGGCGGTACCTGACCAGAAAGATTGGCTTTGAGGCTGTCATGAGAATACGATGCACCAAAGGTAAAAGATTAATGTCACACTGGAGAATCTTTGTCCACGTCGCTGGTAGAACAAAGAAAAACAGTCTGAAATTATCATGAGATTTCTGTCTTTTCCCTCGTTGGATTTTGAATGAGCAAAGAAAACTTGATTCGAACAGGATTCAAACCTAATAATAATAAAAATGTGGGAGGCTAATCATCCTTACTGGCAGCTGGGGTGCTGAATCGCAAAGGATGCGACTTCAATGTGATCGAGTAGCCGGCATTCATGGGTGCACTTGGCTGCCAGCCACATCAAACCATATATTATCACAGAGCACAACTTGAGATCCAAAGTGTTTGATTTTTGTGGAGGGAAGAAAACTTAAGAACCCGTAGAAAACCCCTTGTAGCATAGGAGAGAACCACGCACAACTCTACTCACATATGACCTAGGCGAGTGCCTTACTTGCCACCTATGCCCCTAGCTATACCACCTTCAACCTCAGGTGCGTTGTTCCAGAGGTCGCCGGTTCGAATCCCACTTTTGTTATTTCCAGTGTGTTTCAGGGATGTAAAACTTCAGATTCGAACACCAGCCAAAGAACAATTGCAAGTGATACACAACACATGGACATTTGGTTGTTAATCCTGTTTTTACTATAAAGACAGAAATGTCATGCTTAGCGAATTTTTGTGCTAAGCAGCTCTATGAAATTGGCCCCTGGTGTTTGTTGTATGAAAATGCTTTGCATTGGGAATTGATTGCGTTGTTGTTTTTGGTTTAATAACAGGCATTAGCATTCACACATTCCATGGCAACTTCTTTGTGCGATCCACGGATCTCCTATCCCTGCCTAACATCAACCCGGACGCAGGCTTCGCTATGCAAGTCACCATAGAGGAGAGCCTACACGACTCACCGGTAGCCGCCCTCCAAGCAGCTCTGCTCTACACAAGCAGTAAAGGTAATCAATGGAATTGGCAGGACACCAGTTATCTCTCCTTGTTACTCATAGGCCATTTACAAAACGGAGGCTCAGGCTCCGTCTCAGGCTCTGGCTCCAGCTCCGGCTCCGGCTCCGGCTCCGGCTCAGACTCCGTGTCGGGGCTTCGGCTCCATTTTCATGAATCCATTCTAAAATAATGGGTATCAAAAGACAGTTTTTTGGCTGTGGTTCGGAAGTAGATTCTCTGGTTTGAAAAGGGAAACAAAGTTCCGGCTTTAATGAAAAACCACAACCTATATTTTCGGCATAGGGATGTCAGAGCTGGAGCCTGAGACTCCGTTTCATAAATGCCCATAGCCTTGACCAAGGCTGTGAAGCTGTTCCCCGTGAGTGATCAGTACGGGGCACCTTGCAGCAGCACCTGTACACCAGCCTCCCCGTACATACCGAGCCAGCTCGGTGAGTCAGATTTTGGGCGTAAAAGGCTTTGACAGTACACTGTATTGAACACAAACACAGATACATGCAAATGGACGTACAAAAGACATATACAATTTTGCATTTTCCATAGCTTTGTGCACAAACATAGATGCGCCCAGCAGGCATCACACTATACACAGAGCTAGCGCTCTAGTAATTTTAATATAGCTCTATGGTCGTGGCTAGGCAGTTGCTAGGTGGGCGGGGCATGAGATAAAGCTGTGGGGGTGTGTTTGTGCGTCAAATACTAATGCAATCCTTGTTTTTTATGCTAATCTTCCTCATGAATTATTCAGGAGAGAGGCGGATCCGTGTTCACACCATGTGCCTGCCAGTAACCAATCAGCTGTCGGAGATCATGGCCGGGGCAGACCAGCAGGCCATAGCGACTTTGGTCACCAGAATGGGTAGGTCTTGAAAAGTTTCCAAGCAATCAACTTTATTTTGATAAAAATGAAGATAAAATGCCGTTTCAGTTGAAAAGAAAAGTAGAAGGATTCACAACCCAATTTTGTTATTTAAAGGTAATATCATACTTGGGTTTTTGTCAAAGAAATGCAGATTCATGGGAAAAATATCAAGAAAGATGCAGTAACAATCATCTGTGAAATTCCCAGTCCTATACGGTGCCCACTTTTTGAGAAAATAGATTCAAAATAGTTATTTTTGATCTTCTGAAGATCTAAATTGTTTTTGGTCATTTGTTTGACTCTTTTCTGGATAAATACACCATTTCAGGCAGAAACATGTTAATGGCATGTTTCTACCCTCACCATCTTTATACCATGTAAGTTATTGGTAAATCTGTGAAGGTATGATAGTACCAAAGAATATACCAAATTTCCTGAATAATATGTGGCATATTCATGAAGATACTCCATCCAATGCCCCAATGGGTTTAGAGTTCAAATGTAAGCAATAGGACTCTACAGTCTCTATGTGGACTGATTCAGCAAGTTTGGAAATGAAAATGACCAGTTTGGGTTTTGAGGATGTCTGTTTTTTTACTCCTCTCTCGCTGTAGCTGTGGACAAATGCCTAACGTCCACCATGTCAGATGCCCGTGATGCAATGGTCAACGTGTGTGTGGACTCACTGAGCGCCTACAAAGCCACACTGCCGGCCGGTCAGACCGTCGGGACGCTCATGTGTCCAAAGTCGCTACGCATGCTGCCCCTCTACACCTTGGCCGCGTTGAAAAATGTAAGCTTCCTTCCGCAAAACGAACATGAGCAATGATGTACTTTGCTTCATAAACCTGTCACTTCCTGCCACACCCTGAATTCATCACCATCCCCCCCCACCCCCCGCCCCCTGAGGGAGATACTGCTATGACACTAATCAGGCTTGAATGAAGACTAATTAGATTGTTCCTGATTGGTCCTTATTGAATACATGAAGGATGTCATTAACCTGTGTGTCATGTACCGCTGTTAGCCGAGTCAGTGAAACCGATCAGTCAATGTTTACAAGTCTTGTTTCAACACGCTAACTGTCAAGATGGAATTAAATTACCATCAAACCAAGCATAGGGCTCTGTTAAAGGTACAATACATGATTGGTCAATTAAAGGTCACAGAACAGCACTTACACTTTGTCTGATCAATTCATGTACATGAATTAATAAACCTGTGAAAAATTGAGCTCAATCGGACATCTGAGTTGCGAGAAAATAGCGAAAACCTTACTCAATTTTTCTTATAAAACATGAAGAATGGTTTTGATCTTAATACCTCGAGATCAAAACTATTTTTGGTATTTGTTTGACTAATTTCTGAATAAATTTAAACGGTATGTTTCTACCAGCACCGTCTTCATATCTTGAAAGTTATACATAAATCTGTGAACATTTCTGTTTGGGTGTGTTTATACCAATCCTGTACTGTACCTTTAAGCTGAATATTGTAAAAATAGATGAGGTTCAAACTCAACACTACCCAATGTAAGATGATAATTGGGCACCAGACTGGTATGGTTTATGTGCATTATTTAACAGCAACCATGATTGGCTCAGACGACTTCCCTCTAACATATTCATCCAATCACGTTCCTCCTTACTCGTTTTCCAGGTTGCCTTCCGTCTGGGATCCAGCACCAGACTAGATGAGAGGGTCTATGCTATGGAGATGCTCAAGTGCCAACCTCTACATTACATCATGCTCAAGCTCCACCCTAACCTCTACCCAGTGCACAACATGTCAGATGAGGTTTGTCAACACTTGTTTACCACTCTTGTTTATCAACAACAACAACAACATTTTTTAAAGACACAAAAAGCAATTACAGTGGAACAACACTATAACGAACATGGCAGGATGCACAGAAATTGTTTGTTGTAGTGGTCGTTCGTTATAGTGAACAATGTTCAGGCCTATACGTTGTACATGAAAATTGGGAGTCAAGGATGATGTTTGATATAGCGGCGTTCCACTGTACATCATTACTGTAAGGTTAGATGCTGACATAAACTCTATCATGCATATATTAGGTTGTTACTTGATGACTATGAGGGCGACTGTGGCCTAGTGGTCTGGCATTTCGAACTCAAGATCCTGTGGTCAATCTGTAGATTGTGGGTTCGAATCCAGCCATGGGCTAGTGGTGCTTGCGTCCTTGGGCATGACGCTTTGTCACATATTGTTCCTCTTCACCCAGGTGTAAATGGGAACCTGCGAGGGTAGAGATGGCTTTGTGGTTTGATTAGCCTCTATGCGCCCTATGGTTGCCGGGGCCAGCTGTATACTCCCCAGGGAGTTGAGATGGTTTCAGGAATGTAAATTATGGCTCGATGACCAGGGATAATAATAATGTACATCCCTTTGATCTTCTTGGAAAGGCACTTTATAAATGCCCGTTATTATTATTATTATGAGTACAATATATGCCTTACTAATATTATTCGTGGCCTTCTCAAAATCAACGTAGACTTTGTATCCCCCACCTGCTTATAATTACATAAGAACAGACCTTGTAATTGTATCCCTACTTAATCCTCCTGAATCTTCCTTAAGTTTGTTGAAGCTTTTGCTTTAGTTGATGATGTATGGAGATAGGCACATGTGCGTCAGTGCCAGTCTCCTGACCCTGCTTGTACTGTTATATGAGTTATAGTTTTGTATCAGTGCACTCAGGCCCCTTTGGCACCTTTCCCTTTGGCCGGAGCTTGGCCACACTCCAGGGCCATTTTACCGCAGAATTATCGCACTTGTGATCCTTGTTCTTCACTTTTGAGTTAGTGCCAAGTTTCTTCATTAGCTGAGTCAGCTAAAAATCCTTTGTTACAACACTCATAACTGAAAATGCCTTGCTAATTCATAAAATGGGATTTTGTAAGCACAGTACAGTGGAACGCCACTTTAATAATGAACACTGCTATACCGAACATCATCCTTGGCTCCCAGTTTTTATGTACAATAGGCATGCTGAACACTGTTCACTATAACGAACGACCAGTATAACGAATGATTTCTGTGCATCCTGGCATGTTCGTTATAGCGGTGTTCGGCATTCCACTGTAGTCTCTTGCTTAAGATTCTATTTTATGCTTAGCACAAAATCTCTCTCTTTACCTAAGTTCCCCATGTCGTGTTACATAGCTGCCAACCATTCCCATTTTGGAGGAATCAATCCTCTTCTTTGCTCAAAATTTATCACTGTTTACAAGCACTCAACAACAAAAATTTGGATTGGAAATACATACGTATTCCTGTGTAGTTTGCTGTGTGATTCCTCTATTTTAGTAGAAGTAATCCTAATTTCCTTTAAGATAGGTTGGCAGAATTTACAGGTTGAGTTTTATAACAGTAGATATGTATTAAACTTTAGGTGTGTTTTTATTACAGTGAACCTTTAATAACCAAGAAATGTTAATAGAAGAAGGTTCTTATCCAACATGCCCAGAGGATTAGGCTTTAAAGACTAGTACCCTGAAGTCATGGATCCTTTATACCCATCTTCTCACCCAGGGAGCCATACTCGTCAACGACCAGACCATCCCACAGCCTCCCCTGGTGGGCCTCTCAGCGGAGTACATCAATCGCAACGGAGCCTACCTGATGGACTGTGGCGATGCCATGTACCTCTTTGTCAACCGAGAGGTCCCCATCGCATTCTGTCTGGAGATCCTAGGAGTTCCAAACTTCCAGTCGGTCCCGGAAGGCATGGTAGGTCTCCTAGCCCTCAACTTCAAAAGTGGCTCATTTTTTCAAATTTTGTAAAATTTTCAGACCTGTGATAGATTGTTTTTCATCTGAAGTTAACTTCATTCCAAGTGTATTCAATTGGTGTATGATGTAACAGGGACACCATAAAAAATATTGCCTCAACCGAATATTTTGTATGTGGATCGGTTTGCGGAAACACCATGTAAGAATCATTCATACTTTTGCACTTCTATTTCATTCACACTTCTCGTAAGGTCTCAACATTTCGACTAACCTGCTCTAGTCGTCCTCATCAGGACACCAGGACTAGAGCAGGCTAGTCAAAATGTTGAGACCTTACGAGAAGTGCGAACGAAATAGAAGTGCGAAAGTACAAACGATTCTAACATGGTGTTTCTCCAAACCGATCCACATACCAGTTGTCACCATGCAAAGCCTCAAATCTTTCTTGACCCTAATATCTGTTGATGTGTTGAGCTTATTTGGTGTTTTGTTTAATGTCTTCCCTCATCAGATGGAGCTTCCCGAGCTAGCCAACCCTGCCTCTGCGAGACTCCGCGCCTTCGTCACGTGGCTCCTAGACAAGAGGGCTTATGCCTCACCCCTGCAAGTCATCAGGTTAGTCAGATCATGATCCTCAAATCCTACCATTCTTAACCCTTTGTAATAGACGGATCCATTAAGCCCCGCCCACTCTAGCAAGTGCCCTACCCTTTACTGTGCATAAAGTAAAAGCACACAATGGGAAACTTTGGAGAACTGGTCTTCAAGTCAATAGCGCACGAGCAAAGCATGTGCACGCAATTGTGAGCAGGCGCGCTTTGTTTTGCGCGTGCGTGAGCGTGCGCGGTTGACTTGAAGACCGGTTCTCCAAAGTCTCCCATTATGATCATAAAAGTCTGACAAAATGGCAACTATCTTTGGCGTTGTGATTGGTCAATTTGTCAAGTGGGCGGGGCTTGAAGCATCGGTCTTTTCATCCTTGTGACAGTAACAGTAGTTTCAGGTAAATGAAGATGAATGAATGAGGCCTGTGGCCAATTTCTTGGAGCTGTTTAGCACAAAAAAAAGCAAAGCTTAGCAAACCTGTAAATAAACGGAGGCCATGGCCTTCGTTGCCATGGTTCTTGGCCTTGGTGCCCCTTCAAGTGTTTCCATAGACATTATGATTTTCCAATGAAAGTGCCCCTTGCAAAGTAAAATTGGCCTTGCCCTCACAAAACCTTATTTCCAGCCCTGGCTTAGCACAAAATGTCTTGCTCAATGAAACAAACCACCATTAAAAATTCCATTTGATATTCATGGTCAGCGAACAACAGCCAAAGAACAATCTCAAGAGATACACAACACGTTACAAGGAAATTTGGTTGTTTATCCTGTCTTTATTAAGACAGAAATTTCATGGTTAGCAATTTTTTGTGCTAAGCAGGGCCATGAAATTAACCCCAGAACACCATGCAGTAGAACATTTCACATTTTATGATCTTGTTTCTGTGTTACCATCAGTTTGAACTATTACTAACATTGTAGGGTTGTGAATAGGCATTTTCTGATGAATACTCAAATTTAAATCTCCATATTCATTTATGACAGTGATTTCTTTAGTTTCATATTATATGATGCTGGAATTCTCAGGTTTTTCCTGATTTTTTCTTTTCTGTGAACCAGTCCGCTGAAATTGTGTAACTAAATCTAGGTTGGAGCAGCCTTTATTTGTCGAAAATTGGTGTATTAAAAAGCGTCCTTTTTGAAATGTGCAAAATGCCATTTGCACTGCCTGGTTTTGCAACTGACATAAACAGCGCCCTCGTGTGCCAGTACAAAGTAAGGATACTGTATTATTTATAATAGAACATTCTGTTTGTGCTTGTGTAGCACTTAGTGTCTTTATCCTTCATGGGTTTGGAGCTACAGCTAGGGTTCTAATGATTGGTGCACGTTAACTCGACCTTGGGATTTTGATCGAATAGTCCAGCTGGTTGGCTGGTGGGGGGCACCATATGTTCCTAATCATGGTGCTGGTGTCCTGTGGCAGCATGATATGCTTTATGGTCAATTCTGGCCTCTCCAGCCACTATGAATAGAATGGTCAGTGGAAGAATCCATTCAGCCCTTGATGTGAACAAGACAATTGAAGTCTGTAACAACTAATACTGATTACCGATTAAAGAGGATGTTCAACACTCAACAAAACTCGCTTTATTTGTTTAATCCTTAAATTACTTGACATGAGAACAAAAATTTTTATCTCACAATGAGCACAGAAAGAGAGTCTTTTTGATGATTTTTCTCTCAACATGCTCAACCCGCAGGCTCCCCAAAGTTCAGATTCTCTAAATTAATTCGCCAATGGGGGCAGCAGACAAATCTGTGCTGTTTCGTGACATCAGATATGGGAGCCTTTTAATTCAGTGTGAGATAAATATTTTTAAGGCTTATATATAATTAATTTTATAAGGATTATAGTTCTAACAGATAAAGCGAGGTTTGTTGAGTGGACGAAGAAATAAATTTTAATATTAGCTCTTGATAAAGATCCTGGTACGGTAGGATCGAAACGTGTCAGGCCCTCCTAACTCCAATTTCAGTACATTTTTTTGGCTGATGAGCAGTTTGCAGCAGTTTATCACTTGTATTGATTTTAGTAATAAATAACATACGGTAAAACGTGTAATATCCTAAATTTGAAGACCTACTGGTAGGACTCGCCCAATAGGGCATCCGCATGTCACGTGCATTGTTATTTTGCCGAGATGGGGATGGGTCACATGGCTGCCTGGGTGATGGCCATCAGAAGACAGACGGAGAACCGTCAACACGCTGCCGTGGCGCATACTCCCACTGATTGATTGATTGATTCATGACTCACGACTGTAGTTGACGTACACGTATTCTTCAAATTTAATTTACCGACTGATTTCATCTGAATTTGAAGATCAGCTGCAAATTCACACTTCATAAATCATAGGATATTGCTAATTAATGGTTGTGCAAGTGCGCAGGCTACCTAACGTCTGACACCGTCACAAATCGTTGCCCCTAACAAAGGTTGAATGACCCAACTCTAGTTACTCAACATGTATGTCAGGCCTTCATTTTAATAAAAAATGAGGAGAGCTGCAAATCACTCTCCTTAAATCAACGTAGAGAATTTAGGAGAGTGATTTGCTCTCACTAACAAAAATCAAGTTTGAGCTGCAAATCCAACTCCTCAAATCAACATAGAGCCTACTCATACTAGTGAATAAAGAGAGCAGTTTGCTCTTGCTTAACCAAGTTTTCGCATGTGTCCGGTGTCGGCAAAAGAAAGCGTGCAAGATTTTGCCTGTCCTGTTGAAAAAGATTATACAACAAAATTGTTTTCCCTATAAAGGGTTATGTCAGCTGGAAAAATGTATGGGATGTTTTGAAAAAAAGGCAGCTCTCCTTAAATTGTTAAGGAGCTTTTTTTTTTGCTCTTTTTGGAAAACATTAAGGAGAGCGGAGGAGAGTGATCACTCTCACTCTCCTTAAAAATCAAGGCCTGGTATGTGTGATGTAATCTTGAGCCGCCACGCCGCGCCGGATTCATTTCATTTTGGCGTCTTGTGTGTGTCATCTGCTCGGCATTGACGTGTAGACTCTACGCTACTGCACCGTCGTCATGTTTACAATGCAGCTGTCCTTTGCTAAAGGGATTAATAGATTTATACAGAGATTTGTCATAGGTTGTAGAGCAGCCTTGTGTTATTTCTGTGTGGATAAACTCAACGGAAGTTGAAATAAATTGATTGCTATAAATTGATACTAGGCCTGTAGAACATGTAGAACATGCATTAATAAATTAATAATAATAATATAGGACATTTAGGGCCTATATTGCGCAGCTACTACATGTACATGTATATGAATATACTCTACTGCGCATTACAAATTTATTATTATCCCTGGTCGTCGGGCCATGATTTACATTCCTGAAACCATCGCAACTCCCTGGGGAGTATTAAAACAGCCCCAGCAACCATAGGGCGCATAGAGGCTAATCAAACCACAAAGCCATCTCAACTCCCTGGGGAGTATACAGCCCCGGCTACCGTATTCAGTGCACAGAGGCTAATCAAACCACAAAGCCATCTCTACCCTTGCAGGTACCCATTTACACCTGGGTGAAGAGGAGCAATAAGTGACCAAGCGTCTTGCCCAAGGATGCAAGCACCATTAACCCTTGGCTGGATTCGAACCCACAATCTGTAGATTGACCATTGTACATAAAAGTAACTTTAAATGTATAAAACATGATTGGTAAAGGTCACAGAACAGCACTCACACTTGGTATAATCCAACATGTACATAAAATGATAAACATGAAGAATTGTTTTCATCTTACCCTGAGAACAAAACTGTGGTCGGTCATTGTTTTTACTGTTATGTGTCTACCAGCATCATCTTCGTACTCTGGAAGTTATACGTAAACCTGTGAACATTTCTGTTTGGGTACGTTACCAATCCTGCACTGTACCTTTAAAGTAAGATAACTTACATGTATGTTGAAAGAATCAAAATATCAAAATCAGTATTTAAGATGATTTGCATAACATATCCTTGCTGGGTAAGTCTCGGTTCGCGCTTAGCAGCCAGCTTAGCAGCCAGCTTAGCACAGGGTGAGGTGGCGCCATGAAGTCGCTTTACAATTTATTAGCAGAGTTGTGTTTAGTTCAGGACAGGAAACACCGAAACATGCACATTCTTTCAGCGGTGAAATCACTGAAGTGGAATGGTATTTTGGGTGTAACATGCTGAACAATATTGATTCAGTCAGCTCAGGTACTTCAGGCAGACACGTATGCGTACTGTAACGAGCGTGGTTGCGTGCAATTGGCCCATTGTCTTAGTGGAGTTAGCATAAAGCATAAAATGCAATCTCCTATGCCCTATGGGTATCATCCACACAATGTTCACTCAGTCAATAACATCTCATGTTGAAATTACTATCAATTTGTTAGTTCTAACAAATAAAGCGAGGTTTGTTGAGTGTTGCACACTTTAATGATGTATTTATTTGAGGTAAAAGTACATGTATTTCAAAACACATTTTTACCAATTGTCTCCTGCATAGGTAAATACTTTGTGCTTCTGTGCCCTTGAATGTATAAAAAAAATGCCAGATATACAAACAAAGGACACATTCATCTCACGCCCCCTACAACTACTTTACATGTACATGGCAACTAACATGATTGAACATCCATTATCATAACACAGGCAAACATTAGGGGGGGGGAGGTGGACAGATTTTGCGGTGGCGCTGTGTAAATATATGCAGAATTTATTTATAGGTGTGTTTTGTGGTTTATGAAACCGCAAAATATCCTTGTGGGTACATTGTACACACGACTAATATGTTTACTCAGTCTAGCCTTTCCTTCACAAAACTAACCAAAGAAGTATGTACACTGCTTAATACTAGGGATTAATGTTAGTATCAATGTTGTTTTTGTAATGTTATAATCAATATTGAAGGCCACACTGTCGCAGCCAACAATTCAGTTTTCCATTGAGTTATGAAAGTCATGTAGTTTTACATTATTAAAAGGTAATATCATACTTTGGTTTTTGTTAAAGAAATACAGATTCGTGGACAAAAATATCAAGGAAGATACAGTAAAAGTAATCTGTGAGAATTTTAGTCCCATACGTTGCCCACTTTTTTGTTTTTTTTGCCCAGTATTTTTTTAAGTGTTTTCTCTTTTATTTTTGATCTTTTAAAAGATCAACAAGATTTTTGGTCGTTGTTTTACTAATTTCTGGATAAGTACACCATTTCAGGTGGAAAAATGTTAACAGTATGTTTCTACCACCACCATCTTCATACCCTGTAAGTTATACGTAAATCTGCGAACATTTCTGTTTTGGCCTCTAACCAAAGTATGATACTACACTGTACCTTTAAATGAGACGCACCACCATTGCTCATTAAAGATTCACTGTAATCAAATTTGGGAAAGGGATGAAAGTGCTTTAAAATTATTGCTTAATACATAATTAATGACAATAGAAATTATATTTATTATTTATTATCTAAGGGCTTAACTTTGATGTAAGTGCTTAACTTTGATGAAACAGTTACAAAATTGATACATGTATGCCCCGCCCCTCAAAAAAGTCTCCCTTGGAACGGACCCATGCAACAATAGCTTGTGACCTCACCTACAGAACTAGTATAGGCTTGCACCACAGTATATTGCTTGGTGTTCTGCATGTGACGTAAGCAAGGTTTTTCGTCGCGAAAAGTGGGGTGCTCAATTATGGGTCTAAAATACCTCCTTTGTTTCTCTATATACAATATTTGTTAGCGTAAACAAAGATAGATAAATTTAGTTTTATAACAATACAGATGTGTTGAACTCCAGATGTGTTTTACTTTTTATTAAAGTGGACCTTTAAATGTAATTTCATACTTTGGGTTTTGCCAAAGAAATGCAAATTCATGGGTACAAAAATCAAGAAAGATGTACATATATACAGTCATCTGTGATATTTCCAGTCCCATACAGTGCCAACGTTTTGAGAAAACAGGGAAAAACACCGACGGTATTTAAAAACAATATTTTCACTGAAAATTGTTTATCTTTATAAGATCATTTGGTCATTGGTTTTACTCTTTTCTGGATACATGTACATACAGCATTTCAGGCAGAAAATGTTTAACGGTACCAGTATGTTTCTACCACCCCCATCTTCGGGTGGCATGGGTGGCAAGTGCGTTAGGCACTCGCCTCTCACCAATGTGTCCCGGGTTCGAATCCGGCCTGGGTCATATGTGAGTAGAGTTGTGCGTTGGTTCTCTCCTATGCTACGAGGGTTTTTCGCCAGGTGATCCGGTTTTCCTCCCTCCACAAAAATCAAACACTTTCGATCTCAGGCTGTACTCCGTGATATATGGGTTGATGTGGCTGGCAGCCAAGGGCGCCCATGAAAGCCTGCTACTCGATCACGTTGAAGTCGCATCCTTCGCAATTCAGCACCCCAGCTGCCAGTAAGGATGATTAGCCTCCCAAATTATTAATTATTATTATTATACCCTGTAAGTTGTAGGTAAATCTGTGAAGAATTCTGTTTCAGGATGCTACCAAAGTATGATACATGTAGTACCTTTAAAGGTATAATACATGATTGGTAGGCCCTAAATGTCACATAACAGCACTCATACATGTACTTTGTGTGATTCAGCATGTACATGAATAAACCTGTGAAAATCTGAGCTCTGTCGGACATCTGAGTCACGAGAAAATAGCAAAAACCCAACTCAATTTTTATTATTAAAAACATGAAAAATTGTTTTGATCTTAGTTTTACTAATTCATGGATAAATACAGCATTTCAGGCGGAAATATTTGAAAAGCACTATTTGCACACCCTAAAAGTTGTAGTTAAATCTTTCTGTTTGGGTATGTTAATACCATTCCTGTACCATTCAAGAAAAACAGCCACAAATGTGCATAACAAGTTTTCTTATTGTTTCAAGGAGCCAGACCAGAAAGCCTGATCAATGTTTTTAACAAGTCTCTTAACATTTTTGCACTGGAGTATTTTTTTCCTGTGATTCTACTGTCAATTGTTATGATGAACCTCTAAAGACACATTCTAAGGCTTGTTATTCATGCTCATCTCACATTGTGGGCCCGATTTTTCTTGTCATCAAATCCCAGCTGCACCGAATTGCAATTTTGATGGACTTTTTTGGAGAAGGTTTTGACTAGATTCTAATCTAACCCCATGCAGTTTAAAGGTAGTATCATACTTTGGTAAGAAACCAAATCAGAAATGTTTACCGATTTACATATAACTTACAGGATATGAAGATGGTGGTGGTAGAAACATACCGTTAACATTTCTCCGCCTGAAATGGTGTATTTATACAGAAATTAGTAAAACAACAACCGAAAATCTTTTTGATCTTTTAAAAGATCAAAAATAAAAGAGAAAAGACTAAAGAAATACTGGGGCCGTTTTTCACTGTTTTCTCAAAAAAGTGGGCACCGTATGGGACTGAAATTTTCACAGATGACTGTTATTGTATCTGTCTTGATATTTGTGCCCATGAAACTGTATTTCTTTGATAAAAACCAAAGTAGGATACTACCTTTAAGTCTTTTCTCTTTTATTTTTGATCTTTTAAAAGATTTCTGGATAAATACACCATTTCAGGTGGAAACATTTTAACAGTATGTTTCTACCACCACCACCTTCATACCCTGTAAATTATACATAAATCTGTGAACATTTCTGTTTTGGTTTCTTACCAAAGTATGATACTACCTTTAACTGGCCTATGTAGTCAGTGCTTAGGTTTTAAAACGATGGACAAGTGCCCCTGAGGATTACCATTGGTTGCTGTGACACTGACCTCTTGCTATGTCTGGTTCAGACCCATCCGATCGTCACTTAAAATGACCTTGTATGAACCTTGGGCAAGTTCAATGCCTTGGGTCTAGACCTAGGTGTCAATGTTTTCCGGGGTCCAACACTCCCAGGCTACATTTTTTTGTGTGTCTGGTTGTAGGTTTACGTCCTCTCATGAATGTTTTCCCGTTGTAGTCACGCCTTTCCCCCATAGGGTGTATTTTTTATAATCACATTTAGAGTTTGCCCACATGGCTGCGTGTTAATTTTAATGTCCTGGGCCTTTAGGTGTTTTTGGCACGGGTGCGACGACTGACGACGACTGACTGACGGCGACTGACACTTCCTAGCGTGCTCCTCTTAAGTCCAGTCTGCCCTCCATTGTTTTGATAACTCCCTGCTTTGTGTTGTTATAAATGCCCTGAGTTGACATCCTGATCACTGTGATAGGAATTTTGTTCCTGTGTTAATGTTTTGCCGTGGTTTGTTCATGTGTAAAGAATTTCACTATTGTTCGATCTCAAGTGACCCCAAGTCTTGGGTCGTATTTTGCGGGAAACGTTTCTTGCCTGATCTGCCAAAAGTTCACACTTTTGTTTTTGGTTGTACACACACTGCTAATAATTGGACCCAAATCGTGCCAAATTCTACTAACGTCCAAAACCCAACAAAATCCCACAGGTTGCTTGTAATGATTTATATATCATGTTATTACGTTCTACACTGTATGTGTATGTGTATTATATTTAGAAGCGCGCTGTCAAACCCTCTGTTTTAAACACGATCTTTTAAATCTGCCTGCTCATTTCTGGGACAAACTCAGGAAAAACAAAATTACAAGTGTCTTTTTATTTTCAGTCTAGATCATACTTCTGAATTTTTGAACCTGAAGTCGCCCTGCATAGCGAAATCTGTAATGGTTTATATATCATGCTATTACGTTCTACACTCTGTGTTTTATATATGGCAGCACGCCGTCTAATTCTATATTTTGAACACGATCTTTGAAATCTGGCTGCTCATTTCTGGGGCAAACTCAGGAAAAACAAAATTACACGTGTCTTTTTATCTTCAGTGTAGATCATAGATCTGAATTTTTGAACCTGAAGTCGCCCTGCATAACGAAATCTGCAATGATTGATGTGTATCATGTTATTACGTTCTACACTGTATGTGTTTCATATATGGCAGCGCGCGGTCAAATACTATATTTTGAACACGATCTTTGAAATCTGCCTGCTCATTTCTGGGGCAAACTCAGGAAAAGTAAAATTACACGTGTCTTTTTATTTTTTTATTTTGTTGGACGAGAGTGGCACTTGCCTACATGGGAAGTGTAATGGATGTAATTGGCATTAGTACCGATTCCATCAAGTATGATACAAAGTGTACAGTCCTCAGACCATCCAAAGTCCCTTGCTTTCCTAAGGTCGTTGTCCTTTACTATACCTGAAGGCCATTCACCTCTGTTACCCCCCCCCCCCCCCCCCCTCCTCCTGTCAAAGCCTTAAAGGGTGTGTACAACATTGGTAATGGTCACAGAACAGCACTTACACTTTGTCTGATCCAGCATGTACATGAAATGATAAACCTGTGAAAATTTGAGCTCAATCTGACATCCGAGTCCTGAGAAAATAGCGAGAACCTGACTCAACTTTTCTTATGAAGCTTTTAAAACGATTTTTGATCTTGCCGAAATAAAAAATGTTTGTTGGTGTTTGGTTTTACGCTTTCTGGATAAATACACCATTTCAGGCGGAAATATTTTATCCGGTATGTTTCTACCAGCACCATCTTCGTACCCTGAAAGTTGTACGTATTCTGTGAACATTTCTGGTTTTGTTTGTTACCAATGTTGTACTGTACATTAATGTTTGCTTCAGTTGTTCCTAATAGGCACACTTTCATGACATGCAATCATGTCCCTAGATAGTGTTGCAGTGTAAGGCTCAGTATCACCCTCATTAAAAAGCCCCAAACTTCATTTCTGTCTCTTCCCCAGTAAAACCTTACAAAAGGATGTTCATGTTTATACCTTTACCCATTGCTTTTTTCATCCGTCTGGAAACCTTACTCAAAGGAGTGATACGACCTTTTCCCGCATGGAAAACCTAAATGATGTTAAAGGCCCTTTACAAAACGATTGATTAGGCTTGGGCTTAGGCTCTGTCCTCTAAAAGCTGAAAATGCAGGTTTTGAATTTTCCCCCAGGTTGAAGTTCCGTTTTCCTGTTCGAAACAGAGTATGTACTTCAAAACTGTACCCCAAAATCTCTATTTTGATACATGTTACTTTAAAATGGATTTAAGAAATGTAGCCTGAGCCTGAGCCGAAGCCTCCGTTTCGTCAATGCCCTACGTGTATGTCCTCACCTCGAGTTACAAAACTTGTCTTGCCGATAAAGTGCTGTGTTTGAACTAACATTTCCCTTTTTATTTTGAAATTCAGCAAAATGCAATTAAAAGCACATTTTAATAGAGTTAGCCTCCCATAAAAACCCATTTACTGCCAGCTAACAATGAGTATTAGACAGGCCTTGTTTGACTGTTGCTACTTTTACAATGGAAATAAAAGAGATACAACTGATGGTCTCACAGAAACAAAGGTTCATTTAGTAGAGGTCATAACTAAGGTTATATAATTCCAGTATCATATAGAGCCTGTTTGTTTCACGTACAAGATCACGGATCCCATTTTAGCGTATCCTGCGTGAGACGTGGATCTGCTGATCTGGGATCCTGTGCGTTAAACAAACAGGCCCATAAAGGCACATTCCTATTACATCCTAGGTAACTGGTTTTCTCAATTTTCTCATGGCATCTGCACTAGTAAGCAGAAGGTCGTGGGTTCGAATCCCACCTGAGCCAGCACGTGATTTGTTCACGTGCACTCACAAGCACTGAGTATAAAGTGCTCATCCAAGTCGGTGAAGGGCAAGCCTAATTTGCATATTATCTTCTCGTTTTGTTGCTCTTTGTCACTTTGAAGGTTCGAATCCCAATATACCGATCTAGTAGGCCACGCCCACCATAGCAACGTCCAAGCAACAACGCGCACGCACACAACATGTCACAATCGGCTGGATCGGTGCATTCTGTCACCTCTCTCTGTTCTTGTTCATACCGTGATATTGATGATTTGTCTATTTTGTCTTGATGCTTACAGGGAAGACAGCAAAAGGCGGATTCTATTCCTGAAACACCTCATCCAGGACCGCACCGAGTCCTCGATGTCCTACTACGAGTTCTTGCAACACCTCCAAAAAGAAATCAAGTAACCAAAAAACAACCATCAAACCCCAAAAAACAAACTTGAAACAGAAAAACAATTCTCTCTACCTTGGATTAAATGGTGTTTTTGGTTGTAATTTTTTTTTTTTTATTATTATTTGTTTTGATATTCATGAACAGATATGTACTGATTTGATACTCGCGCTTGAAATCTTGAGAATAAAAAACTTTGTTGGGGATCGCTTGATTTTTGAAAATGCCTTTTGGAGTGCCTGGAAGGGATGTTTGGTTGTGACGGACGGCGCTCGATGTTTCTTCTTGGGATTGTGCCGACTCAAGCGTGTCGCGTGGAGCGTAAACAGGTGCAACGGGCAGACGATTTGTCTTCAAGGACGTTCCCAGTGGCAGGGGATGCCTTTCCTCCCTCGCAGTCCCCTGGTGATGAAGGGTGACAGTCGTGGAGTCGTTGGACCCCCTCCAAAAGTTCAAACGGCCAGCAGGTGGGCAACCCCAAATCCCTCTGACTTCTCCGCGACCTTGAGTAGACAGACTGTTATTGCCTGTAGACTATGTTTCAAATAGCAAACATCGTCAGGGTCTGTACATCGACTGAGACACTGCTGCTCTCAGAGAGTCAACCTTTTTACGTCTCAACTCTCAGGAGGGGCCGGGACTCGATGTCTCAACTGCCTGGAGTGGCCAGGAATCATCTCATGGCTCGCTTGCCGTTATCAGGCCCTCCTGACTCTTAAACAGGAAACTAAAAGAGCTCAGATTATCTCTTTCCGAAAGACTGTGGTTTTTTAATCTCGGCCCATATTAAGGAGCGAATTAATCCAAGGAATGAACAGTTACACTGTGTGTTCATGTTGTCGTAGGTCAGAACTCAAGCACTTTTTTAATGGAGTTTGTTTAGACCATACTTTAATTAATATTGGACCATCAAGATTGCGATTCACACGTAAATACTGCTTGCAACCTGGACGGACCAAGATGTCTTCGGCAGCACAAGAAATCTTCTTCCCCACACCAACGGACATGTACAATGTTCTCAGCTTTGCAAAGTCATCACCCTGAAGGCTGCTTTCACCACTGTTCCTCCTGCACAATGCATACCGCACATGTAGCGTCCTTGTAACTCGTCAAACTATAGTGTCTCAGTATAGGATTTCACCATCTGGCGCCCTCTACTACGATTCACTTCATTTGTGTATTTTACCAAGCTTCTGTTTTGTATGAACTGACTTTTCACAAGTTTGTTCTGTTTTTGTTCTCTTTTTTTTATCTCAGTAAATTTGTTAGGTGCCTTGTGTTTGATAGGGGTTACGACAACCCTGCATGGCAACCATGGCCTTCGTTGCCAAGGTCTTGTTGCCACGGTAACCTGCCAAATCGCTTCTTCCAGAGCATGCCCCTCATGAAAAAAGAGAAGAAGACAAATTCAACAAAAAAACACTCACACTGTTAATGTTCTTGTTATCTTTGTGTATGTTGCTGCAACTCATTCATTAAAAACGACCCGACCCATTGTTCTTATACCCTCTGTGGCGGGGGGAGGGGGGGGGGGTCACATTTTAAAATTTAATTTTGAAATGAGAGCTCCACCAGGGCATACTAACTTGGTACAAATACTTGATATCATTGTCGCGTTTCTTTTTACCAAAATAACTACTGTAATCTTGTCATTCTTTTTTATTTTGGTGTTTCTTTTAATGAGCAATTAGAATAACAATGTGTAAAACCAATCATTCAAAGAATGTTGGTTTATTATTATTATTCATTCTTCTGACAAAGATATCAATTGTCAGACACTGGCCAGGGGCCAATTTTATAGAGCTGCTTAAGCACCAAATTTTGCTTATTGCACCAAAAACCTTGTTAAATGAATTCATTATGCCAGCCAAAACTCCTTGTGAATGTTATGCTAGCTGCAAACAATGGCTGAATACAAGTCACAAGCAGTAAACATCACATGAAAATTTGGTTGGCAATCCTGTTTGATCAAGGAAGACATTTCACGCTTAAGCAGAATTTATGCTGTTAGCAACTCTATGAAATTAGCCCCTGGCTTTTGTTATTGTTATCGTGACAATTTCTGGAGATAGAATTTTTGGAAAAAAAAGTGAGATTTATTTGCTAGAAAATGCTGAGTAAACCAAAAATCCAAAAAGATACTGCTCCACATTTTAGCATCTTTCAGAGTCCTCCATTGCCAATGTGGATGATGATTATTGATGCTGTGTGGGATCTTGAGGGTCAAAGCCAAAGTGCAGAAACTGTTTTTATAAACTCTTTGCTTGATGTGAATTGTTCTGGGAATCCTCCTATTTTTTAATATCTGTAAATCACATATTTGCCCTCATGAGTAGTTTTGTCTAGATTCCCGCTAATTCTACTGATTGGATTGAGGAGAATGTGTACTGTACAATGTATATGTACATGCAATGGCTGTGGGAACTTGGTTTGTGGTTTGCTCAGTGCATTGCAAAGGGCTTGTCCCAACGCCTGGCTCCCCATAGCCATTGTCACATTGAATCAGGCACGCTATGTACTTGCACCAGACTATGGCAATGGGTGGCCGCGGTGTACACAGCATGCATCCTTATTGGTGTTTGTTGCTGAACGGCATGGGGCGTCCTAGCGGGAGTCCCGTTGGGCCAATTTCACTCTCAGCAAGTGTACTAAGGTTCTGTCAAGTTTGTTCAGGCTCGGCCAGCCAATTCCTGAATTTGCAAACTCCACACCCACCCCTCCAACCACCAAACCGGCACACCTCCCCCCAGTTCCAAAATTTCACGTTTTTGCTTAGAAGGAATATCTTGCTTAGCACATTTCTATGCCATGCAAGAAATTCCTGCCGGGAGCCAGTCGCAAAGCAGTTTATGCATGCCACATGGGCGGTTACCAGTTTTTTGAGGTTTCGTGGCTGTTCAAATCAAACTGTCTGTGCATAGTCAATGCCTGTTGCTAATAGCAACCCGATGAAAATTGCCCCAGACTTGAACTTTATGGAATTGGTTTTCAGATTTCTTCTTAAAAGTGGTTGTATCATTTCTGCTGACCAAGATTTTAGAGGGAAAAAGCATACCACATACAGTTCTGAAGATCTGTTTTTGGAAAACAAAATTTGAAAGACATCTTGCATCGATATTATTTGTTCAATGAAAGTCATATTCTGTATGTAAGAGGTGACAGAGCTCATTGCCATGGATTGTAAATTGAGATTGTGTAAAGAACTGCCTTGTATGCAAGCATCCACAATTGTGTGCTTACCTAACACAATCAACATTATTCAAATGGCAACGTAAAGAAACAAATCTTTAGTCGTACATGAGATGATATGATGTAATTTCAGAATTCATCTCTTATACCGCATGCATATTGGATACAGCAAATATATTCAAATTATTGGGATGAATTTCTCATCAGTAACATTTTTTTATAATCCAAGATGAACGACTCTTTGATCCTGACTGGGAATTGTCTGTGTTGTTACAAATTTGATCCTTTGTATGTAGCGACATTCTGACATCTTACGTAGCAGCAAATCGGCTAAAAATGGACAATTTGGATCATTGGCAGAATTGACCATTCCAGCTTTGTTCTTAAGCCCCGCCCACATGTGTGTGTTTTACATACCGCATGTGACCGAGTTTGACCCATGGACGTCATACAAAAAATTAGGACTTGCAATGCTTTCGTATCAACTGAAGCCACCGGCGGCCATCTTACCATGCCAGATACAATACGGTAATTTTGATCTTTAAAAGATCAAAAATAATTTGGTCACTGCATGGTTTTACTCTTGTATGTAGCGACATTATGACATCTTACGTAGCAGCAAATCGGCTAAAAATGGACAATTTGGATCATTGGCAGAATTGACCATTCCAGCTTTGTTCTTAAGCCCCGCCCACATGTGTGTGTTTTACATACCGCATGTGACCGAGTTTGACCCATGGACGTCATACAAAAAATTAGGACTTGCAATGCTTTCGTATCAACTGAAGCCACCGGCGGCCATCTTACCATGCCAGATACAATACGGTAATTTTGATCTTTAAAAGATCAAAAATAATTTGGTCACTGCATGGTTTTACTCTTGTATGTAGCGACATTATGACATCTTACGTAGCAGCAAATCGGCTAAAAATGGACAATTTGGATCATTGGCAGAATTGACCATTCCAGCTTTGTTCTTAAGCCCCGCCCACATGTGTGTGTTTTACATACCGCATGTGACCGAGTTTGACCCATGGACGTCATACAAAAAATTAGGACTTGCAATGCTTTCGTATCAACTGAAGCCACCGGCGGCCATCTTACCATGCCAGATACAATACGGTAACTATTGTAACCTGACGGATTTAACTAACGATGGTGAGCGCGTCTTTGTATAACCTTTGTATTCAGCCCTCCAAGATGGATACTTTTGGTTTCAGTGACCATGTGGGCTCATAGGGAGTATTGCCAGTCCAGATTTTTTTTATATGACGTCCGTGGTTTGACCGAGGCTTTCGTGGTTACCTGATTAAAAGGCATCCTCCAATTGGTCAATGCCGTCGCAAAGTTTGATTGACAGGCCGGAAGGGTCCATTGGTCAAGTTAATATGAAAAGAGAGATTATTCGTTAATCCAAAGGTCACATGTTCGAATCCTGTCTTATTGTCTTGATAATCCCTAAAATATTAATCTGTTATTCATTATGATATTCCACGGTATAATTTTTTTTCTTAAGATTAACTGTTCTTCTTTCTTTTTTCAGAAAATATATAATGTGCAATTTGTCTTGAATCATTGGTACCCTGTAGGGTTGGTTCCCCTTTCCATAGCAACACGTGTTGAAAGAGGCATTTTATTGGGCCTTTACGAAACCAGGTTTGAGGCTAGGCTTGGGACGGATTTCGTTACCGCCATTTGAGGCCCACAAAACGAAATGAACAGAGTGGGCCTAGTGATGAAGCCGAAGAAAGGCTCCAGCTTTGCCATGTATCTCAAGCCCTTCATTTCATTTAGGACACAAAATGGTGGCAGCAAAATAAATCCCAAGCCTAGAATCAAGCCTCATTTTGTAAAGGTACATAGTCTCATGTTAATTTGACATGACTAATCTGGTGGATTTTTTGGGAAGAAACATTTTTTTGTAAAGAAAGTCGGATGTAATGTTTGGGATACCGTGCGAAGCCGAGCTTAGACCGCTGCAAATCAATTGAACTTAATCACATTGCTCATGTGAACAGTCAAAAAATGAATAGACGATTGACCATATATAAATATATACTTATACAAGTACAGAGGTGTATGATATTGTAGCCCCAAATTAAAAAATTTAAAAACACACTCAATAGAAAAAAAAAACATATTTATTGATCAAAAACTTTCAGACTGTTGTTAAAATTAACGGCATTGATTAAACTACTTTACGCCAAACTGTTGCTATTTGAATTTAAAATCAAGTTTAACTTTGTTTTGTTTTTGTTTTGTTTATGATTTTTTTTTTTTTTTTTTTTTAAGCCCATAGGTCAATCACAATTTGGCTGTTATTGTAAAACGTCATAATAATTAATGATAAGGTGTTATTTTTGGCTTCGCTGCTGGGCATTTTATAGAATGAACTAAGTATATGTGTGTCCGTTTAAACCAATTTTCTTTTCTTTTTCCCCCAATGTTCTTATCGTTTCATTCATATCAATTAATATTCTTTCTGATTTATTGGGCGTCCCCCACCAAATCCCTACCATATTATAGTTATGTTTAGCATGAATGATAATACTGTTTTAATGTGTAAAAGAATCATTGTCAACTTGAAACGTTAAAGTGAGTAAATTTAATTGAAGATTAACAAGCAGATGTCACGTTATGTTCTGAATTTTTTTCTCAGATGTTGTTAAAAATCAAGTTCAAATCCTCTTGTATTTTGTGATAATGTTCGTTTTCAGCAGACGATGAAATGCTGAAACTTGCCGCCCAAGATATACAAGGTGTCCCAGAAAAAAACCCGCAACACTTTGTTGGGAACCATTCTGTTAAAATTAAACTGTTTATCACTTCAAGATTTGGTTATATGATACAGCAATGTCTTGGCTATCACCATGTAGAATTTAAGCAAAATCGGGCTGAAATTGGCGAAAATATGACCAATTGAAAGAGTACTCTTTTAAATCAAATTTGCAATATTCCTGAATAAGTGGTCAATACACACATAAATGTGTATTGAAAGAAAGATGAAAATCGGGTTTTGAGGTTGGGTAATTCAATCTTAGTTTTTCCCCTCAATTTCAGTCAAATTTTGCTCAAATTATACATGCTGATAGCCAAGACATGGTCGTATCATCTGAATCTTGAAATTTAAGTTTAATTTTAATATAATGGGTCTCGACACAAAGTGTTGCGGTTTTTGGGGGAACACCCCTGTATAATCTGTTTTATTTTGCCGATGGGGGCGTCAACAGTGTTTGTCAGCGGCCAGTAGAGGGCGCCCAATTACCCATTGCCACGCCCCTTTCTTTAAACCTTTCCTTGTGAGCACGCGATGATCAATTCACTGACCATCGATGGAGAAAAATGCATCCCAAGGCATCTTACAACATGCGACACCCCTCCATGAAACCAGCCCCACGGGACGGAACAGTTCTTCGGCCGGAAAAGGTCTCTGGTCTCAATGCCTGTAGCATTTTGTAGGCCTAAATTACATTGGCACACTATTTTATAGGTAATATCATACTTTGGTTTTTGTCAAAGAAATGCCGATTCATGGGCAAAAATATCAAGGACGATACAGTAACGGTCATTTATGAAAATTTCAGTCCCGTACGGTGGCCACTTTTTGAGAAAACAACGAAAAACGCCCACGGTATTTCAAAATCTTTTCACCGTTATTTTTTTATCTTCCGAAGATTTGGTCACTCTTTTCTGGATAAATATAGCATTTCAGGCAGAACAATGTTAACGGTATGTTTCTACCATCACCATCTTTATAGTACACTGTAAGTTATAGGTAAATCTGAGAAGATTTCCGTTTTGGTTTCTTACCAAAGTATGATACTACCTTTAAAAGCCCTTCAACTCAAATGTTGACTATATGAAGTTCCTATCACATGTTATCATTTAAGTACCTAATTGCACCCTGCGCAGGTCCTTAATTTCCCGCTCATGTTAAACGATATACAATCATTAAGTCGGGCCAACCCATCATGACTTAGTCTGGTTCCCTGCCCAAAGAAGGCAAAGATTCCCTGACGACTTTAATTAAAAAAATCTTCAAATTGACAGAGAATAGTCGGAGATTCTTGGTCTGGGAACCTGACTAATCATGATTATCCAGTGACGTTCATTGGCCACTTAATACACATTGAAGATGCCCACATTTTAAAGTGAAGTGATATTCCATGTGATTGTCGGATGATGTTTGGACTATTTTCATGAAAATATTCAACCTACAAGTGCACGCATGCGCACTGGCTGATTACACACTGCTTGTGCAGTATTTTGCTACCGTATTCTAATGCGCATGCGCTGAACTAATTTGCATATTGCATGAAAATTGGTCATCAAGTGGTCGGCATGGCAATAATGCATAAAACCAGCTCTGCAGACGAACTGCCATAGTTGCTCACATTATAATGCATACATTATATGTCATTATATCATTGCGAGCTGTCCATTTCAAGGTATGCAGCAGCAGCTATCTGTGATTGTACTTTATCATCTCATCAATGATTAATTCGCCACGTTTTGATATTTCTAGGACTAGATAATTATTGATGCAAACGTCTGCTGGGTGTCGACCCAATTGGCTCAGGGGCATTATAGACGTCGACCTTTAAAGGTAATATCATACTTCGGTTTATATCAAAGAAATACAAATTCATGGTCACAAATATCAAGATAGATACAGTAACAGTCATCTGTGAAAATTTCAGTCCCATACGGTGCCCACTTTTTGAGAAAACAGTGAAAAACAGCCACAGTATTTCTTGAGTCTTTTCTCTTTTATTTTTGGTCTTTTAAAAGATCAAACAGATTTTCGGTCGTTGTTTTAATAATATCTTGATAAATACACCATTTCAGGTGGAACATTTTTAACGGGTATGTTTGTACCACCACTATCTTCAGACCCTGTAAGTTATACGTAAATCTGTGAACATTTCTGTTTTGGTTTCTTACCGAAGTATGATACTACCTTTAAACACAATGTTTGTGTTCTCTTCTTTTGCAGCATGGAGGTTGAAGCTTTTTCTTTCTCGGGTCTTTGGCTCAAAAGTCGTCAAGGAAGAGAGCTGTAACTTAATTCATTTTTGCCCCGTTGCAATTTTGTGCAATAAAGGTAAGGTATCCAGCACATACGATTTCGTACATTGTTTCAAATACATGTCAATATAACAAAATGTTTATTACGAAAAGAAAATTACATTGTTTACACTGCCCAAACAGAAATGTTCACAGATTTACGTATGTAACTTTCAGGATATGAAAATGGTGCTGGTAGAAACTTACCGCTAAAATATTTGCGCCTGAAATGGTGTATTTATCCAGAACACAGTTTTGATCTCGGGGTAAGATCAAAACCATTCTTTATGTTTTATAAGAAAAACTGAGTCAAGTTTTCGTTATTTTCTCGTGACTCGGATGTCCAATTGTGAGTTCTGTTGGGTGCGTGACCTTTAATACCAATCATGTATTACATGTATACCTTTAAACCTCTTGTCAAAGTTTATCTCTCCTTTTTTATGCACAACATGTATTTTTAGTTGCTCTATCTGACCTTTGGTTTACCGTGAATAGGACTCCGCTCTCGTAAACACGATTTTTGCTTCAGGTGCAGTTTTATTCTCTAAATTTCAAGCATTTTGCCTTACCGTAAGGATTTGTTTAATTGCATGACTCAATTCTACAAAATTACTATTCGTGGGGTTTTTTGGGTTGAGTTTTCTAAATTGCCCTATATTTTGACATGAGTCTTGAAATGTTTAGAACTGCTATATCCGTGTTTGAAGTTTAAAGGTAGTATCAACATTTGGTACCATACCGAAACAGAAATCTCCACAGATTTATCTGTAACTTATAAGGTATAAAGATAGTGATGGTAGAAACACACTGTTGACATTTATCTGCATGAAATGCTGTATTTATTCAGAAAAGGAGTAAAACCAATGTTCAAAAACAATTTTGATCTTTTCAAGATAAAAAATAACGATGAAAAGAGTTAAGAAATATTGTGGCAGTTTTTCACCGTTTTCTCAAAAAGTGGGCACCGTATGGGACTGAAATGTTCACTTATGACTGCTATACTGTATCTTCCTTGATAATTTCGCCCACGAATCTGCATTTCTTTGACAAAAACCAAAGTATGATAATTATTACCTTTAAGCTAATTGCCAGTTTTTTTAGCCATTGTGCAATAACCAGTCCCGGAGATATTTCAGCTGGGTTCTGTTCATTATGGGACCTCGCATGTTTGTTTAGAGATAGTGAACTTGTTTTGTTTGTCATATTTTATCAAAGTTCGCCCATTGTGTTTGCGGCTGGCTGCTGTTTAGCTTGTTGATCACGTACGGCGTGTCTTTTTGCAAGAGGCTGTGGCATTGTCTACTGGGCTGGCAAGTTGCCGATTTTGATGAACGGTTGAAGTATTCTGGAGTTGTTTATGTTTACGTTGAATGTTGTGGGCTGTTATATGCGAGAGTGAGAGTGGTTGTACATAATTATAACGGAACAAGTCGAGTAAAAAAAAGCCAGACAGGGCGACAGCCGCGGTTCTTGTTAGGGTGGAGAAGTTGGTCTTATACTCGGCAAGGCATGGCGCACGGTTCCACTGCACTTCGGCGATGGTAGCATCACCGCACGCTAAAATAAGCCGGAGACTTTAAAATACGACATTCCTCTGAACTCTGTAACTTGAAACAAAAAGGTGAAAATCAGCACTTAGCCTATAAATTTGCCCAGCTTTCACTACGAAGTTGTCCTGCGTACAGGTCACTTGAGCCACCAGCTAGGGACCTGTTGACCCCACTACGGTCAGTGTATTGTTCCGTGGACACTTGTGCTGTTGTTGTGTGGCCTCGGAGTACACTAAGTTGCTGGTGTGGATGCCAAATCGAGGGACGTTACTGAGTGCTACTGTGGAGCGTGTACCAACACAGCAAAACACAGTTAAGGTAAAACTTTGTTTGGTATTATATAAATATTGTCGTGATACGCCCACTTTCGCGTCGCAAAAATGATTTAGATACAATATTCGTTAACCCTTTAATACCGTACGCAGAATCAACAACTGAAACAAAGAAACAATTTTGAGGCTTTCGCTAAAAAAACAACCTCTCATCAACCATTGAGAAATTCTCTCATGGTTGCGAAATCTTACGAAAGTGTGAAAGGACACCAATGCTTGAGAGTGACTGATGTCCCTGGTGAATCCTTGAGAGATTTTGTCCGAGGTCCAGACCCATGAAAGAATGTTCTCAATGGTTGAGATTTTTTTTTAGTGTCGTGTAAAAAGGCCTTTACTTTTTAGGAACCCTTTGTTGGAACTTTGGTCAGCTGAGCCCTAGAATGACAATGGTTTACAAAAACAGGACTGGGGTTGATTTCACGAAGCCCTGCGATCGATCTTAACTCGAGTTACGAAGGATAACCCATCGTAGGGGGCCTGTTTTACTTAGGGATTAAATGCATCAAAAGTCCTACGATTGATAGTAAGTTACGAAGAGTTTGGTGAAATCGACCCCCCATTCCAGTCACACGAACATTACTTCACTCATAGTCTTACCTAACTCGTGCAAAGGGATCCTTCCACAACGTTGACGCACATTTTCCTTTACTTTATTATCTCTCTGTTTAAAGGTAATATCATACTTTGGTTTATGAAAGAAATACAGATTCATGGGCAAAAATAGCAAGACAGATACAGTAACAGTCATCTATGAAAATTCCAGTCCCATACGGTGCCCACTTTTTGAGAAAACAGTGAAAAACGGCCACAGTATTTCTGAAGTCTTTTCTCTTTTATTTTTGATCTTTTAAAAGATCAAACAGATTTGGTCGTTGTTTTTCTAATATCTGGATAAATACACCGTTTCAGGCGGAAACATTTTAACAGTATGTTTCTACCACCACCACCTTCATACCCTGTAAGTTATCCGTAAATCGGTGAACATTTCTGTTTTGCTTTCTTACCAAAGCAGAATGACTTCATTTTCATTTTGAAGAACAGTGACTTAACACCAATGCGAGTCCTGGGCGAGTTCATAACAGGGACACCGTCATTTAAGAAATCTTTCCCAATCGTGTTGGATATTGACCTCCATCTGACTTGCCATTAACATTAAAATAATGGACTGGATTAGCTATTCGAGGAAAATGTACCACGTTAAAATGTGACCGAGACTTACTCACTACGGGCCGCTGTCGCACAGGCTTTGAAGGCCCTGCTCAGGTGTCGGATGTCCCCGATTAGAAATCCCGAACCTCGCATGTCTATGGTTTCTTTTAAAAAATCAAAACCTATTTCCTTGTCTGTCACATTTTAGTGTCGAAAATCTAATGCATGCTGAAAATTTGTACTTCCTGTGTTTTTTGCTTTGCGAATGTTTTGACACATAGTATATGAGACAGTTTGTGGTGAGCGAAATCGGAGAACCAATGCCTTCTTTTTTGTAGCTTTGTGATATTAGATCACACTTGGGTTTGGAAAGTTACTGTTTTTCTCCATAGATTAACCACATCCCCAACCATGTTTAGAGCGAGTTAACTCCCTTAAATGAGTTTATCACAATGCTGGACTTTTGTTATATTTGGCTATTATTATTCATTTTTTGGTAATGACACCAAGGATTTCCTCAAAAGCGCCCTAGGCACTGTAGCTCAAAAGGCTGATGAAACCGTTTATGGACAGATGATGATAAGATAATACAGTTTTAGAGGTGGGAGGAAAACCCCAGAGTAATGTTCTGGGTAAAACCCACAGAATCAGGTATAGGGGCTGAAAACCCAATCCACTTGTGGACCGAGCCGGACTTGAACCCCGTCCGCATAGGTGGAAGGCGAGGAAAGAACCGCGGACGACGTAGCCACATTTTGACGCTGGGCGTCTCAGGGATACTCGTAAGAATCAAACAATGGAGGTATGAAAGCGAGGCTAATGGTGCGCAGTCGAATGTTCGGTCCAAATCCGAATTTCATTGACTATCATTTAAAGAAAGGAATGATGCTATTGTAAAGAAGCCCAATCGTTTCTATACAAAACGGTGGTTTCTTCGCACTTTTGTCAGTTTGTGAAAACATTCAGGGTATTAATGTACATAATCAACTTGATTTTTGAATAAATAATTGTTGCCATGCAGGAACGCTTTAAAATGCTCCGCGCATGCGCAAAACTGACTCGCACGGCCACGAGGTGAATTGGTGATCTGAGTACAAAGTCTGTCTAGAACAGCTGAGATTAGACACAGAAAAAAACAACAATCGTAATGGAATAGCACATGTATTGCTCAAGGTAGCGGTGCCCACGTTCACATAGCAAGCAATTACCATTCTGTAAACTTAAAACATATCTCATTACTTTGTGACGTCATTATGATTAGGCCTACTTATTTATACCTATTTTGAACTTTGGTTCATAAACAAAAACACCCACATCCATGGCCTCAAAGAGTGGTATGTTGTTTACACCATTGAACCCAAGATCTTCACGGAGAAGTCAGCGGGTTAATGTGTTTAAGCCCAGATTATGTCTTTAAAGGTATATAAAACATGATTGGTGAAGTTCACAGGAAAACAGCACTCGCACTTTGTCTGATCCAATAATGGACATGCAGTAACACACCTGTGAAAATTTGAGCTCAATCAGACGTCTGAGTCACGAGAAAATAGCGAAAAACCGACTCATTTTTTTTTATATAAAACATGGTTTTGATCTTATCCCGAGATCAAAACTTTTTTCGGTCTTTGTTAAACTAATTTCTTGATACACCATCTCAGGCGGAAATATTTTAACAGTATGTTTCTACCAGCACTATCTTCATACCCTGAAAGTTATAAGTAAATCTGTGAACATTTCTGTTTGGGTATGAGACAAAAAGACAAAAACTAGGAGGATCACAATGAGGGCCAAATTACATTGAAGTTTCAAACAGTGCGAATTTTAGAAAACCCTTCAGTTTTCACTACTGTCCACTTCTTTTGATTGTCCACTATTTTTGACTGTCCACTAGTTTTGACCGTCCACTAGTTTTGACTGTCCACTAGTTTTGATTGTCCACTAGTTTTGACTGTCAACTAGTTTTGACTTTCCACTAATTGTGACTGTCCGTTGGTTTTGACTGTCAACTAGTTTGACTGTCAACTAGTTTTGACTGTCCACTGGTTTTGACTGTCAACTAGTTTTGACTGTCCACTAGTTTTGATTGTCCACTAGTTTTGAATGTCCACTAGTTTGACTGTCCACAAGATTTGACTGTCCACTAGATTTGACTGTCCACTAGTTTTTACTGTCCACTAGTTTTTACTGTCCACTAGTTTGACTGTCCACTAGTTTTGACTGTCCGCTAGTTTTGACTCTAATTGCTTAGTAATTCCACACCCTGGAGTCATATTTTGCACTAAACGTCGCCTGATGAAACTGGAATCAGCTGGTGCCGATTCCTTATCTACCTTTTCTCGAATCCTGACAGCATTTTGAAAGATAACTCGCTCAAGTCTGAAGTCCTTTTGCACTCCATACCACTGAGCAACTATTAGACCAACTCTAGGATTTTGTTGATATCCTTGTATCAACCTTACACCGCATTAGAGTTTTGTCTACATGACTGCACACGCAAAAAGTGTAAAATGGCCGTTACTGCTGGACGTAATGAGTGAGGCGCCCTTGAACTTGTAGTGCAAATTGAAAAAAAAAGACAAGAAAAACAAACCTTTGTCTTGATTTGCCATTGTATGTATAATAGTATTATTGTCCGTGACCTCATGGGTAATTTCACCATGGTGACAGAATGCATAATCATTATTGTATACTGCTGAAGCGAAGTTTAGCGGCCCGCGCGCACTTCACAGTCAGCTCAGGGGGAGTGTTTGTCCCTGGCTTCAAGTTCGGCAGGTCAACTTTTTTTTTGTAGTGAAGCAATGTGGACAGGCCTACTATTTGTCAAGGTCCTAGGGCCAATTGCATGGAGCTGCTAAGCGCACAAAAATTTGCTTAGCACAAAACTGTCTTGGCCAATAAAACAAACCACCATTGGAAATTCCATTTGATATTCATGGTCAGTGAACAACAACCAAAGAACAATCACAAAAGTGATACACAGCACATGGAAATTTGGTTGTAAATCCTAGTTTTATTAAGATAGAAATTTCATGGTTAGCACATTTTTGTGCCAAGCAAGGCCGTGAAATTGGCCCCTAATAGAGCTTCACGTGTCTTTCTAGCTTCATTTTAATCATTTACAAGCTGATGGAAATCCAGGTTGTATTTTGCCCAAACCTTTTTTTTTTCATTCTAAAATCTAAACCTTAGTTGGACAAAATTGTAGCTACAAGCCTCTTTTGTGAATGCACAAAATAGAGCCAAAGACTTGGCTAAGGTTTGGAAAACAAAAACCGATGTAGCGCCGCAGATTCGACCACACTCGTGGCATTTTAATCAAAAGTGTCTATATAGTGATAAGAATGATTATACTTTTAACCATTGACCTTCAAATGAACCTTGATTTAAGTCTAAAACACATCAAGCTGGACCGCAAAACCACAACCCAAAACTGTCATGCCAATGTAAGCCCACACAGCTTACTAGACTTCATTTCAGTCTGACAGTGGAGCGAATTCGAATAGGCCCCTATAACAGTCCACGGTGTTAAAGACAAGTCATGAAGAAGAAGCTGAAATCAAGTCTAGATTTTTGTTTACCACAATCTGCGGTCGTGTCTAAGTGTACTTTCTGAGTTGATAGCCGAGTTTGACGTACGTACCTAATTCTATCTGCAATGTCAAAATCGCCTGAGATCAATTCCTTATTGGTAAGATAAGTGACAAATCACGAATCACGATACATTTAGTAATTTTGCAAGTAATCAACTGCTGCAAACTGCTCATCAGCCACAAAAATGTCCTGAAATTTATCAAACCTTTGGAGTTTTTAGGGCCTGAAGCGGTTTGATCCTAGCAGGATCTTTATCGAAGGCTATTTGACAATTTAGTAATTTTGACTAGCTTAAAGGTAATTCATGTATCATACTTTGGTTTTTGTAAAAGAAAATGCAGATTCATTGGCAAAAATATCAAGAAAGATACAGTAACAGTCATCTGTGAAATTCCGAGTCCCGTAGGATGCCCAAGTTTTGAGAAAACAAAACACCCACAATATTTCTAAAGTCTTGTCACCGTTAAATATTGTTTATCTTTCAAAGATCAAAATTGTATTTGATCATTGGTTTTACTCTTTTCTGGATAAATAGAAAATTTCAGACATTTTAACGGTATGTTTCTACCATCACCATCTTGATACCCTGTAAGTTATAGGTAAATCTGTGGAGATTTCTGTTTCGGTATCCTACCAAAGTATGATACTACCTTTAAGTGGATGGTGAACATGTTGGCGTCAGTACGGAATGAATGGTGAGCAGCCCCAGTGCTAGAGACATTCATTCGTGTCATAATAATGTTGGAGGTCGGGAATTCTATTGCCACTGTTCATTCTATACCAATGCTAAAATTGAGGCTCTTTGGCTCTGTCCCTGATTTCCGATCCCCCTCAGTCCTCACCCTCGGTCTCCCCCGCACATACAATGGGACCTGGTAGTAGGCCTATAATGTGGCGATGAATGGACAGTTAATTGTGGGCACTGAATGTAGGACAAGCGCTGTTAAACTTATCCACTGAGCAGGCAGCAGGGAAATCATCCGGTACCTCCCCTCTCCGCGAGGCGATGGAGGAGGTTTGCATTGGACTTAGCTGTGATAATCTTCCCTGTCTTTGAATCCGTGGCCTGGTAAATCCATCAATCGACTGACCAACCAGGAGACTAAGGCCCGCTTCAAACGTCGAACTTCTGCCGTGTCTAATTCAAACTTGGGCCAATATTTGAATTAGACACGGCAGAAGTTCGACGTTTGAAGCGGGCCTATAAGCCACACCTATGGAGATATTCAAGCGGCTATTGTCCGACTCAGGGACAGTCACTGTCTTGTTGGGAGGTTGGGATTGGCTCATCTGGCTGAGTGAAGTTGTTTTTGTGAGGGCATCGCAGTGAGAGCGACATCGGTTATACGACCATCGTAACTGTCGACGGCAAACAGCGACAAATCGTCCTCTAGTGTCCCCAGTCTGCTCCCAAACTGCCAGTGACGGTAATTCTCAGCCCGAGACTGCGTTACCTATAGCCCGTCCACAAACCCGCGTAAAGATCGGTGTACGGTACTCATCACTATAGGCTGCTCACCCTCACATCAAATTAGGGTAATGTATATTTAAAGGTCTGTCATACTTTGGTAGCATACCGAGAAATTTTCACAGATTTACCTATAACTTACAGGCCTGTGATGATGGTAGAACATACCGTTAACATTTGTCTTCCTGAAATGCTGTATTTACTAAGAAAGAGTCAAAATCAATGACCAAAAAACAATATTTTGAAATCTTTGAATCTTTATCTTTAAAAGATAAAAAAAATAACGCTGAAAAGACTTAAGAAATATTGTGTGCGTTTATCTGTTTTCTCAAAAAGTGGGCAATTATGGGACTCGGGAATTTCACAAATGATTGTTATTGTATCTTTCGTGATAATGCGTATGAATCTGCATTCTTTGGGGGAAAAACAACTCAGCATGATTTTACCTTTAAGTGAATATCCGAACGTACTGTGGCTTTTATTTTTCACTGCAATAAAAGTTTGGAATGCAATTATTTACTTATTGGCTCGTTATTATTATGTATATCGTTCCTACTTTCATAACGATTTAATTAATTGTAAGTTGTTGCTTATATGTTTTGTTACTCTCGCTTAAAACAACTGTCGGTTTTCAAACGGGTGCGTTTTGGTGAATCGCGTTGTAACTTAGTGCAGCGTGTTTATTATTGCCCTCAAAATTAAAGTGGCAACTGTTTGGTCTGTAATAATCAGTGTCCTCGAAGGGTCACCGTAAAAAGTATCTGGATTTGTATGATTTGCAAACCAATGGATGGTCATTTTTCTGGACAGAACTGAGTTTAGCCGACCTTTATAATTATTTTAGTCCTTGGTATAAGCTGACGAAATGTAACCTGGCCATGATGGCCGCCCATCGATGACACTGTGTGAGCGTGCAAATAATCACCCAGTTATCTATAATACCCTGGAATATGACCGGTCATGTAACCCATCACGTTGCGGTCTTATCTACAATTGTATTGATTGTGCTAACAGATTATAGGCTGGTACCACAAGTTTTGTCTCATTATTTGCATTAGAGATCAGGGTCTAGACTCTAAGAGCTGCTAAGCAAAAAGAACTTAACCGCTAAGCACATTAAGTCTTGCTTGTATAACGGTTTTTATCAAATAAGCAAATATAAAATAAGAATTAAAAAATACGCTAGTTTTTTTGCGATCTGTAGGGTTATAACTTTATTGTAAAGGTTTTAATGGACCATTTTTCGCATTTTCAGGTTGCACCCAAGTAAATAAACTCTCAAAGACAACAGTGATAAATCCTAATACTTCAAAAATCATATATAAAAATACCCAGAACTCTCACAGGTGTTCAAGTTGCACAGAAAAATGATGATCAACATGTCACCTTTCATTTTCTTTTCATTTTATGGTGGATTGACCATTCCATTTTTGAGAAATACTCATTCTCAGCTGACCACCCCTAAAACAAGGTATGGATCACTCCAAGAAGCCATTTGAAAAAAACATCTCTCTGCAAAGCGGCTGAAATAGACCCACTTTCTCACCCAATTGCATCACAAATGGTCACAAATGGAAGCCCAGAGTCAAGGCAGAAGGTCCAGTGCCATATTTCTTCAACCACTTAGTTTCATAGCTCTCAGTACTCTCTCGTTTATGATATATTGAGTGCTTAACTTTTATTAATGAGCTCGGCGGGCGGATTTTGGGACTTTTTACTTGAGTGCACCCTCCATAATAGTCTAATGTAGCCCACAATTTTTACACAGCCGATTGTAATCTTGCATTTTGATTCATATCTTGGAAGGTCACTGCTTGGGACTGAATCTCGGTTCAAAGTCCGAAAAATAGGCGAAATAACTGCCCCTGAAGTTGAAACGTGCCCACGGAGCTCGAAAAAATGCGTTGAACTTATATATACTGCCTTGTGAATTTCGAGGTACAAAATTTAGTAGTAAATTTCTACCAGTATCATGGTCTTTCTTGGAGTATACGTATTAAAGGTAATATCATATTTTGGTTTTTGTCAAAGAAATACAGATTCACGGTGGGCAAAAATATCAAGGAACATACAGTAACAGTCATCTGTGAAAATTCCAGTCTCATACGGTGCCTACTTTTTGAGAAAACAGTGCATGCAAAACGGTCACAGTAGTTTCTTAAGTATTTTCTCTTTAAAAATCACAGATAATTTTCTCCTATCACCATCTTCCCTGTAAGTTATAGGTAAATCTGAGAAGATTTCGGTTTTGGCATGCGACCAAAGTATGATACTACCCTTAACTTCCCGCAGTGAAAATGGTGATTAATGCTGTGTAAATATATAATATGAAAGACGCGTGATGGGGTTACTGATAGTAGTTTTATGGATAGTTACGGGAATGCAAACTTGAGAGAGAGAAGGACATCGATGACGTAACCAAATTATCAGCCGACCACGTTTTAGGACACACGTGTGCATTTTATTTTATACGGTATCTGAGATAGTTAATTTGAATTGTGCAGAAAAATCGCACTGCTGAAAAGTTTTACACTGTCCTTTTGAGGGATCCGTACTAATCACTTAGGCCTACATCTCAGAACTTGCTCCGTGCGTTCAATGCCAGATGTGCGCTTGGAACTTCGGGCGGCAAGTTAATTTGAATATCCGTTTTGTCAGGGCCGGAGTCAGTGGTACTGCGGTATAGTGATCTCCAGCTGGTTTGGAGAAACCTCTTATATGAAATCTCATCTTGCTTGTCTGTCACTCAGGAACAAGGTTCGCCGCACCGTGTGACTTCAAGCCAGCGAGCCAGGATGAAGTGGCGACCCCGAGCAGGCTTTGCTCCCCTCCGCCGGTCGCACCGGGCCGAGCACGGTGACGCCACGCCGTACTATCCGGAAGGCGGCTGGGGCTACGTGGTGGTGCTGGCTGCCTTCACGGCCTTGATGGTACAGATGGGACTGATAGTATCTATGGGCGTCTACTTGGAGCATATCGAGCATGAATTCCAATCAGGGGCGGGACTTTGCGGCTGGATATCTAGCGGATGCTTCGCTGTTCTGGCTTTTGCATGTAAGTATAAAAACACCCCAAATACTTATCACATCTTGAAAGTATTTATTCAATTTTTCAAATGAAAAAAAAAATCTCATTATAGCTTACAGAACACGCCTGGCCTTTGATCTAACATAATTCTAGAAATATTAACACGTGTGCGAACGTTTGGCCGTCGCCTGACTCACGCGAGAAATCAGCGAGTTACTGAATCAATTTGTTTATACAAACTTATCTTCCCGAGATACTATCTCGACTCCATCTTTCCCGCGGTCATTTTAAAGTAAAATACGGAAGCTTTTTGAAGCCATAATGCTCTGTCCTCATGAAAACTCGGCATCAGCGTCTGTGTGATCAGTGTGTCGCAGATTTGTTTGGTCTAGTTCCTCATGTCAAGGTATTTGGGCGTACGACCAGGGGCCGATTCCAAAGAGCTGCTTAGCACCACAATTTTGCGCCAGCACCAAAAACCTTGGTTAAAAAACAGTTTGCCAGCCAAAACCACTTGTGAATGTTATGCTCAGCAAACAATGGCCGAATACAAATCAAAAGCAGTAAACATCACTTGAAACATTTGATGGTAATCCTGTTTGATCAAAGAAGACTTTTCATGCTTAAGCAAATTCCGTGCTTAAGCAGCTCTATGAAATTTGCCCTGGCATTTTGTTTTGTCTCACTTATACCCTCGATGGGTCTTTATACTATAAGTAGAACCGAATGTGCTCATATTGCAACAAGTTCTGAGCGTAATGCGTGAAAACACGTCCTTTTGAGTTTAAAGGTACATACTATTATTATCATTATCTATTTCTGGTAATGACACCAAGGATTCCTCAAAAGTGCCCTAGGCACTGTAGCTCGAAAGCATGAAACCTTTTATGGAAAGATGATGAGAAGAAGATACAGTTTTAGAGGTGGGAGGAAAACCCCAGAGTAATATACTGGGTAAAACCCACGGAATCAGGCAGGGACTGAAAACCCAATCCACTTGTGGACCGAGCCGGACTTGAACCCGGTCCACAGAGGTGAAAGGCGAGCAAAGAACCGCTACGCCAACCTGACTCCCCATACTTTGGTAGCGTACCGACACAAACATTTTTACAGATTTACTTAACTTAATAACTTACAGGGTATAAAGATGGTGATTAAAGAAACATGCTACCGTATTTTTATTAACATTTGCCTGCCTGAAATGCTGTATTTGTCAAGAAAAGAGTAAAACCAATGACCAAACCATTTTTGATCTTCGGAAGAGCAAAAAATAACGATGACAAGATTTTAAAATACCGTGGGCGTTTTTCATTGTTTTCTCAAAACGTGGGCACCGTATGGGACTGGGAATTTCAAAGATTACTGTTGCTGTATCTTCCTTAATATTTTTGCCCATGACTCTGCATTTCTTTGACAAACACCAAAGTATGATATTACCTTTGTGAAAAAGCGTTTTTTTTGGACTGGTTCGTTATCGTGAATTAAGCCGTGACTTTGTAACTTGGTAAAGGACCACACATTCAACCATATTATGCGATGGCCCCCATCTATGGTGGCCTCTAGATCTGTAAAGGGGCTTGACTGCCAAACTCGGTGAAAGTCTACCGCATGATAATGTTTGAATGGATTCAGAATGAAGTTTCTTGAGAGTTGACCGACTGATCTTTAGACTGATGCCAAAATGGTACTTCAAATTTAAAGGCGCGGGACGGTCCGATATGGGTGCAGTTGTTGATTTCACAAAGTTTTCAGAAATGATCTTGAATCTGAATATAATATCCCGGCTAGTCAAAGAGTGACATCACAGCTGAAATTAATCACAATTTTGGTAGCGTTGGTAACTCAAGATTAGTCTGGTGAGTTTGGTTAACTCCAACCCTGGACTCTAACCAGACCTTATCTACTATTGTTCCGAAAGTCTATACTTGCTCTGATAACCCTCGATATCAAAAAAATAAAGTTTGTCTGCCGATGACTATATTCATCGCTGTAAATTCATATCAAGGGGTTGGGTATAGCCTAGATGAACTAGTTACTGACAGCGTTATCTCCGCGTGTAAACATGTGGTTAGGTATTTTTGTTAGAAGTTACCTTGGACTTCGACATTGTCAAAAATATTGCCGTGACCCCTTTGCCTAGGCTTTGATTCTTGGTTGTTGGATCTTTTTTTTGGAGCTAGTCGGGTGCAATATTTCTCTAGGGACGATTTCACGAAGCACTAAGATTAATCTTAAGATGAGTTGTCAGTATCACCATTGTGATTGTGGCATCACTCACTTTGTTTAGCAATTAAGATTGATTTTCACACTTCGGATCAATTTAAACGCTTTTTAAAATCGGCCCCTGTGTACTTATAAGAGGTCCCGATCTTTACTACGTATGAGCATTGACTCACATATCTACGTCATCCAAAGTAATGGGCCAGCTGGCACAGAGGGATCAGGATGTGATCTAGTGTCCTTGAGCAAGGCGCTTCGCATTACCTCTCTCTGCCCAGGATTAGTTGGTTGCGGTTAACCCTTCGTGCTTCACTTCGTGCAAATCGAGTTTTATACTTCCCTCAGAGCTAAGATGGTTTAAGCATGTCACAGTTGCGCCATGCTACTGCCGTACGTGCCAAACTCTAATAATTTGACATTTCCAAGTTTGGCACGGCAATAGCGCAGCGTTTAGCGTCACTTTTCCGCAACTTCCGGTATTCGAAACGGCAGTGGCACAACACAAAACAATAGTGCTCCTGCCGTGCCTAACTTAAATCAAAATGAGTGCAGCAATAGCACGGCAGTTGCTCTAAACGCCGAACTTAGCGCCACTGCCGTTCCGAATACCGATAGCGCGGCAGACCCTGTCGAGCCAAAGAGCTTGCCGTGCCGAACTCAATTTGCCGAGCCAAATTGACGCTAAACGCCGTGATATTGCCGTGTCAGACTTGAAAATGTAAAATTATTTGAGTTCGGAACGGCAGTAGCACGCACGGGTATAGCCTAGGCCCAAGTTAGGCGTTAGCGCAACTGCTGCGTTACTGCCGTGCGATTGTTGCACTTGATTTAGTTCGGCACGGCAGTAGCTCGGCGTACTGGCCTTATGAATAGAAATCATTAGCACGCGTTTTTTTTTTATCTGTTCACGTTAGTATAATTATTTTGGAAATACATGATTGGTCACATAACAGCACTCACACTTTGTCTAATCCAGCATAACATGAAATGATAATCCTGTGAAAATCTTAGCTCAATCAGACATCTGAGTCACGAGAAAATAGCGAAAACCCGTCTCAATGTTTCCTATAAAACATGAAGAATGTTTTTGATCTTACCCTGAGATCAAAACTGTTTTCGGCCTTTGTTTTACTATAATTGCTGGATAAAACTAGTACACCATATCAGGCGGAAATATTTTAATGCTATGTTTTTACCAGCACCATCGATCTTCATATCCTGAAAGCTACACGTAAATCTGTGAACATTTCTGTTTTGGTCTCTTACCAAAGTATGATACTACCTTTAATGCTATGAGCAACGTATTTTAACCTGACGATGACCTAGCCTCTGCTGGGTTCTTCGGAACATGAGCGATTCAGACAGTAATGATGGTTGGTTACCCTTTCCCATAATCTGGAGGATTAAGTACTTTAGGCCGGCGTCTGTTAAGATGCGAGTGGTGTATGTGACATTTCCTGTGAATGTTTCAGCGGCATCGTTCGTCATTTTCTTCGGCTTCTTTCTACTAAATACATGGACTAGAAGACACTTAACGCTTTCGAGCTTTTGTATAGGTATATAGATATCATTACAAACTTAGCTGATAATCTTGGGCGCGGACAAGACGTTCAATATCGATTGTGGTTTGTGTGCGTTTATATGTCTGTGGTTTAGTTTTGACGCCCGTAGTGCGCCCTCTAACGGTATTATCTGTTATCCTTGTCAATGTTGAGCTATGCCTCAGTGAATGTGGTGCCATGATTATCATTGTTGGATCTGCATTGCTGCATGAAACATTACACGAATTTTTCTCGCTCTAGTACTATATGCATGATGTAGAATGTATGTACATCATCGCTGAATCATCATAAATGAAGTTCGTACTGGCGAAAGATTTGTCGAACAAATCCCAAGCGAATAGATTTATAAAGGCCAGGGGCCAATTTCATGGCGCTGTCAACGGGCCAAAACTTTGCTTAGCACAAAAATGTCTCGCCCAATAAAACAACCGTTAAAAATTCCATTTGATGTTAATGGTCAGTGAACAACAGCCAAAGAACAATCAACTTAGCAATACACAACACATGGAAATTTGGTTGTTAACCCCATTTTTATTAACTTGACAGAAATGTAATTCTTAGCAATTTTGGTGCTAAGCAGCGCCGTGAAATTGGCCCCAGTATGTTTGTGGTCATTATAACGAAATTGATGATACAAAAAAAAATACAAAACAACGATTTTAGACGTCAGTAACATGATCAAAATACATGTACTTTCGTTTTTGTTTCCCGAACTCTGCCACTTTTCTTTGTCTCCCGAAATTGTCATTAATCTTTGACGAGATTTTCTCAAGTATCAAATGAAAGTTTATACTTTTTTCTTTGTCGACGGCTAGCACGAAGGGAGTGGGGCTTACAGCGCCCAGCCCGGTTAGTCTAGTTATGCAATTGGCCCCACTGGTGGCACCCGGCCACCCGGGGCAAGCGCTAAAATTGCGCCCCTAATTCCAACTTCAGATGCAAACGACACAAGAAAATCAGACAATTTTAAACTGAAATGTTTTTTTTTTTTTTTTAAACTTCATCGGATTAGATTTCCAATAACTTTAACAGAACAGCTCCTTCGGGTTGCCTTTGCGTTTTTTGCGCCCCCTAAAAAGTGGCGACGCCGGGCACGTGCCCCCGTTGCCGCCACCCTAGTTACGCCACTGCTAGTTACTGGGTCCGGATTTTCGCTCTCATAATGATTCTCGTGAGGATTATACCCATGAGTAACTTTACAACCGATTCGGTCGTATTTTGTGATACACCTCTCATAAAGCCAAGATTAGTTCGTCATCATCACTGATGATCAGTGGTCATCACTCGCCGATAAATTAATTTCTGGACAGCGACCTCATTCGGCTGATTGAATACTACGGTGGCCCGTCCATAATTGTTCGCCCATCGACTCTTAAATTCGTACCATTCGAGCTAACGGCGATCGATCGCCGACGCCGATATGATTCATTCGATACTGTTAATGCTTTTTTTTATTAAATAAAAACAAGCAAACAAGAACAACGCGAACAAGTCAAAACACTTCATTTTCACCTGTATTCTGTTTCAACGGGTATCCGGATACTCGATTGAAAGTTACAAATACAAGGAATCGAATTTACACCTTCAGCTTGGTATAAAAGTAATTTGCTTTGACCAAACTACAGGCCTGTCAAAATAATATGTTATTTGTTTGTTTGTTTCGAAACAAAATTATTGAGTGCCGGGGAATTGTTCATCTTGACATCTTTTTCAATGTCTGCCTGTCAAATTTGGTGGGAAATTGTCAACGTTTTGACCCGTTGACTGACAAACTCTGACACCAACATACGCCACAAACGCCGGCAACGGAAAGTTCACGTCCGTTGTATTTGTCTTGCTGTAATTGTAAATGTGAGTAAGATCATGGAGGTAGGACATATTGGCAGTAGCTTTAGCAGTTGAGTTAATGGCACTTTTACACACTATAAGGTGCCCAGAATTCCGGAAATTAGGACGTTGTTAACAGTGCTTTCTGGTGTCATTTGGAATCATGGTGGTAAATAACACTCCAGAACTATGTTACGGCGTGCGATGTGTGACCATTTTTAGTAAGTCGGGTGTTCCAGTCTATAGCCTAGGCACCATTGTGCTTTAGTTAAAATGACTACTATGAATTTTCTGTGCATGGCGAAGTTTGGGTACCTAAGGACACATTTTATTCTCACCAGCTCTGAGCAGAGAGCTCCAGTGCTGAAACCCATTTAATCCTTATGATAATTGGTTGCTGTACCATCAGTTTTCTTGTTTGTTGTATGGCCATTTTATCATACATATAGTGCGAACGACATTCCCTGAGATTAGTCCACTTTGGTTAGCTGGTACCCTGACCCAACAAACGAAGAGTCATATGAGAGTTAATTACTGTAGGAGCTGATGGGTACCAGCTATACCACAGTGGACTAATCTCTGGGAATGCCTTCAAACCAACAATCAAACAAATTAGTGGTCTGCAGATGAGCTGTTTTGGTAGACAAAAAATACAAGGTATCTACGGAAATCTTTGGTATGGTACATGTGCTCTTGAGAGAACCAGCAGGTCTTTTAGGCTAGAATATTCGGACTAGTGTACTACAATAAAAGGATATGGGCATTTCCACGGTTTTGGGACATTTTGTAACGTAAGTTACCTCTTTTTTGGGGGCATATTTGCATGCATTTCAAGGAACCACAAATTGGTATACTTGCTGATTCCAATAAAACCTTTTTAATTGGTCTTTCAAGAATGATTAATCAAGGAATAGGTCAAAGTCACTTAAAAGTTAACTTATGTTACCGTGGAAATGCCATATGAGAAATGCACTGTGGGACACACAGTTTGCGCTAATGTTGTGTTCTGCCGGGTACACGGAATCATTTGACACATCAGCCAACGAACAGCTGAGCTGATTTATGTACACACACTTCAGTTCAACCCTTGGATACCGGGATTTTTTTTTATCTCTTGACAAATAACCTCTAATGTGCCCTTGATATATTTTTTCCGTTTATCTATCAAATAAGCCGAGCTTTGACTTCTGTGATCTTTCCGCAGCACCACTCGCCAGCCATGTGATGAGGAGGCTCGGTTGCCGACTGACGGCCATGATAGGGGGCGTTGTCATGTGCGTTGGCTTTGTCTGCGGTACATACGCACGTTCTGTGGTTGAGTTGTTTATATTTGCTGATGTCATAGCAGGTAAGATTAAGGCCACTTTTGGTATTTGTTTCCCAAGTTCTATTTTGTTGTAATGCGTAAAGTATAGATAAATAAAAGGCATGAGAAATGCATTGAATTAATCAATAGAAGTTATATATACACTGTAGCTGTAAGCAGCAATTTTCCAACAGAAAGTTGCAGTTTCCAAAAATGGATGATTATAAATGAACAGATTTTCTTAAATTTCACTGATGAATTTCTGAGGTACTATCATACTTTTGTAGGAAACCAAAACAGAAATGTTCACAGTTTTAACCTAAACTTACAGGGTATAAATATGGTGCTGGTAGAAACATACTATTTAAATTTGTCCGCCTGAAATGCTGTATTTATCAAGGAATTAGTAAAAACAACGACTGAAAATGGTTTGGATCTTTAAAAGATAAAAAATAATGGTGAAAGATACTGTGGCCGTTTTTCCACTGTTTTCACAAATAGTTGGCCACATTATGGGACTGGGAATGTCACAGATGACTTTAACTGTATCTTTTTTTTATATTTTTGCCAATTATTCCGCATTTCTTTAACAACAACCAAAGTATGATATTACCTTTAAAGTTAGATTCAAAATTTGTCATGATAACCATGATGATGGATTTAAAAAAATGTTGAGAACAAAGCTTTCCTAAAGAGATGTTGTCAAATGCTTTGGTAGTCATGGGATTGTTGACAGAATTTCACGTTTTATTCCATAGAAACAGATATCATATAATGTTGTTTGTTTTCACATTATATCTTGCTTTGTTTTCCTAGGAATTGGCGCATCTATGTCTCACATATCAGCGACTGTTGTGATTGGCCAGTACTTCAACAAGCGATACGCCCTTGCCAACGGATTTGCATACACCGGTCAAGGTGTCGGCATCTTCATTTTCCCTCCGATTCTTGAGGCATTGATTCAGCTGTATGGTTGGCGTGGCTGTTTACTGGTACAGGGCGCCCTCTCGCTGCATATATCACTGGCGGCTTCCTTGTACAGGGCTGTGCAGATACCAGCAGCGAATCGTCAAAGGAACCGTCTCAATGGCAAAGACGCATCAGATGACAGCTCCTTGAGCCAGGGCATTGCACCGTTCCGTATCCACAAGGAAAAGATGCAAAATCAGAATCAAAACAACGGCTCGGATTCGGCCTCTTGCTCGAGTGCCAGCGAGCATGCTCAGTTTTCCGACGATAGCGGGATGGATTCAACGGCCGTTTCCGCATCTGAGTTTGCATCTTTGAAATCCTCCGTTAGCACCGGGTCTGCCATAAGCATGCCACTAAGTACCCTCAGCGGGCACTGCCATGAGTTCATCTATGAGGAGAGACTGGGATTCTTAGAGCACAGCAAGTTTTTGGATAACTGCAGCATGGACTCAACGGTCGTCGGGTCCTCTATCTCATCTGGATCCACGTTGAGTCTGCCGTGTGTGGACGTGCACAGCCACACCAGCCGTCTCGCTGACGGTCGTCTGAACGTCTATGAGGATAAATTGGAAGCCCTGGAGCACGCCCAGTTCTCCGACGACAGTGGGATGAACTCCCGTGCTGCATCAACATCGCAGATTGGTTCCTCCGCATCCTCACTCCAGAATAGCTCCTCCTCCAGCTTGGTGCACGATGGCATGCATGCTCACACAACCCGCATGAACCAAAGCAAGTCCAATGGTTCCGACAGGTCTGACGAAGAAGAGCTGAGTTTCTTAGGATCCGAAGACGAGCCGAAGCACTCCGACGGAAGAAGCAGGTCTACGGCCTGCCACCTCATCAGGGACAACCCTTCCATCCACTTCGTGTTTGCCATATTTCTGTTTGAAACGTTTGGTTACAGCGGCTACTTCTCACATGTGGTCGCTCGGGCTGGAGAGATGGGCGTGATGGAAAGCCAAGCAACCATTGTCCTGTCCATCTTTGGTATTTATTCACTTCCATTTTCATCATTGCCTTTCTCCTCGATTAACTGTTCTATTGTTGTTCTCATTTGTTTGTTCCCAATCTTAACATGACAACACAATTATCAGACTACAATGATTACTGATGCATTCATTTTTGCCAGGAATATGAATCTGGTATTTGATCAAGTTTTCTTAGCACTTAAGGATCTGATATTCAACTCAAAAGGCTCTTAGTGCTAGGTCTTTACATCACATTTTGCCCCAACTTGCCAATCGACATTGATCCAGAATGTTTATGATTGACCTAGCTCCATTTCCCAAAATTTGACAAATTCACTTGTACATTATTTGTCAAAAAGTACTGGTCAACAGACCATCACTGCCCGTACAGTTGGTCAGTTCTTTGCCCATACTCGGTCAGTCTGTTCATCACCAGTGAATTCTGGCTGAAACTGTCCAAACTCATTGACCATTTAATACATAAAGGCCTTTTCCCACTAGAGTGCTCATCCCCGTGGCGAACTCACCCCGGAGCCACCCCGGGGTGAAAATTTCAACCCTGGTCCCGAGCAGGGTTGAACTCACCCCAGAGAAATTAAGGGCAAACTCGGGGGTGGCTCAGGGGTGGCTCGGAAGTGACACAGGGGTGAACATTTTAAGTGGGAAACATGGCTCATTTTCACCCTTGCATCACCCTGGGGCCACCCCTGAGATTGGTCAAGTGGGAAAATGCCTATTGTGGGCAGTTGGTTTGTTGACCAACTGTTTAAAGAGTGTGCAACTTCCTTGGAACTATAGAGGGCGCACTGCTAATTTATCATTTCACATTACCCCCATTTAAGCCGAAATGATAAATAATGGCAGCAGTATATAATCTTTCATAATCATCCTTATCCACTTTCACACTTCCTCTAAATTGAAAAATGCAAGACGAAATGGTATTTTTCCTGTTTCAAGTTCATTGCTGAGAGTTTGGGACTTTTACTGGGACAGTTTAACTTGAGCCCAGCGGTTACTTTTACTGAGCAATTAAAAGCTCAGGGAATATGACCATGGACTGGTATGACCTTTGTCTGCAGTAGTATAAAGTCCATTTTGGATGGTGCAAGTTGGTAGAATCGGCACGGGGCCAGGGAGGTTATATGCCTGGCCAGCTGGTCTTGGGTGATACCTCACAGAAGCTACAGGCTGAGCAATTGCTTGCAGGGATGGGTTGCAGGCTGTGCACCACACTAAATATTGACCCAATGACTTTAGTGTTAAATACCTCAACTTCACAGTTCAAAATATCTCATCCAGAAGTCTCTCAGTGGTTGGTGCAATAATGCAAAACATAGTTTGGACCCTGATCATCTACATGATTCTTTTCAATTTTTGATTACATAACTGATCAGATTTTTTGCTAATTGCCCCAAGAAAAAAACCACCCCTAAAATGTCCATTTTCCCAAACCAATGGTTTTTATAAAGCAACCCTCCACGTTCAAAACAATGTAGGGCCACACTTTAAGCCAAAGTTTCTCAAGTCTCCACAACAAGCTGAAGCACTGAACCCCCAGGTTGTGATAACCCGTCATAATTACACAATATATTAATCGCATGACCCCCCAAATTGCATATTTTAAAAACATTTGAGGGTACACATTGATTTTTGAGCTATTTAGTGTGGTGCACCCTGCAACCATTTTTAACGCTGATGTGCGCCCTCTATATCTTCTTCCGTTATTTTTTATTTTTAGACTCTATGGCAGGTGCAAGGACAAAACTTAATAGTCAAAGTAGTCTGGTATCTGTTTGTTGATGACTGATGTATGTTTGTGACTGTAGATCTGTAGGGTTTAGTGTTCAGAGGTTTGTTACTTTGGCCTGGGGGCATCTTCTTGTCCAGGTATCCCAAATGATGTGTGAGTGTGACATTGCTCTCTCCTATGCTTTTAGGACTGACACCGACCAAGGGGAAAACCATGGAGACGGTTTAGCCATCCCGTTCTATTGCCTTTTGCTTGGGGTCGGCCGGGTACCAGTTATGGCCATAAAGTTACTTTCCTCCTATAGTGTGGTACAGAAAATCTCCTCCAAGGAATGAACGAACTTCCCGGTGTCACGTACGGAGGGAGGGAACCCTTGGTTTCCCAGCCCGCTATGGAGAGTGTAGTTGTTTGTTAACGGTATTTAAAAGAAACCTCATCGTTTTGTTTCGTTTTCCTTCTGTCTTTTTTTGTGTTGTCTCCGTCCCTGTGATGAGTGTGTTCATAACCAATCAGTTTGCTTCTTTTTGTAGTTTCATGCATCCTTAAAAAGGTTGAGTGGCTCTTTAGCACATTTCAAATCATGATGTCCAATTTAAAAAAAAAAATCAAACCTTATGTGCCTTTCCTTTCTTTTCTTTTTTAAACAAGCTGAAACATCTTAGAATGATGGGAATGTTGTCCTAGTGCAATCAAAAACAAGGATTCCATGAGAAAGTAGTTCTTGGGAGATGGTATCAGGAAAATTATTATCCTGAATCATCATCCAATCCATAAGCTTGCAACGTATTGGTGCACCAGTTGAAAAAACGCACCAAAAATTTCATGGCATGTTTTGGAGTTTGCAGTGCTTTTTGCAAAAAAATTCAGCTAGCCTTGAAACCCCTTTCCTTGATAAAGGTAGTATAACTATAAGACATAAGGCTAATTTTAGGATGACAAACTTCATTGCTTAGCAAGTTTGCTTAATCATCACAGAATGACAGGAGTGGTCTTCTTTTCTCTACATAGGTATACAGATACTGTTCATCAAGACCTTTTGCCCGAACGAGCTACTTAGCATTCTTTGCTTCCGCAAAGCTTTTTTATTCCTCAAAAATGGCAATTGACGTGAGGATTTATACCGACTCTGTCTTTTGTTTTTGTTTTGTTAAAGCAACGTATGGGTACATGTTGTGATTTGTGCAGGTATTGGTAGTTTGGTTGGACGTGCGACCAATGGATGGATCGTGGACCGGGGCTATTTGACGGCTAAGATTCTCAACGTACTGGCCTTGGTTATTGCTGGTGGGGCTTCGGCTATGACATCCATGGTGGGTAGCCAGCCAGGGCTACTGGCTGGCTCCTTCTTCTCGGGTGTCGGAAGTGGCTGGTACATGCCTCTCCAGCAGGTGCTTCTAAGGGACATCGTTGGGCAGTCCAAGCTTCATCTAGCCTATGGTTATGGACTTATCTTCGAGGGAGCTGGTTCATTGTCTGGCGGCTTTTTCATAGGTAAATCCATTGATTTCATATTGTTTCCTCAGTTTCATATTTTCAATTTTGTCCAATATTAGCTCTCAGACCCAGATTCAATAATGGGTCACTCTCCTGAGGACGACCAGAGCACACTGTTTGGAACGTCAAGATAATACCAACGGTTCTTATCACAACCACACACTCTCATAGAAGAGATTACATGGTGTCACCGCAAACCTATACCTTTCTTTTAAATAATGATGTTTCTTTGCCCTCGATGACAGGTTATCTTCGGGACATATCCGGGAGCTATGATATTTCCTTCTACTTCCTTGGAATGGTGTTCATCCTAGGAGCATCGGTCTTTGCCCTGGACCACATCTGTGAGAGGCGTGGTTTGTGCCTGAGCAAGAGGCGTGCAGACAGGCTGATGGGCTCAGTGACTGCCAAGGAACGGGTCATTGTGATCGGGGAGTACAGCAACGACGATGCCACTCCCGTATGAAATGGATTCAGGATGGATTCTACTGATGGTGAGACTGTACGTAGCCCTGGAGCTGCATACCATCTCCCATTGAGATGCAGAGGTCATCAATACACATACATGCCCTGACTAACACTGGGCTGTGAATTGCCCAGCACTGAGTCAAACAGTTATTACAGACTAATTGCAATTTGCCAGCAGCGTGTAAAATGTGTATTTGACTGCAACAAGAAAAACACCACCAACTATTGGGACTGTATCAAGGGATGGAGGTCCAATCCCCAGGCACATTCCGGCGCTGAATTCACTCTGCATTCCAGCAACAGACAGTTTCCATTGTGTATATACGATATATGACCATGGCCGTGAATCCGGACTCAATTAAGCGGCACTACATGGTCACCACAGAATTCAGCGCTTAAGATAATGGTGATGAACGGTTAAAGGTATGGATTACTGGAAGTAACGTTTTAGCTGTGATTTAAAAAAAACAACCGGGATGTTCTGAAAATTCACCCTTCTCTGTTTTATTTGAGACTTTTGTGCATCTCTTCGCAGTGCTAAACATTCTGCGTTTTCTGCATCATGATGCTGTATTATTATTAAATGTTATATTCTCATAAAGAAAAACTCTTCTAAAATCAGGTCAGAAATGGGGACTTGTATTCTATACTAAAAAAAATTTAAATAATATTTTATGCTAACAGTTTTGAAATGGGAGTTTCAAACAACTATGCAAATTTATGTGTTTGCTTTGTAAACAGTAATGTTTTGTGGGTTTTTTTTTAAGAATCAGTATTTTGACTAACTCTCTATGTAGGCCTATTTCTAATTTATGACACTGAAACATGATAAAAATGTAGAATGAAGTTTTTGATCGCTGATGTTTTGAGGCAAGACTAGCATATTTGATCTAATGGCAACAATCTATATAATTCAATGCAATAATTTGTCAGCATATTCAATGCAAAGAATACAGTCTTCCACGATATAGTACACCGTGTGTGATCTTCAGTGTGTGTGTGACAAAATGACATCATGAATCTAGTGCAAATAAAGATACATGTACTTCATTAACATTTATGTGAACCTGAAAAGTTGTGTGACCAAAGGCCATAAAAAAGATAATGCCAGTTATTAAAGAAAATTATTATATCATCTTTGCACTCGGTGAGTGCACAGTATATAAAATGATAATAAAAGGGAGCATTTATTCTGTGTATAGCTATTTGGCATTATGGTGCACATTGTGTTGGTCATTGGTAGTTTTAATACTTTATATGCTGTTTTCATTATTGGTTTATTTTGTACAGTTCTCTATCTGCATGTTGTTAAGCATAGTGTGTTTAATACTATGGCCCTATGGGCTGATAGTCCAGCAGTGTATCCCGGGCAATGGACCCTTCCGGCCTGTCAATCAAACTACATTGACCAATTAGAGTCGTCGTCGTCCATAACCTTAGTTTAATTCAGTCACATGTTGTATGTAAAATATGTGATGTTGCTAAGGTGGGCGGGGCTTAAGAGCTAAGCTGGAACGGTCCATTGCCTGTTTCTGGGTGAAAACAAAAATCATTTGTTATGAGCAAAGAAATTTAGAAATGTTACATATCTAAAGTTAGAAGATTTCTCTTGTCAGGAATTTTTAAATATAAATACATATTATTCTGATTGGCTGATTAAAACGCTGTGCCAAGTTTAGCTTTTTATTATTAATTTAACATTCCTTTTTATTATTATTTTGTAATTTACTGCCATTTATTGCTGCCTGATATTTTTGGTTATGGTGAAAAACCAGAATTTAGACTGATTTTTATAGTTCCAGCTCAATACAGCACCTTCACTCCGCACAATGATAATGAACAGACAAAAATAATTCTTCTTTATCATATGGAATAGGATGGTAGTTTTTGTGCGACAGTTTGGACCAAATCTGTTCTGTAAAGAAAAACCTTGATTATAAAAATATAATGGGCTTTTTTTATACCCATGCTGGTCCACTCATGCTGCATGGTATTCTGTATGCTTTAAGGCAACTGCAAGTCTACAACAAAAATTGTATTAAAGTTATAATACATGATTGGTAAAGGTTACAGAACAGCACTCACACTTTGTCTGATCCATCACGTACATGAAATTATAAACCTGTAAAAAATTGAGCTCAATCATATATCTGAGTCACGAGAAAATAGGAAAACCCGACTCAATTTGTCTTAAAACTTAAAGAATGGTTTTGATCTTACCTCGAGATCAAAATTGTTTTTCGGTCTTTGTTTTACTAATTTCTGGATTAATACACCATTTCAGGTGGAAATTTTATTTTAACGGTATGTTTCTACCAGCACCATCTTCATACCCTTAAAGTTATACATATATCTGTCAACATTAATGTTTTAGTGTTTGGGTAAAAAAATACCAATCCTGTAGTGTAAGGTGGCCATATTTTGTTGAGATGATCCGGGGACAGTGATCCGTGTCCTGGGGAGGGGTATAATTTTGAAAAAAAAAATTGAATCCAGGTGGTTCCTACATGCAAAATGGTGGCATCTATGGACATCTTGTCCAGTTGGCATGAGTGGGTTACATACTTAAATGTCTTAGGTTGTTGTCTTTGCATACTTCTCTGAAGAATGGGTCTTCTTCAGCACAGCATTTGTGTTCATTTTTCAGGGGCATTTCCTCGAATCGGGGACATTTTCGGGGACAATTTTTCATCGGGGACGGTACTGCCAAATCGGGGACTGTCCCCGGAAATCGGGGACGTCTGGTCACCTTACTGTAGTGTACCTTTGTAACTTATACCGACCAAATGGATTTAGATATGTACAATTACTGTGTGTTGGGGGTGTATCTAGGGCATATTCTAAGGGGCGGGGCTTGGGATGAAGAATTATTTTTTGGTGGTACAAAAATTACAATGAAAAGAAGACATACAATGAGGAAAAATGGAAACACTGGGAATACTTCTTAGCGTTTGTATCTGAATCCGTGTATGTAAAAAAGTTTATTTTTTCCCAATTCTTCCACTTTTCTGTTCTTTTCTTTTTCAAAAAGGGGAGGGAATACTGCCCCCTATCAATTACCTTCCCCCAACCTAACACCAGTAATGTTTGTATAATAAAAGCATATTGTGATGTATTTCTGTTAAGCTGATCTTGAATATTGTGCATTTCCAAATGATATTATAGAGATAAATAGTATGTATAATTTTATAGATTTCATTATAAATAATTATTAAGAAAGAGAAAAATATGAAGCTGTATTCTAGAAAGTAGATTTATCTATGCAATTTATGGAGAAAATTAGTAAATTGTTCTTATATATGAAGAGAGCCTGTTTTGATAATAAAATGCACAAAAATGTACATTTTTTTTCTTTTTCTTGTTAATTTGGTTATTTCTTCATTGAAAAGAAGAGTTGTGTAGTAATGTATGATCTGCCTGCCTTGGTTGGCGCCTTATTATTGGGGAAAGGACATACAGAAAAACGGGAAAATTCAAATACATTTATCATACTTTAGTTGTTGTCAAAGAAATGCAGATTCATATCATGGCCAAAAATATCAAGGAAGATACAGTAACCGTCATATGTATGAAATTTTCAGTCCCATACGGTGCCCATTTTTTGAGAAAACAGTGAAAAACACACACAGTATTTAAACAATCTTTTCACCGTTATTTTTTTTATCTTCCGAAGATCAAAATTGTTTTTGGTCATTGGTTTAACTCTTTTCTGGATAAATACAGCATTTCAGGCAGAACAATTTGAACGGTTTTGTTTCTACCATCACCATCTTTATACCTTGTAAGTTAAATGTAAATTTGTGAAGATTTCTGTTTCGGTATGCTACCAAAGTATGATAGTATCTTATGATATGGCTACCTTTCGAGATCCACAACAAAATATTCATCTACCATACTCCTTCATCAAACCGTGCCCGTGAACTTTTGACAAATGAAAAAAAAAGTATCTTTAAATTGAGGTTTTGTTTGATTTTTTGTTTATTAACATTTTATTTTCGTGTTAATTGTTGTTTTTTCGTCTTCTATTTTATTTGAGTTTCTTTGTTTTTGACTTTTACTTATTATCTGAGTATTTTCCAACGTTTTGTTAAAATAATCTCGAAAACTCGTGTGCGCGGATGGTCACTTTTAGCTTCCGTAGTATTTAGTTGAAGGCAAAAGAAAATAGTATGTCACCCTACGTGACTGCATGTAATATCTGATGGGTCAGTATACTGGGCACGCTTGTCCCCGCGAATCACAAAATAATTTTGTGGCCTAACGTTAGAGATGAAAATTAATTAAGAGGAGCAGTCCTTTTGATCTTAACCTGCCACGTCGTTTACTGTGGCAATTAGCTTTCCAGAGGTAGTACATGTATTTGGAGGTAAGTAAAGATAATTGAAAGCCTTGAACTTTGGACGATTGTGGAAGAATTCCGCACTGACGGCCATGACTTGTGCACAAACCTATGGGACCGGCAGAGGGCGTTATGAGAAAAATGGCTACCGCTGCATTCAAAGTGTATCATTGTACTTTTGTAGGTCAAAAAACACTGGAAATCTCGGAAAGAATTCCACTGACGGCCATCACTTGTGCACAAACCTATGGGACCAACAGAGGGCGTTTTGTTAAAAATGGCTACCGCTGCATTCGAAGTGTATAAATGTAGGTCAAAAAAAACTGAAAATCTCACTTTTTAGATAAGCTACACCAGTTTTCACTCCTGAGATTGAAGTTCATTATGACTTGCATCAAATAAGTTAACTCTTGGAGGAAATAACCCTGTTTCCGTCATGGCCGTCAGTGGAATTCTTTCCGAAATGTCACTTTTCAGATATATGCTAGTGCAGTGCTGTGTCCGAGTCCGGTCAGTCCGAGACCGAGTCCGAGTCCGTTACATTCGAGACGGAGACCGAGTCCGAGACCAAGACGGGCAAAATCGGTCTCGAGTCTGGTCTCGAGACCAAGACCGGACTCGAGTCTCACAGCACTGTGCTAGTGTACACACCTGAGATTGAAGTTCATCGTGACTTGCATCCAAGTTATCTCTTGAAGGAAATAACCCTTTTTCCGTAATGGCCGCCAGTGGAATTCTTTCCAAAACGACTTAGGCCTAGGCCTAATTATAGATTCTGTTGTTCCTAAATGATATTTTTGACTTTCAGCAAATGTTCCTGAGTCCTTAAAACCCTAGCTGCAGTAACTGTAGCCCAATATTACTCCTGACGTTGGTGTCGTATATAGGGCTACAGGAACTTGTACTTAAAAATCATGAGTCCAAAATTCCCCACCCCTAAAATGACTGTTAATCGGCGATCTGTGGCATAATGACTCACCCTGGTGTTCCTGATGTCGTGAAGAAGCATTCAGAAGATATAAAATTGAATTATCATTTCGGATGTCAACAAAACGAGCAATTTTCAGCCCATATTTCAGTACATACAAAAAAGTCACGGATTCTGTGACTTTTCCTTGGGGCTTTGCGAAATAATAATAAAGAAATGCATAAGACGAATGAACGGAATGATCTATACCTGTCCAGTCTACATTCGATTTACGTACAACGGAGTGAACGGGACCAGTCTACTCTGTACATGCGCGCAATGCCGCTGGGAAACTATTGTGCGACAACTGTTGCCTGAGAGTCTTACTTCCATGGTTTAGCAATGCATTAATTAATACCCGTTTGCCTCTTTTCATGCAACAGTCGTCTGACCATCTGACTGTTGACCAACCCGGCCACTCATCTGACCAGTCATCTAGCTGACCATCTGACTGTTGACAACCCAGCCACTCATCTAGCTAGTCATCTAGCTGACCATCTGACTCCCCACCAACCCAGCCACACATCTAGCCAGTCATCTTGCTGACCATCTGACTGTTGACCAACCCGGCCACTCATCTGGGGAGTCATCTAGCTGACCATCTGACTGTTGACTGACCTAGCCACTCATCTAGCTGACCATCTGACTGTTGACCGACCCAGCCACTCAGCTAGCCAGTCATCTAGCTGACCATCTGACTGTTGACCAACCCAGCCACTCATCTAGCCAGTCATCTAGCTGACCATCTGACTGTTGACCAACCCAGCCACTCCCCTAGCCAGTCATCTAGCTGACCATCTGACTGACCACCAACCCAGCCACTCATCTAGTCAGTCATCTAGCTGACCATCTCCCCATCAGCCAGTCGTCTAGCTGACCATCTGACTGTTGACCAACCCATGCCACTCATCTAGTCAGTCATCTAGCTGACCATCTCCCCGTTGACCAACCCATGTCACTCATCTGGGGAGTCATCTAGCTGACCATCTCCCCGTTGACCAACCCATGTCACTCATCTAGCCAGTCATCTTGCTGACCATCTCCCCGTTGACCAACCCATGTCACTCATCTGGGGAGTCATCTAGCTGACCATCTGACTGTTGACCAACCCAGCCAGTCATCTAGCCAGTCATCTAGCTGACCATCTGACTGTTGACCAACCCAGCCACTCATCTAGCTAGTCATCTAGCTGACCATCTGACTGTTGACCAACCCAGCCACTCATCTAGCTAGTCATCTAGCTGACCATCTGACTGTTGACCAACCCAGCCACTCATCTAGCCAGTCATCTAGCTGACCATCTGACTGTTGACCAACCCAGCTAGTCATCTAGCCAGTCATCTAGCTGACAATCTGACTACCCAGGGGTAGATGAGTGGCTGGGTTGGTGGGGAGTCAGATGGTCAGCTAGATGAGTGGCTGGGTTGGTGGGGAGTCAGATGGTCAGCAAGATGACTGGCTAGATGAGTGGCTGGATTGGTCAACAGTCATCTAGCTGACCATCCGACTCCCCACCAACCCAGCCACTCATCTAGCCAGTCACCTAGCTGACCATCTGACTGTTGACACACAACTCAAACCTCTGCCCATTATTGTTCAAACATGATATTAGCTTGTTGACATGAACATGTCAAATGGAAATTCAATATAAGCTGTTAACGTGACTTTGGTCCTAGAAATTTTCTTCTTATGGACGCGGAGCTACTGTTGCTAAAGTGCACATACAGTCAAGGAACTTAACTACCACCCCACCCCCCCGAGTCAAAGGCTTAAAGGTTTACTGGGATCAAATTTGGTAAAGGGGTGAAAGTGCTTAAAAATTATTGTTTAATACAATGAAGGCTTGCACCACAGTATACTTCGTGGTGTTCTGCATGTGACGTAAGCAAGGTTTTTTGCACAGAAAAGTGGGGTGCAATGGGTTTGAAATACCTCCTTTTTCTATATAGGGTGTCCCCAAAAAAGCGCAACACTTTGCGTCGGAACTATTATATAAAAAATTTTCACTTCAAGATTCAGATATGTGATACAGCCATATATTGAATATTTTTTGTCGAGATTTTCCTCCAATTATAGGGCATAAAACATGAAAACATTCATCAGATCTTGGCATGTCAATTGTACATGAATATTGTGATTTTTTTTTTCTCCAATAAAGAAATAATATCGGAATGAATTCATTTGTAACTGTGTTCTTATTTCAGTGCCTTGTTTCTTTGGAAAGAACAATATAATTGTCTGTTCTTTGTTTGGAGTCGTCAAATATTAAGTGATACTAACTCAAGTTTTGGATTCTTGCGTTTAACCAAGCTTTTGGACTATTTTGGTCTAAGTTCATCTGGGTTTTAATTGGACTCATCGTTTTCGTCATCGGCAGTCTTTGGTCTCATGTCCGGATGCTCTGCCAACACTAGGAGACAGAAAACAAGAGAACAGCCGATCAACACTACTCCATACTGGGGGAACTACTAGGGGGAACTACCAGGGGACACTATTCCACACTGGGGGAACTACTAGTAGTGCCCTCCATACTGGGGGCACTACTCCATACTGGGGGAACTACTAGGGGGCACTACTTCATACTGGGGGAACTACTAGGGGGGCACTACTTCATACTGGGGGAACTACTAGGGGGCACTACTCCATACTGGGGGAACTACTAGGGGGCACTACTTCATACTGGGGGAACTACTAGGGGGCACTTCTTCATACTGGGGGAACTACTAGGGGGCACTACTCCATACTGGGGGAACTACTGGGGGAACAACTAGGGGGCACTACTCCACACTGGGGGAACTACTAGGGGAACTACTCCGTACTGGGGGAACTACTAGGGGGCACTACTCCATACTGGGGGAACTACTAGGGGGCACTACTCCATACTGGGGGCACTACTCCATACTGGGGGAACTACTAGGGGGCACTACTCCACACTGGGGGAACTACCGGGGGCACTACTCCGTACTGGGGGAACTACTAGGGGGCACTACTCCATACTGGGGGAACTACTAGGGGGCACTACTCCATACTGGGGGCACTATTCCATACTGGGGGAACTACCGGGGGCACTACTTCATACTGGGGGAACTACCATACTGGGGGAACAGATGAGTCCGAACAGTTAGGGCAGAATTTTACAAGAATTTTTAACAAGGGACGATCATTCTGATATTCAATTTAAATTAATGCATATTTATTTCAACACTCAACATCAACGATCTATAAATTACAAAATTTGCATTTTTTTGTTTTATTTCAATTGAAAAATGAATACATCTTTCACGTATTATACATGAGGAGGTAAAACTGAATGTTTATGTTTCTAAATATCAACTGTGTGATGCATTGTCCAGGGATGGGAGACTTAAGATTTTAATCTGATTTCAGATTTTTTATTTTTGTTCAGATTTTAAATCTCTCCGGTTTGTATTTATTCCATGACAAATCAAATTATGAGCAGCCTGCAGCTGCTCTGTCACCTTTACCATTGTTTTTGAGGTTTTGTTTGCAAGATTGTTTGTTATTTGCTAACTATTCTTAAAATTACAAAATGCACAAAACCTGTACAGCAGTATGACTAAAAACATAGAGGTTCTCCTATATAACTCAGTGTAAAAACACTTTCACTGTAAATATTTAAAAAAAAACATTAAATAAAAAAAAATAAAAAAAACAGCCATAGAATATTAAAGATACTATCATACTTGTAATAGCAAAACAGAAATCTTCACAGATTTACCTATAACTTACAAGATGGTGATGGTAGAAACATACCGTTATTTTTTTTCTGCCAGGAAATGCTGTATTTAGCCAGAAAAAACATTAAAAAGAAAGACCAAAACAAAAACCAGTTTTGATCTCAGCTTAGGGAGATCAAAACTTCTGTAAATATATTTGAAAATACCGATCAAGAGAGTTTTTCACTGTTTTCTCAAAAAGTCATCTCACAGATGATTGTTACTGTATCTTTCTTGATATTTTTGCCCATGAATCTGTATTTCTATTATGATATATTACCTTTAACTATAGAACAATTTTAAATATCAAATATGAATAATTGATATATACATGTATATAAATATATTTTATAAATTTACACTCTCATTGCAATCTTCACAAGAATGACGCCATGTTTTTTTTGTGAATAAAATTAATAAAACTTGGGAGAGCCAGATGTAATTGGTATCGCTGGTTTGTTTTTTGTACCGATCCAACAGCACGACATATCGTCCGCCATAACTGCGGTGTTCTGTCCGCCTTTTCTGCCAACTGAGTGGCAACAAAAGAATTTACGCTCCGCCGCACTCTATACTGCAGGGTGTATGTCCCCTGATACACCACAGGGCCAATTACATGAATCGCAAGTTGGATTCGTGTATTACACACAAAAGGCAGGCGGGACACCGCAGTAATGGCGGATGGTATTTCGTGTCATTGGATCGTTGTATACATGTATACACACATGTATCAGCATGGTGCTCCGAGCCACTACAGACTTAGGTCTTGGGTTTTTCAAACTTTGTAATTTTACATCACACATAACATTTTAACAAAGCATGTATTGTACAACTATAAATGACTGTTTCAATTTGGATCCTGCAAATATTGGTCCAACTGGAAATACAGCAACCGTCCAAATGATCACCCATATCCCAAACAATCTATACATGTAATTGACAATCTCTTCACTGTTTTAAACAAGATTCTAATTCATCAAATAACCACAAGGGAAACTGACTGAATTATAAGTCACTGAAAGGTGAACAAAGAAAAATATACTGGAGTGGGATTCAAACCGGCGACCTCCTGAACACCGCATAGATGCTCTACCAAATGAGCTATAATTTACTATTTGGGACACCACCAACGTAGGGCTGGATAGCTCAGTTGGTAGAGTGCCTGTATGGTGTTTAGAAGGTTGCTGGTTCGAATCCTGCTCCAGTCAATTTTTCTTTGTTCACATTTCAATACATAAGATTCTTTTTGACAGTCACACTGAAATAAGAATTGGTTATAAAGGGCATGTACAACATTGGTAACAAACCAAAACAGAAATGTTCAAAGATTTACGTATAACTTTCGGGGTATGAAGATGGTGCTGGTAGAAACATATTGTTAAAGTGTTTCCGCCTGAAATGGTGTATTTATCCAGAAAGGGTAAAACAAAACACCAAAACAAATTTTGATCTTGGCAAGATCAAAAATCCTTCTTGATGTTTTATAATAAAAAAAAACTGAGTCAGGTTTTTTGCTATTTTCTCGGGACTCAAATGTCCAATTAAATTTTCACAGGCTTATTATTTTATGTACATGCTGAATTAGACAAATTGTGAGTGCTGTTCTGTGACCTTTACCAATGTTGTACACACCCTTTAAACACTGCAATTATCTACCACCATTTAAGACCATAAAGATTTTAAAGATTTAAAGTACTAATTCTCTTCTCTCTTTTTTTCATGTCTTAATTTTATATTACTTTTCTTATTTTCCTTCTACAAAAGCTGTAAATATGAACTTTGTCAAAGAATCAATCTGCACGAACACAAATTAGGGAACTTGAGAAAACAATCTTGAAATGAGGAACCCCTAATGAGAAAATGAATTCCATATTTGCTGAAAAAAAAAATGTTATGTCAAGCTTGTGCAACTTTAAATTGACTTGCAGTGTCTGCATTATTGGACCTACCATCTAATATTTAAAGTTACCTGGGGTCGATTTCAGCAAACTCATCGTAACTTACTATGAATCATATATAAGAAATGATCTTCTGAATTTTGTTTTGTTGAATCACAATGCAGTTTTTGTCCCTAATCGTCTTATATTTCCTCTTCAATTTTCTTGTATTCTTGATCCTGAAATATTTTAGGGTAGCAAAATTCCCAACAGTTCTATCATATCTTGCCCAATTTCTCAATATTGAAATTGCTCTACGGGTTTGTCAATCTTACCGGTCACATCAGCTGAGAATGTTTCTGTGAGGTTGATAGCAAGTAGAGCCACGAACATGTGCTATCATTTCACGTGACCGATGTCATCCATAAGGGTAGCATCCATGTTGATAGTTAGGTCCTGATCCAAATGGACCTCACGGAGTCGGTTGTCCTGCAAATCACAAGTGAATCATGTTTATTTCAAATACCATATCCATTCATATCCATTGCGTTCGAGTAGCTTTCCTCGGTCAATATGGGCTAACCATCTTGAATTCGTGTGAGATGTTTCCCACCACTGACTCATGAGAATGACGTCAGACCTAATCGAATGATAGAGGGGCTGACTCGGAGTGACCTAGGTGACCTACTCGAACGCACCTTATGTCTCTCTGGACATATCCCACATGCAATCAAAATGGAAGTTCCTAGTCTTGAAAATACTATGCATTGTGGCATGCCGCACAGCAGGTTTCAGTAAAATATTTGAATCGTGATTAGTGTTGTTTGTGGATGTGCTGATTCATCAGAGGCATAGCAGAACTTCTATTCAAATTATCATCAAAACTTGCATTCAATTAAGTTACTCAGTAAAACATTGATCTTCTTGTCAATTTGTCAAAGTTCATTCCTTTCTGTCTCTCACATGTTTACCGTAATAAAGTAATAGGACTGGCGGTAACAAAACTATGTGACATATATATTTCATTTGTGAGCATGGGGTGGCTCTGAAGAGCGCAAGTTAACTCGACGTTTCGGTCAGTAACTCAGTATACTCTGCCCACCTTCAGGAGTCATTCTTCAGGGGCATTCTCCTGAAGATGGCCAGAGTATACTGACCGAAACGTCAAGTTTTAACCGGCTCTTTCAGAGCCAACGCATACTCACAAATGAGATATTTATATGTCACATGCTGTTCTTATCGCAAACATTCCTATTACTTTATGTACTTCCGCCATGCATAGTCGTTTGCATATGTTTGGTAGAAAACAAAAATCTGCACTCTTTACAAAAATGTTAGAAATCCACTAAAACCTGAGATTTCACGTCCCTTAAAGGTAGTATCATACTTTGGTAAGACACCAAAACAGAAATGTTCACAGTTTTATGTATAACTTACAGGGTATGAAGATGATGGTGGAAGAAATGTACCGTTAAAATGTTTCCACCTGAAATGGTGCATTTATCCAGAAATTAGTCAAACAACGACCAAAAATCTTTTTGATCTTTAAAAAAAGATCAAAAATAAAAGAAAAAAGACCTAAGTAATACTGTGGCCGTTTTTCACTGTTTTCTCAAAAAGTGGGCACCGTATGGGACTGAAATTTTCACAGATGACTATTATTGTATCGTCCTTGATATTTATGCCCATGAATCTGTATTTCTTTGACAAAAACCAATGTATGATACTACCTTTAAACCTACATCTGTAGAAACCTGAGACAATTCAAGAGATTAGAATAGAGTCAACAATATGTTACCTTTGAAAAGCGTTGCGGCCTATATGTTTGTGCTTGTACAGGCACTGGACTGCTACATGTGATTGTGAAATCTATTTCACGGAATCAATAAGCAAGACTTTTGGCGCTTAGGGGTTTGCGAAGAATTTCGAAGCTATAACCTTAATTTTTTCTGCTAACGCGCAGTCATATATGCATCCTGCAGAAAGTACTTGCTTATAGCGTTGCGTGAAAGGAACTCTCTTGTGAAAATACGCTACGACCGTAAAAAAAAAAATTCTGCTATCGTAAGCAAAGAGGTTTTGCTTACAGCAACGGATTGCATGCAATTGGGCCCTGATGATCGTTCTTTCCACTCTTTAATTACCGGTAGTGATACCAGGTTACAATACGGTAGATATACTGATATATTGGTATTCTTACCAAGTTGAGAGGATGTTCCACGTCCATCCATAGTCATTAGTACAAGACATGACAAATGATTGTATGTAATCTCCTGCTCCAAAATCGGCTTCCACTTTGATCCTGATGCTTGTAATTGATCCTCCATACATGTAGAAATGCTCACATTCATAAACAAGTGGTGAGAAGTCTTGTGCCAAGGTACCATCAAGGTCACACATGCCTTCAACCAACACAACTGAACATCAAAGAAATAAGAGAATGAATACCATAAGTAACAGGATATGTATGTCAAAGTTGATGCAGGACAACATTTCTCAATATTCATTTTAATAAATTTACTACGGCATACTCTGAACTTGACACTTGTAGTGCCCAATATATCCATCACAGGGCAAATATATGGGAGACGTTTGGAGAGTCGGTCTTGATTCAACGCGCGCATGCTCACAATTGCGCAAGCATGGTTTGCGCGTACGCTGTTGATCAAGACCGACTCTCCAAAAGTCTCCCATTCCCATGCACAGCCATCATTCAATAAGTAATAGAATAAATGCTATAAATAAAAGGCGGTATCAATACTGTTCTTGTAAGGGCGCCCCTTTTTATTACTGTGGTTCTCATTTCCGACCGACCCATATTTAGGGCTCCGACTGAAGAAAAAAAACACCCTTTTTTTGCCGCCAACCCTATCCAGAATGAATATAAATTCAAGAAAAAAAAGAAGAAAATTCCAGAATTTCTGGATACAAATTTTGCCAATAGGCCTACATTTTTATACTTTCTATCACAGAAATAATAAAAAATATTCAAACAAGATTATTGTTAATACAATTAACATTTCTTATCATTTTCTTGAGGTTTTTGTGTATTCAAGCAAATTTTTTCACCAACTTTTTTTTTCTTCGACTGACCGACCCTCCCTCAAGGTGAAAAAGAAATGAGAACCACAGTAATAAAAAGGGGCGCCCTAATGGCCAACATGTTCCTCTCCAATAAATTGTATGCACTAGGTACGGTAAGTATTATCAGAAATGTGAGTGGCCACACAAAACAAATTCTGAAAACACCAAGGAAAAAGCCGAAATTTAAAAGTTCCTATACTTTTGTCCAGAGTTGAAATTCTGAGTTAAAATTGGAAATCGGAATTCAGATTTAAATCTGAAGTCCCACATCCCTGTACTATCATTTTTACTATCGAGTAAAAATGATTGGAAACAGACTGGAATTGAGACTAGTCACTCATGGGTGTGGGTTGCACCTAAGTAAATAAACTCCCATAGACAACAGTGGTAAATCCTCCAACTTCAAAAGTCATTTAAAAATAAACAGAACTCTCACAGCTGTTCAAGATGCACAGAAAAATGATGATGAACATGTCACCTTTCATTTTCTTTTCATTTTATGGTAGGGTGACCATTGAATTTTTGAGATATACTCATTCTCAGCTGACCACCCCTAAAACAAGGTATGGATCACTCCAGTCAAAGAAGCCATTTAAAAAAAAAACATCCCTCTGCAAAGCGGCTGAAATAGACCCACTTTCTCACCCAATTGCATCAAAAATGGTCACAAATGGAAGCCCACAGTCAAGGCAGGAGGTCCAGTGCCATATTTCTTCAATCCTAATTCATTTTCATAGCTCTCACAACTCTCTTATTCTCTTATTTAAAATATATTTAGTGCTTAACTTTTATTCATGAGCTCGGCAGACGGATTTTGGCACTATTTACTTGGGTGCACCTTGTGGACACAATTTCTTGAGTCAAGTCTAGCCTATAAACGAAATGTCAGTGAGTGACCGAAGTTATTGAAACAGGACAGTATACTAGGCATGATTATACATTAAGCTATGGGAGAATGTTCAAATAACAGATGTAATAGCGCTCCGCACTTGTGCTAAAAATAGCGCCGGATCTCAGACAAACATTAATTGCAACCATGCAAACGTGTGGGTGTGCTTGTTTGCGCGTGCATGCATGGTGTACACTACGTGTGTGAGTCAAAGTTTGTCCGACATTTTGTGACGTCATTAGTGCGGAGCGCTATTGGTGATACAATGCAGTTCTTACCTTTATTATCCCAAGTCCAGGCAGTATTACTTGGGTTCTTGCAGTTGGCTACATCAGCAAACAAGTCAGGATTAGGAATGGTCAGCCAGCTACATCCAGTACTATCATCCAGAAGCCATAGTTTGTTGGAACGATGGAGAGGATATAAATCACTCACTGCAAACCCGGTGATTTGGTTGTTTGGCGGTGGGCAGCTGATCTGACCACCGGTCCAATCATCAGACTTCATACTGTAGCAGCCGTAAGTACCACCGCTCTTAGGAAATATACGAAACAACCTGTAGGAGAATATAAGAATGAGTTTGATTGTTTAATTTCTATGCTCATCACTCATTGGGAGACTTGAATTTCTGGTAATCACTGAGAGAGGGCGCTTAATTGCGGTCAGGTAAACAGCTGGGTAGGTAAATGTGTGTACGTACACGTGTATGCTCACGACATTGCAAAAGCCGGAATTTAAGCTCTGGGGCGAGTTGGCCAGGGGGCGAGTTGACTTGTAATCAAGCAGGGCCGTGAAATTGGCCCCTGGCCTACCCGTCCCTTATAATCAGGAACTCATAAGCCATTGTATTTGTGGGTAGTTGACTTTATTACTGTAAACCATTTGATAAATTACTCTAGTTCCAAGTCATCTAGGACATAGAATCAGTCACAACCTCCATTCTGCACTGCAAATCCTCTCTCTGATAAATGTCTATCTTGTTCTGACATCTTCATTTTCAATAATGTTTTCGAGGTTATTTCTGTCACGGAATAATCTCTATTGATGTTACGTTCTGTAAGTGTTCTTCTTACAAATCAAGCACCATTTTACAACCCTTTTAAAATTTTATCTTAAATGCAACTTCAACTTTCGTAATAAATGTTGTGAAAAATGAAAATAGAGTTGGGCCACGATGTAAAGTTTTATGAAAATTGGCTGAAGGTAGACAGGACATGGCTGTAACAACAAGTGACCATGGGTGACTGACAACATCGGGCATAGCTCAGTTGGTAGAGCACTGGTAACCCAGAGGCTACAGGTTCGAATCTAGCTTCAGCCAAGTTTCATTCTTCTTTCCCTTTTTAATCAGAAAAGTTTCCCTAGCAGCATATATGAATATTTGATAATGAGAATTAAGTCCACAAAACTTACTTCATCCAGCCCCCCTGGTTATATTCGTTGTCACAATCTGAAGATGAAAGAAGAATAATGATCCATGTTAGCATGCAATTCAATCATGTTGAATCATTGTTCTCAATACTTTGCCAAGTATACCTGTGGATACCAGTGTTGTATGACTCGAGGCCGGCCTCGGCCCCGAGGCCGGTCTCAAGGCCGGAAATTTGCTGCCTCTGCCTCGTTGAGTCCATGGCTCGGCCTTGGCCTCGAAGAATTTTGAATGATGACTCGGCTCAAGCCGGGAAATTTTTTTTTTTTAACTTAAACGTGTTTCCCAACATTTTACTAGGGGGACAATTTTACACTTACAGAAAGAAAGTTTAAACATCACGCAAGTAGCGCTCACCTACATCGTAACATTATTGTGTAGCGTGGTTATAAACTGCATTGGGAAGTTCAGGTACCACATTTAGACTCGCAAAGAGTCTCTCACAGAGTGAAATTATATGCTCGTGTGTGACTCGGCCTTGGCTTTGGCCTCAGAGACCCATGACTCGGACTCGGCCTTGGAGGTTGTGGACTCGGATACAAGACTGGTGGATACAATACACCGATCCAGTAGGCCACGCCCACCATAGCAATGGCCAAGCAACAACACACACGCTCGCGCGTAATGTATCACGATCGCCCACACGCGTTGCACGCCTTTAACCCTAACCATCACCAAAAGCACTTCTCTCCATTGGACTAGCTCTGCTTTTGGAAAAAACGGGTCACAAATGTACATGTACATTTCCTAGCTCTTACCAGGCAATCGAGAATCAATTTGTAGCAGAAAGATACTGTACTTGTGAAGTTGTGTTGCATTTGCACAGGATGGTATTGATTATTTTTCCAGTATGTAAACGTAAACACCTCTAGCATGAGATCACCAAAATGGCTGCTGCAAATGGTGATCATGCAGATTTTCGCAGCTGTGATTGGTCAATGCAAAATAGGACGGGGCTTAATGGATCGGTCCATTCGTAAACTGCTCATCAGATGTATGTGATCGTTTTTTTACCAATATATTTATAATACACTGCCACAAATGGAACCTCACAAACTGCTACATTTCCCTCAATTCCCTGAGTAGACGGAGACGGTAATTTGTCTCATGTACTGAATCTGTAATTCTTGACTTTCCTAACACCGAAGAATCCTCAGTGGTCTCATCACTACCAGGATAATGAATGCAATGTTTGAATTAGTGGCAGGATATCAGTTATCAGTTTTAGCTTTAACCATCCATATTTTAGAAACAGTTATTCAAAACCAAAATCAAAAGGGGGGTGGGGGCTAACATTTGCCTAAATGCTTATATGGCAACACAAAGAGTGTACAAAATTATCATTATCCTTTCTTGGACTCACAGTCTCGTGCAAATTGACTGCCCAAAATGCCCCGTCTATTTTCTTCACTGTCATGCACGCAGATTGAGGCCAGAAACTCACATGAAGCTGTATGCTACAGTTACAGATACTGTAGGTATAATTGTTTGTACTTACAGACATTGATCAGGGGGGTGCTAATGCTATCACACAGAGGTTTGATATCACAACTGCTTTCAGCATACCCGTAGTTAGGTCCGGGTTGACACAAATGTGTAGCTCCATCTTCCACATATTCCTGGCACGATGCTGTATAAGAATATTATTATCATTATTATTTAACAAGAAAAACAAGTACTTTGTACAATGATGGTGTTGAATGATATATAAAACATATAATTGAAAATGGGGAACGGATGATGGTGGGGAAAAGAGGTGTAGGGTGGGGAGGAGGAAGGGGAAGGGGGGAGAGAGGGTGGGGAGGGGAGGTGGGGGCATGGGAGGGGAGCCTGGGGGGTGGAGGTTTTTGGAGGAGGAGGTAGGGGTAGAGGGTGGGGAAGGTGGTATGATAAAGGGAAGGAAACAAATCAAGGACAATTATAACATTTCAAGCCGGCCATGCAGGGTAAGCAAAAGTGTTCCCCAACACCATGGCCCCAAATCCTGCCCTACACCTATTGTTTGCAATGTTAATATTCAACACATCTTTTAAAAATTGAATAAAGACATCAACAAAAATCTTCACACAAATAAATATCGGTGTATTACATACAGTGTACACGATGAAAACAAAATACTATAAAAGCAGCAGTTGATGGGTTCGAATCCCGCCTGAGCAAGGTAAATATTTCTTGTGTGCTCTGAATACACACACTATACCCAATTGACATAAATACACAAAACACATCCCAGATTGATCAATTCTTTGTGCAGTAGTCTGGGAGCTTTTTGCAAACATTTAGCTCATGAAATAAAAAAACAAAGCTTTCTAAAAATACTTGTATGTCAAAAGAATTTAGCCGCTTTACATGTAAGCCACAAAACATCGCAAGTAGCATTAAATGTGCAACCTTTAAAAGAAAATAGCGAAAAGTATAATTTGTGTACATTATTATAAAGAATATTGATGCAATAAACATCTATAATGACCAAATTGTATTAGATGTTGCTCAGTTGCGCTGTAGGCTTTTATTGTTTGATTCTATTATTAAAGGTAAAATACTTTGGTTTTTGTCAACATACAGATTTATGGGCAAAAATATCAAGACAGATACAGTAACCGTCATCTGTGAAAATTTCAGTCCCATAAGGTGCCAACCTTTTGAGAAAACAAAACAGCCACAGTATTTCTTAAGTCTTTTCTCTTTTATTTTTGATCTTTTAAAAGATCAAAAAGATTTTCGGTTGTTGTTTTACTAATTTCTGAATAAATACCGGGTACACCATTGCAGGCGAATTTTTTTTAATGGTACCACCACCATCTTCATACCCTGTAAGTTATACGTAAATCTGTGAATATTTCTATTTTGGTTTCTAAATTATACCAAAGTATGATACTACCTTTAAAAGTTCAATGCAAGTCTGCAATCAATCAAATAATTACCATAATAACTGCAGTCAAGTTTCCTACTGGTATTGGCAGGCAGAAAGGAGCAATCACAAAAATATGACATTCCATCATCATTGCAGATGCCTCCGTCCTTGCATGGGTTGGAGCCACATGGTTCTGTAATATCTAAATAATCCAAGATGGAAGTACATAAAGTAATAAGTTTGCAGTAACACCATGTGACATATATATATACTGGTATATCTTTTGTGAGTATGGGATGGGCCACATGCATGACGAAGCCGTGCTTTTTTTAGCTCTGAAAAGAGCCAATTAACTCATTCATTCATTCTCCTGAAGATGCATGGCCATAGCATACTGGCCGGAATGTCAAGTTAACCTATAAGTTGGAAAAGTATTCCAACTTATACATTGTACTTATATGTACATCATTGGGCATGTTTCACTGATTCATCTATTTTTTTTTCCAAAATAAAGCATTCTTTTTTATCAATTTGCAAAACATCATTCCTATTCTGTGTTCCCAGGTTGCTGCGTGTATCATTGAAACGATCCCTGGGGTGTGGCGGTGTGTGCGTGGTTTCATGGCTTCTGACTGCCAAACGAACAAAGATAATTGACTACTGGGGTCACCACCAACGTAGGGCTGGATAGCTCAGTTGGTAGAGCGCCTGTACGGTGTTCAGGAGGTCGCCGGTTCGAATCCCGCTCCAGTCAATTTGTCTTTGTTCACTTTTCAATGACTTTAACTTCAGTCAGTTTCCCTTGTGGTTATTTGATGATTAATTTCAAGCAAACACGGAACATTGTGCACATTCCTATAACCACTTGAAGATTGGTATACGTACCATTTTTTGAAAATCTGCGAATTTCCTCACAGAAACTAAAACTGTATTCTTGTTTGGCTTTTCCACACTTTTGCCGAACAGCTATGGTGTCTGTTCACTTTTTTCATTTTCTTCCAAAGTGTTCTTCTAAAGTTTTCTTCACCGCAAAAGTAAAGGTACATAGGCCTAGTTGGTCATACATTTACCAATCTCAGATTTTGATTAAATAAATCAAATACATTTAGACATTTTGATCAAATAAATCAAAGACATCTAGACCCCTGTGTATATATCAAAATGTGACATCATCATGACATCATCAGGTGTCCAATTGCAAGAAATTAAGCAAAATGTATACTTTCCATCAAACAAATGATAAAATTCAACAGTGAATACCCTTCGATTTTTATGGCAATGTCTAGGGCCTATGTCCTGGGGTTGATTTAATGAAGCCCTACTATCGATCGTAACTTAATTTACGAAGGATGTACTGTCCGCGGTTGTAAATAAAAGTCCAAGTGTGAACGCACAGTAGATTGCCAGACATGAAGGAATATAGTAAGTTCCCGTGTGGCAGCGGAAAAAAGTCCAATGGGAACACGGCTTTATGACTAATACTCTTGTTTGGTTGTCTCCTTTCCATTCATCTACAGGTACTCTCTAATCCCTCCAGCTTTGTGCATTCCACTTTCCCATCTTCATCTCTTATCCTCTAATTACCCTAACTTGAAGCATCCTCTTAGAAAGGATAATTAGTTTCATTCTTTTTTTGCAATAAGCAGGAAATTCTGGTGATATACTTTACTGAACTTTTGTATTACATGTATATATGAGGCAATATTTATAAAAACTAGTATCTTATTACTGACCTGTGACAGTGAAGGAATAAGTGCAAGTTCGCTGCTGATTTGCAGGACTATAAGCAAGCACTTCAACAGTTACAGTGTCAGACCCTGGTGTAGGATCAATATAAACAATAAGCGGGATGGTGATTGGGTGGAGCACCGTATCATCATGTGGATCTCTGTATTGGAATGTCACACCAGAGACACCTCCAGAAACAGTTGGTGTTGGTATCATCACAGAGATTGTAGAACCAGGACTGCCATACACAGCAACACCAGTAACACATGTGATATCAAAACCTGCAACAAAAGAAAAACAGAAGAGTCATTGTCACATATACTGCCAAGGTTCATTAGCAAAAATAAAATTTCAATACTTGTCAGTGTTTAATAGTACAATAATTCAATATAATTGTATTAATGAACACCAGATTCTTATTACTGACCTGTGACAGTGAAGGAATATGTACAAGATCGCTGCTCATTTTCAGGCCCCGAAGCAAGCACTTCAACATTTACAGTGCGAGTCCCTACAACAACAGGAACTTGGAGCTGGGTGCTCATTTGGTGCAGGGTATTATCTTTTGGATCTCTGTATTGGAATGTCACACCAGAGACATCTCCAGAAACAGTTGGTGTTGGTATAGTCACAGGGACTGTAGAACCAGGAATGCCATACTCATGGCCAACACCAGGAGCACATGTGATATCAAAACCTGCAACAACAGAAACACAGAAGAGTCAAGGTCATATATACTGTCAAGGTTCAAGCAAAAATAAAATTGCTAAATGACAATTAGGACAAGAGCATGCAAGTCAAGATGGATGAGAAGGTCAGGACAAAAGGGGATTGTATGGGGTTGAAGGTGGGTAGGATTAAAGGTGAAGAGAGGAAGAATGGGTAGGTGAGCTGGGATTAACCATGGAGGTAGAAATAGACTTCTACCGCCATGGATTAACCGAGAAGGTTAAGGGGATTATGGGAGAAAGGGAAGAAGGTATGATGTGAAGAAAAAAAAGGGAAGGGGGGGTACAGATGCTACCTGTAGATGAATGAAAAGGAGACAACAAACAATTTAAGTAATTAACTGAACATTGCAAACTGCTCATCAGCCAGAATAATGACCTGCAATTTATGAAATACTGCGAGTTAGGAGGGTCCGACGTGCCTCATTTCAAGCAGTATCCCATTCCCCATCGAATGCTAAAAAGGTAGCATTTTATAAATTTCAGGTCATTATTTTGGCTGATGAGCAGTTTGCAGCAGTTTAATTATTACTTGTGCAGGGTGAGTCCAAAAGAACTTGACCAGGATTGGTGATGTTTTCTAAAAGAAACAAATGACACTGTTCAGCAAAGCACATACCATATTTAACAAGCATTCTCTCCTGCTTATTAGAAGAAAAGAAAAACAATTAACATTCCTAAGATGAGTTATGTCTATTTTGATAAAGGTATTCATTTTGCAAGCTGCCCATAGAATGTAAATGCTTGACTGAATCTAAACATCTGATGCGTATTAAAGGGTCATAGCTACATACGCAGCTACAATGCGTACTTGATTGGTTTTGTCAAGTATTCCATGAACAGCTTGCAAAATGAGTATCTTCAATTAAAATAGACATAACTCCTCTTAGGAATGATCAATTTGTTTCATTCTTTTTTTTCTAATAAGCAGGAGAGACTGCTTGTTAAAAATATACTTTACTGAACTTTTGAGTGGCATTTTGGTTCTTTTTTAAAACATCACCAATCCCGGTCAAGTTCTTCTTAACTCTGTATTATTTATTACTTGTAAAAATAAAATCGCAATACTTGTCAGTGTTTAATAGTTAAATACAGTGTGTCCCCCCCCCAAAGAAAAGATACCCATTTTCAAATAATTATGAAAAGAAATTATATGTTTTCAGCTATTTGATTTTTAGTCTATTGCATTCAATATCTCCCCGTTCTGATGAAATTTCAATGCAATCCAGTCATGCATCATCGTGCAATTACTGATTGTCTGGAAAAGTCCATTTTTCCTGCCATCACAATGGGAGACTTTTGAGAACCGGTCTTCCAGTCAACAGCGCACGCGCACGCAATTGTGAGCATGCGCGCGTTGCTCTGCGCCTGCGCTGTTGTGCGTGCGCACGCGCTGTTGACTTAAAGGCCGGTTCTCAAAAGTCTCCCATTGAGTGACTATGGTGGTCATCTTAACATTCCCAGAACTATCACAACTTTGTGGTCTGTAAATCTCCCGTCGACATGGCCGCCCACATTCACTACACACAGATCACCACTAAGATGACCACAACTGTCACTCATTTGTAACGGCAGAAAAATTGACTTTTCAAGTCAATTAGTAATTGCTTGGTGATGCATGAATGGATTGCATTGAAATCTGGTCACTCTGTATAACATCAGATTCTTATTACTGACCTGTGACAGTGAAGGAATAAGTGCAAGAATGCCACGGATTTCCAGAATCCACAACACCCACTTCCACATTTACAGTGCGAATCCCTAAAGCAACAGTAACTTGGAGCTGGGTGCTCATTTGGTGCAGCGTATTATCTTCTGGATTTCTGTATTTGAATGTCACACCAGAGACACCTCCAGATACAGTTGGTGGTGGTATCATCACAGAGATTGGAGAACCAGGAATGCCATACTCATGGCCAATACCAGCAGCACATGTGAAATAAAAACCTGCAACAAAAGAAAATCAGAAGAGTCAATACTGCCAAGGTTCAAGTTAAAATAAAATTGCTATGTGACAAGGAAAAGAACATGCAAGTCAAGATACACCATAAATGGATGAGAAGGTCAGGACAAAAGAGGGGTGTGAGGGTGGGTAGGATCAAAGGTAATCAATGGAGCGAAGAAGAACAGGGTTTCGAAGTTTGGTGAAATTGACCCTGGTCATGTGTTTGAACTTTGAACTATTAGGCAACTTTCATGGTTGAAACACCAAATGTCCAGTATGTCAAATTGGAGAAAGATGTGAGCTTTCTTATAATTAAGGCTGCTATAGGCCTAGTGAGGGTGTGCTTTTAAAAATCATGGCCAATAATAAAGCATGACGTCATAGGACTCACTCAGCACCCATACAAAGTGAAAGAGACCTCAGCACATCTTGTAGAATACCAATACGTATTGTGTGTACATGCTGTTGCGATGGAAACAAAAACATGTGCCCCTATTTACATGTAGCTTTTTTTTGCGAGTTAAAATTGAATAATATCTAGTACACTGAATTCTTGATAAAAAGCACAATACAATGCATTTTGACTATTTTGTTAAGTCCAGAGAGTATCATTCAGGCTTGTTGTATCAGTGTGTTCAGTATGAAATATTTATTATATGCTTTAGAATAAAGGGCAGTTGTTTTTGTTTCCTTAACCTGCTGACTTTGTTGTGTAAGGAAGAGATATATTAAACACGACTGCCATAACAGCATTTTTTGGTACTGCGCATTAGTTCTGTGCATGTACTCGGCCCGGGACTCGAACTTTGGTACTCGGACTCGGCCCTGTACTCGGCCTTGAATGTACTCGGACTCGATACTTAGGACTTGGACTCGACAGCAATGTACTCGGACTCGGCCCAGTACTCGGAACCCTGAAGTACTCGGAGTACTATGTACTCGGATTTGAGGACTTGACTACAACACTGCAGATCACCACTAAGATGACCACAACCAGTGTCACTCATTTTTAACGGCAGGAAAAAGGACTTTTCAAGTCAATCAGTAATTGCTTGGTGATGCATGAATGGATTGCATTGAAATTTGGTCAGAATTTACACAGTGAGATAGTGAATGCAATAGACTAACGATCAAATAGCTGAAAACATACCATTTCTTTTCATATTTTTTTTTTTAAAATGGGTATCTTTTTTGGGGGGAAACTCTGTATAATAGCATTTATGAACACCAGATTCTTATTACTGACCTGTGACAGTGAAGGAATAAGTGCAAGAATGCCACGGATTTCCAGAATCCACAATACCAACTTCCACATTTACAGTGCGAATCCCTAAAGCAACAGTAACTTGGAGCTGGGTGCTCATTTGGTGCAGCATATTATCTAGTGGATCTTTGTATTGGAATGTCACACCAGAGACACCTCCAGATACAGTTGGTGTTGGTATCATCACATAGATTGGAGAACCAGGAATGCCATACACAGCAACACCATCAGCACATGTGAAATAAAAACCTGCAACCAAAGAAAAGCAGAAGAGTCAAGGTCATATACATGTATAGGGTGTCCCCCCAAAAAACACAACACTTGTGTCAAGAACTATTATATGAAAATTAAACTGTTGATCACTTCAAGATTCATATATGTGATACTTTCATGTCTTGGCTCTCACCATGTAGAATTTGAGCAAAATTTGACTAAAATTTAGTGAAAAAAGCTAAGAGTGATTTACCCAACCTCAAAACCCTAATTTCATCTTTCTTACATACATACATTTTATGTATTGCCTATTACCGGTTTGCATTTTATCGTTGCAAATTTGTTTTTAGGGAATACTCTTTCAATTGGTCATATTTTCGCCAATTTCAGTCCAATTTTGCTTACATTCTACATGAATCTGAATCTTGAAGTGTTAAAGAGGTTTAATTTTAACATAATGGGTCCCGACACAGTGTTGCGTTTTTTCCTGGGACACCCTGTATACTGCCAAGGACCCAAGGTTCAAGCAAACATAAAATTGCTAAATGACAATTAGGACAAGAGCATGCCAGTCAAGATGGATGAGAAGGTCAGGACAAAAGGGGATTGTATGGGAGTGAATGTGGGTAGGATTAGAGGTGAACAATGGAGAGAGGAAGAATGGGGTAGGTTAGCTGGGATTAACAATGAAGATAATTAGGGGAGAAAGGGAAGAAGATATGATGTACAAAAAGCAGGGGGAGGGGGGGGGGGGGGTATAGAGGGTACCTGTAGATGAATGAAAAAAAGGTAGCATTTTATAAATTTCAGGTCATTATTATGGCTGATGAGCAGTTTACAGCAGTTTATCACTTGTTCAGGGCGAGGCAAAAAGAACTTGACCGGGATTGGTGATGTTTTCAAAAAGAAAAGGAATGATCTGTTTCATTCTTCTTTTTAATAAGCATGAGAAAATACTTGCAGGAAATATATGCTTGACTGAACTTTTGAGTGTCATTTGTTTCTTTTTTAAAACATCACCAATCCCGGTCAAGTTCTTTTTGACTCATCCTGAGTTGTTGTAAAAATAAAATTGCAGTACATGTCAGTATTTAAAAGTACAATAGTTAAAGGTAATATCATACTTTGGTTTTTATCAAAGAAATACAGATTCATGTACAAAAATATCAAGACAGATACAGTTACAGTCATCTGTGAAAATTTCAGTCCCATACGGTGCCCACTTTTTGAGAAAACAGTGAAAAACAGCCACAGTATTTCTTAAGTCTTTTCTCTTCTATTTTTGATCTTTTAAAAGATCAAAAAGATTTTCGGGCGTTGTTTTACTAATTTCTGGATAAATGCACAATTTACACAGTGAGATAGTGAATGCAATAGACTAACAATCAAATAGCTGAAAACATACCATTTCTTTTCATATTTTCTTTTAAAAATGGGTATCGTTTTTTGTATAATAGCATTTATGAACATCAGATTCTTATTACTGACCTGTGACAGTGAAGGAATAAGTGCAAGAATGCCACGGATTTCCAGAATCCACAACACCCACTTCAACATTTACAGTGTGAGTCCCTACAGCAACAGGAACTTGGAGCTGGGTGCTCATTTGGTGCGGCATATTATCTTCTGGATCTTTGTATTTGAATGTCACACCAGAGACACCTCCAGAAACAGTTGGTGTTGGTATAGTCAAATAGATTGGAGAACCAGGAATGCCATACACAGGAACACCATCAGCGCATGCGATATCAAAACCTGCAACAAAAGAAACACAGAAGAGTCAAGGTCATATACTGCCAAGGTTCGAGCAAAAATAAAATTGCTAAGTGACAAGGAAAAGAACATGCAAGTCAAGATACACCATAAATGGATGAGAATGTCAGGGGCCAATTTCATAAAACTGTTAAGCACACAAATTTGCTTAGCACGAAAATGTCTTGCCCAATAAAACAAACCTGCCATTGAAAATTCCATTTGATATTCATGGTCAGTGAACAACAGCCAAAGAACAATCACAAGTTATACACAACACGTAGACATTTGGTTGTTGACCCTGTTTTTATTAAGACAGAAATGTCATGCTTAGTAAATTGTTGTGCTTAACAGTTTTATGAAATTGGCCCCAGGACAAAAGAGGGGTGTGAGGGTGGGTAGGATCAAAGGTGATCAATGGAGCGAAGAAGAACAGGGTTTGGGAGTTTGGTGAAATCGACCCTGGTCATGTGTTTGAACTAAGGCGATTTTCCTGGTTGAAACACCAAATGTCCAGTGTGTCAAATTGGAGAAAGATGTGAGCTTTCCTATAAGGCTGCTATAGGCCTAGTGAGGGTGTGCTTTTCAAAATCATGGCCGATAATAAAGCATGACGTCATAGGACTCAGCACCCATACAAAGTGAAACAGACCTCAGCACGTCTTGACAGGTAGAATACCGATACGCATCGTGTGTACATGCTGTTGCGATGGAAACAAACAAATGTGCCCCTATTTACATGTAGCCTTTTTTTGTGAGTTAAAATTGAATAATATCTGGTACAAAGATTTCTTTCACTGTACATAAACATCAAAACCTGAATTCTCCAGACTAAAGACACTGTTGCTATATCACATGATTCGGGGCAAGCTTTTGCTTGGTTACATAATTACAGACGTCTTGCACCAATGCACTGTTCATAATGGATAAGAATGGCACAAAGGAACCAGTCCATTCCAGAGATGGGTATCACTACACAAAAGTTTGCCCCGAATCATGTGCCATAGCACTTAGTCTTAAGTCGGGAAATTCAAACTGGGGTGTTTATATGCAATGAAAGAAATCTTTGTACCAGTTACTATGATTCACATTTAACTTGCAAATGGCTTATTCCAACTTCTGATGCCAACGGAAACAAAAATCAGACAATTTGAAATTGGAATCTGTCTTTGTTTAATTTGTTCATTGGATTACCGGATAGATTTCCAATTACTTCAACAGAACAGGTACCTTTTTTTGCTTTTCTTTTTTCCTTTGCGTTTTTGTGCCTCCAAAAAAGTGGCACATATGTGGTGCTTGTGGTATTATATACAAGGGAATATTTAATCAAAACTAGTTGGTTATTACTGATAACTGACCTGTGACAGTGAAGGAATAATTGCAAGATCGCTGCTCATTTGCAGGACCAAGAGCAAGCACTTCAACAGTTACAGTGTCAGACCCTGATATCGGAACAGTAACTTGGAGCAGGTCAGCGATTGGTTTGAGCATCGTATTAACAACTTGTAGATTTCTGTATTTGAATGTCAAACCAGAGACACCTCCAGATACAGTTGGTGTTGGTATCATCACAGGGATTGTAGAACCAGTAATGCCATACACAGGAACACCATCAGCAGCAGCACAAGTGATAGCAAAACCTGCAACAAAAGAAAAACAGAAGAGTCATTGTCACAAATACCAGGGCTCGAATTTCCTGAAAAAAAAGCACTGGACAGCAGGTCTAGTAATTGAAGCATTTTACTAGACCTGGGGTCGATTTCACGAAGCCCTGCGATCGATCATAACTCTAGTTACGAAGGATAACCCATCGTGGAGGCCTATCCTACGTAGGACTTCAATGCATCAAAAGTCTAACGATTTATGGTAAGTTACAAAGAGTTTGGTGAAATCGACCCCGGAACTTTTGTCACAAGACCTACATGCATGACATTCATGTACATAGAAAAATAGTAATTGTATCCAATATTGTGTCAAAAATCATCAATTTAGGCACCATTTTAAGTGTGCAACACTTTACAAGGAAAACAAAATCACTAGACAGCCGGACTAGTGCAGTACACACTTTAGTAGACCAACACTGAAATCACTAGACTTGGTCCACGGTCTAGTGGATATTTCGAGCCCTGTATACTGTCAAGGATCATTAGCAAAAATAAAATTACAATACTTGTCAGTGTTTAATAGTACAATAATTCAATATAATTGTATTAATGAACACCAGATTCTTATGACTGACCTGTGACAGTGAAGGAATAAGTGCAAGATCGCTGCTCATTTGCAGGACCAAAAGCAAGCACTTCAACAGTTACAGTGTTAGACCCTGATATAGGAACAGTAACTTGGAGCAGGTAGGTGATTGGTATGAGCGCCGTATTATCTTGTGGATATTTGTATTGGAATGTCACACCAGAGACACCTTCAGAAACAGCTGGTGATGGTATCATCACAGAGATTGGAGAACCAGGAATGCCATACACAGGAACACCATCAGCACATGTGATATCAAAACCTGCAACCAAAGAAAATAAGAAGAGTTAAGGAGTACTGCCAAGGTTCAAGTTAAAATAAAATTGCTATGTGACAAGGAAAAGAAGACTCCTCGGGAGTCACCATGGGTCTAGTGGGAATGGTTGCTGGGGTGTTGGTGGGGGAAAAAATCCCCGGAAATTTCCAGAGGATTAATTTTTTCCCCCGGGATTGGTGAACAATGGAGTGAGGAAGAATGGGGTTGGGGAGCCGGGATTAGGCTGAAGAGCAAGGAGGTGGTGTCCAAAAAAGTAGGGGGATATATAGAGAAGGGAATATTCATAGAGGGTGCCTGTATGAATGAAAAGGAGACAACAAACAATTCAAGTAATTAACTGAACATTGCAAACTGCTCATCATCCAAAATAATGACCTGCAATTTATGAAATGCTTGGAGTTAGGAAGGTCCGACACGCCTCAATTCCAGCAAGATCCCTATCGAATGCTAAAAAGGTAGCATGTATTGTTTATTACTTGCAAAAATAAAATTGCAATACTTGTCAGTGTTTAATAGTACAAATACAATAATTCAATATAATTGTATTACTAACCTGTGACAGTGAAGGAATAAGTGCAAGATCGCTGCTCATTTGCAGGCCCCGAAGCAAGCACTTCAACATTTACAGTGTCAGTCACTAGTGCAGGAACAGTAACTTGGAGCGGGTCCGCAATTGGTATGAGCGCCGTATTATCTTGTGGATTTCTGTATTGGAATGTCACACCAGAGACACCTCCAGAAACAGTTGGTGTTGGTATAGTCACAGGGACTGTAGAACCAGGAATGCCATACTCATGGCCAACACCAGGAGCACATGTGATATCAAAACCTGCAGCAAAAGAAAATCAGAAGAGTCGTTGTTATTCAATTCAAGTTCAATTCAAGAGGACATTTATTCAATGTTGTCAAAAACACAAGCGTACATTTGTAAGGCCAAGTAAAAGAAAATATATGTTTCTCGTCCCCGCCCGCCTCGTTTTTTGAGGCCGCCTCGATTTTTTTTTAATTTTTTATTTTCAAAAAATTTTTTTGGTTGAAAACTTCGTTTTTAACATTGAAAAATCCTGAAATCCCATCGTGAAAAGAATTTCTTCAACGTCGTAGCTTTCTTCATAGACTCTTTTGTATCGTACCATCTGATATTTATGCATTTGTAAACGTCTATAAAATATATCATTGTCTGCATTGAATTTTATATGCTTAGAGGTGCTAACACTTGCTGCTAACATTATTAAAACATTGTAAATGGGCAATTCCAGCGTAACGGACATGACAATTACACAGTTTTTGCCTTATTCAGAGGATCATAAAGTAGGATTGGCAGTTTGCAAACAATTTTAATTAGGCTTATCAGACACATTTAAGTATCAGTGACAACTTAGTGTCATGTCCGTTACGGTCACAAGAAGTGCATTTTCTCTACAACTGTTCAATGAAATTACATAAAATTTACTACATATGTCACTGATAGTCAAATGTGTCTGATAAGCCTAATTAAAATTGTTTGCAAACTGCCAATCCTACTTTATGATCCTCTGAATAAGGCAAAAACTGTGTAATTGTCATGTCCGTTACGCTGGAATTGCCCAAATATGTTAATTTCTTGTGTGAATTACAATGTCTCCATTATTTTAATGTTTTGCGTGATTGGAAAAACACACGGGATTAACAAAAATCTCAGATGGCGGCCATTTTGAAAAAAAAAAATAAAAAGCCCCTCTTTTTCATTTTTTTGAAAAACCCGGACGAGAATACTTTGGTAAGAAACCAAAACAGAAACAGATTTACATATAACTTACACTTGTTACAGGGTATGAAGATGGTGGTGGTACAGTTGCGTGAAGGAACCTAGGTCCCAGTCCCCATGTCAGACCTAGGGTTACGACATAAAGTTAAATAAAAAACTAGAGTGTGCACTCTGCGCGTGATGCTCAAACCATGGCCAGCGCCATTGCCTAAGAAAACAAGGGCAAACGCGCGCGTCCCGTTTCAAATTGTGCGTACATATTCTTACCCCGGTTCGTGCGCGCAGCACTGTGCATAAAATACATGTCGCGTCACGCAAAGCGCGCGCAGTTCTTCGAGTAACATCCGGGTACCGTTTTTGGACTCTTCTGCGGTTGCTCAGTCACCCCAACTAAAATGGCGGCTGCGCGTCCATGCCAGAGTGCCAAGAGCACGCACAATGAATACGAAGTTTTTTATTTAACTCTATGGGTTACGATCATCGCAACTAGTGGTGGTAGAAACATACCATTAACATTTTCCGTCTGAAATGGTGTATTTATCCAGAAATGAGTAAAACAACAACCTAAAATCTTTTTGATCTTTTAAAAGATCAAAAAATAAAAGAGAAAAGACTTAAGAAATACTGGCTGTTTTTCACTGTTTTCTCAAAAAGTGGGCACCGTATGGGACTGAAATTTTCACAGATGACTGTTACTGTATCTGTCTTGATATTTTTGCCCATGAATCTGTATTTCTTTGATAAAAACCAAAGTATGATATTACCTTTAAAGGATCTCTGCAATGGGAATATTATGGCTTGAACATGTGCCAAGTAAAAAAGCTGTACATGGGGATTGTAATTTTACCCACTTCCTCACACTGATTCAGGGTTAAAAACAGGTTTTTTTTGTTTGTATGCTAATTAGCATTTCCATATTCATGAGCAAAACTGTGATGTCACCTGGGGAACTGAGAGCAGTAACCCAATTGATTTGTGCACAAAACGTTGCAGTTATTTTATAGGTTTTCTGACAGACCTTTTCCTCCTCAATGGTTTTATTTTGCCAAATATGTTCCTTTCACTCAACTGGTGGTGTATTTTTTTTGCCAAATCATTTCTGTAGGTCACGTTTGCCTCTTCATAAGCCTTATCGCAAATACCGCCTGGTTGATTTTGGACAATGGTGGAAAGGCACCATGGGAAGGAAAAAGGGGCATATTTTGTCCCTTTTCCCTTCCCACAGTGCCTTTCGACTATTGTCCAAAATCAACCAGGCGGTATTACTATTTGCGATAAGGCTTATTTCTTATGTTTTTTCATTATATTTTGGCTGTTGGTTCCCTACATGAGTAGGACCTATGCGTGAAAATCCCCCGTTTTACAAAGCCATCCAATTCCAAAGGAAAACCAAATGCTGGTTTGAAACCAAAATAAGACTTGGCATTCATTATTTGTCAGTATATTCTCTGTATGAAGGCAATAAAATAACCTGACTGAAAAAAGCACTGCAGCCGCCCTTTAAGAGTACCCTGTCACCCCTTCAAATAATTGGTGTTATGACAATGGCACCACTCCACCAGTTGAGTCTATCACTCAGTATCATCAGTCACACACAAGAATCGACAGGGGGGAAAAAAAATCAAATTTCGAAACTATCCTATTGACTTGATTTTCAAAAAACTCCGTTTAATAGAAAGAAGAAGGTTTACTTTCAACTGAATGATAATATTTTTTCTAACTATAAAAAAAAAGCCAACCTGACAAGTGACAGTCATCAACGCAACGGTACTTCTACTCCATGTTTTGATCCTGTGTGTGGCATGTGCGCGATAGCATAGACTTGACCCAAGTCTGACATTTGCATGCTCTATCTTGTTATTGGGCGCCCTCACCTACTAATAATACACCAGTCGGCTGGTTTCTGAAGTGAGGATCCAACCTTTTTAGAGCTGCTTAAAGGTTGTATCATTTACTTTGGTAAGAGACCAAAACAGAAATGTTCACAGATTTACGTATAACTTACAGGGTATGAAGATGGTGCTTTAAAAAGATCAAAAATAAAAGAGAAAACACTTAAGAAATACTGTGGGACTGAAATTTTCACAGATTACTTTCACTGTATCTTCCTTGATATTTTTGCTCACGAATCCGTGTATTTCTTTGACAAAAACCAAAGTATGATAGTTACTACCTTTAAGCACAATGGCCGGATACAAGTCAAAAGCAGTAAGCATTGCATAAAAATTTGGTTGGTAATCTCAGTGTTTGATTTGAAATTTCAGTTCCTTATTTATTGTTTGATCAAGGAAGACCTTTTATGCGCAATTTTGTGCTTAAAGGTAGTATCATACTTTGGTTTTTGTCAAAGAAATACAGATTCATTGGCAAAATATCAGGAAAGATACAGTAACAGTCATCTGTGAAAATATATGTCCCGTACGGTGCCCACTTTTTGAGAAAATAGTGAAAAAGACAGTGCTTCCACAATCAAAATGATGATTTCCTCATTCGGAGACTCAAATTTCCTTATTTTCCTCCCGATTTCCTTATTTTTTCATAATAGCCAAAAAAGCCTATTAAACATGTACTAGACTACTACACTGTTCTATAAATCTTGTTATGCTGAGAGTGAGCAGAGGTCAGCGCTAAAAACGAACCAGTGACTGACCGTGCCAATAATACAGGTACATGTATATAACAATACAGGCTGCGCTAGGCACGCACTGCATTTCATGCCCAAGAAATAATTAATAAAAAAGAAAAGAATAAAAACGCCCTCTGCAGCTTTTACTGATAATAGGGCCTCGGACTCCAGATCCAGGGGGAAATAATGCTTGCAAGATATGGCAATTCAATGTAATCAGACAACAAATTTTTCGAAAATTATCATAAATTCATAGATTTTGCTGCTGATTTGGAAAATTATGTTTAATTTGCTCAGAATTTAATAATATCTTTACAATTTCTTTAGATTTGGAGGATTTCCTTAAAATTTCCTTGTTTTTTTTCATTTCCTTAAAGGTACACGCCGGCTTCAAAGTCCAAAAAAATTAAGAGTGCAGAGTATAACACAATACTTCTAGAACACTGTGTGAAGGTTTTCGTAAAAAAAAAATCAGAAATAAGTCGTTTAATTAGGGTTAATTAACAGAAATCAAAATAAGGTCAAAGGTTAGCGTATACGCATTTCCAGCCGTAACAAGTGTTAGAAGGATGTGGCACACCAATGGTTTTAGACTGGTGCTCATAGCTGTGACTAAAATGGTGCAGCTGCCGTATGAGAATTCCAGGAACGCGATACACGTACGTTCAAGCCGTACACGATGGAAAAATCATAGGCAAAACATAAACAATTACTGAATTAGGCGAATCCGTCTGTCTGGTGAAAACATAAGACTTTTCAGAATTATTCACAAAATGTTTGTGAGTTGATGCAATGATTGCGAGTTGACGTAATGTTTGCGAGTTGACGTAATGTTTGCGTGTGTTGATGCAATGTTTGCGAGTTGACGTAATGTTTGCAAGTTGACGTAATGTTTACGAGTTGATGCAATGTTTGCAAGTTGACGTAATGTTTGCGAGTTGATGCAATGTTTGCGAGTTGACGTAATGTTTGCGAGTTGACGTAATGTTTGCGAGTTGACGCAACGTTTGCAAGTTGACGCAACGATTGCGAGTTGACGTAATGTTTGTGAGTTGACGGCTGGGACGCAATGTTGCGAGCTGACGTAATGTTTGCTAGTTGATGCAATGTTTGCGAGTTGACGTAATGTTTGCGAGTTGACGTAATGTTTGCGAGTTGACGTAATGTTTGCGAGTTGACGTAATGTTTGCGAGTTGATGCAACGTTTGCGAGTTGACGCAACGATTGCGAGTTGACGTAATGTTTGTGAGTTGACGGCTGGGACGCAAAGGATTTTGAGGGCATGATCGATGAAACAATTTTTGAGGGACCAAAACGATTTCCACATATACACACAATATAATTTTGAGAATCACACAAAAGGTTTTGATGGCATAAAATGATTTTCATGTATGACAAGAAATTATCTCGAGGCTTTCGATTCTTGCTCCGCGGCTCGAAAATCACCCCCCCCCCCCCCCCCAAATGCAACGGAGACCGGGTGACTGACTCAACGCACGGTCTCGCATCAAAAATGCTACACGTACGGGGTGCGTGGACCGCACTAGCACTACACGGGCCAATGCCTCGGGCTGAATGCGTCGCAAGACCCCACGGGCTGTGTCTGCAGAGGTGGTAGGGCACCCGCAGTTACCGGTCTTTTATAAATTCTAAATTTGGCATGTAAATGTTGCTTTATCGCGTTGGAAATTCTTAATTTTAAAGAGGAAATACCCAGGTCGAACAGTTAAGGTTTGGTTAAAAGAAAACCAGCGATTAAACAAAAAGTTACACTAAATTTTGTATAGTAAAAAAAGCTTTTAAACGACTAGAAGTGAAACTAACACATGATCACGTGGGTTTTCTGAGTCAAAATTTTGACTCAGAAAACCCACGTGACTTACGGTTTTTCGTATTTATCATGAAAACGGCTCAATTTTACCATTTATTTGTGTGGATTGTTCTATTCTACTTTTGGAAGACCTTTCCAGTCATGATAAAGGCATGCATTGGCGCCAAAAAGCGCCCAAAAAAGCGCAACGCGGCCGGCGTGTACCTTTAAATATTCCTTCAAAAGTAAAAATTTCCTTAAAATGAGGAAATTTCCTTGAATGTGGAAACGCTGGAAAAAGACCACA